>CM035428.1:76249727-76742227 GCA_020310875.1 Ceratopteris richardii | reverse complement strand
TCTGTACCTGTAAGAATTATATCATCAACATATATGCACATGTATATGAACCCATCATCACTTGCTTTGATAAGCAAACTACTATCTGCTTTAGATACTTGAAATCCAAGTTCCTTCAAGAACTTCACAAGTCTAGAATTCCATGCCCTTGGGGCCTGCTTCAAACCATACAAAGCTCTCTTGAGCTTGCACACATGATCTGGATACCTTCCATCTCTGAATCCTTGTGGTTGCTCCATGAAAACATCATCTGCAATATAACCATTTAAAAAAGCATTCTTCACATCTAATTAACATAATTTCCAACCTTTACATGCAGCAATAGCTATGAGTGTCCTAATGGTTGTCATCTTTGCCACAGGACTATAGGTCTCATCATAATCTATACCATAAGTTTGAGCAAAACCCTTCACAACAAGTCTAGCTTTATACCTAGACACACTTCCATCTCCATACCTTTTTGTCTTGTAGACCCACTTGCATTCAATGATCTTCTGGCTATTTGGTTTAGGAACCAACTCCCATGTCTGATTCTCCATCAATGCATCATATTCTTTCTGCATAGCTTTCTCCCAATTTTCCTTATCTTTTGCCTCTTCATATGTAGAAGGGTCTTCATCTACCTTTATCATATAAGCATAATCTTTTGTAGCCAAAAAAGAAGTGTCATAGCTATACATTGTAGGTTGCCACTTATGTCTTGATGACCTTCTAAGTTCTCCACTCCTTGAGGTTTCTGATTCATCACACTCAGGATGAAATCTTGGCATTTCTTCAACTTCAACCTGTACTTCATTATTCTCCTCTTCATCAAATATCTGAACCTTTGATTTACCTTTCTTTTGATTCACAACTTCTTCATCACCTGCATTAATATTGATTGTATCTGCATACCAAGTACCTTGCTCATCAAATGTAACATCCTTTGATACAAGAAATTGTTTTGTGGATGGACTCCACAACCTATATCCCATGTGCTTATCATCATAACCAATGAATACATACTTTTCAGCTTTAGGTTCCAATTTGTGCCTTAATTGTGATGGCACATATGCATATGCCAAACATCCAAATACTTTGCAATGGTCTAATGTAGGTCTCTTACCCCACCATGCCTCATATGGTGTCATACCCTACAAAGCTTTACATGGCAACCTATTAACCAAATAAGTAGCTGTGTTTACAACCTCATCCCACAAGTAATTTGGGCAATTTTTCTCCTTCATCATAGATCTTGCAAACTCAACAAGAGTTCTATTTCTCCTTTCTGCTACACCATTTTGTTGCGGAGAGTACTTGTAAGTAACCTCTCTCTTTATACTTGCATTCCACAAGTAATCACTAAACTCATTAGATAAATACTCTCCCCTGCCATCTGACCTTAGTCTCTTCAACTTATGACCTGTAATTCTCTCTGCATACACATGATAGTGTTTAAATGTATTGAATACCTCTGAATTATCTTTGATCACATAGATAGTGATCCATCTGGTAGCATCATCAACATAAATCACATAATACCTTGACCATTGATACTAAAATCTTTTGATGGTCCCCACACATCTGTGTGTACCAATTCAAGCTTCTCTTAATACATAAAACCATGCTTGGAATAAGATTGCTTATGAGCCTTACCTAATTGACATGCCTCACATTTGTATGTCATATATTGACCGCCAACATTAGGCAATCCAAACATTGAACCATTGTTAACCATATCTTTGATACCTCTTTCATTGAAATGTCCAAGCCTCTTGTGCCAAAGATGTAACTCAGAGATGTTATGCCCTCCATAAGTAAACAAGGCATGACCAAAATTACCTTGAATCTTCAATGTGAAAAATCTTCCTTCTTTCTTACCCATTGCTAGGGTCTTCCACAAACACTCCTTCATTAGTGAATCTAACTTCATAACCTTTTTCAACAATTTTTCCTACACTTATTAGATTCTTAGGAATTGTAGGAACATACAAGACCTTCCTCAAGAGGGTGCTACCATCCTTGGCCTTTACTGATCCAATTGACTTCACATTGTGCTTTTTATTGTCACTTGTTTGAACTACATGATTAGTTATCTTATTCTCCAAATCAGTCATCAATGCTATGTTACCACTCAGGTGATTGCTACACCCTGAGTCAATGTAGAAGACTCTTTGGTCTTCACTTTGCCTTTCACAAGTTGCATTCATTATGAATGTTGAATCCTCCTTCTGATCTGAAGCAAAATTGTAGTAGGTATTGTTGTATTGTTGACTTTGGAATCCTCTACCTGCATTTCCTCCAAAGTAACCTCTACTACCTCTACCTCTGAAATTACCTCTTTGATTTCTACCACCTCTTCCTCTTGAATTAAAAATCTGATTATATCCACGATTACTCTGAGTATTATGCCAACAATCATTAGCTAAGTGATTTGTTTTACCACAAATCCAACAAGCCTTGACTCCATCTTTATTACTCCTGCCTCTTCCTCTACCTTTGCCACCTCCTCTTCCTCTTAAGAAGTTGGCTTGACTAGTTGTGCCTTTATCTTCATTTGCTTGTTGCTTCCCTTTGCTACTTTTCTTCTTATCCTTTGAATACATTGCATGACCTGCACTTTTGTCACCTTCACCTTTGACATCCTGCTCAAAGGTTAACATATGTCCTAGCAACCGATTTAAGTCAAGAGTAAAATGATCAAGTGATACTTCAGTAGACAAAATGAATGGCTTCCATTTTTCATCATCTCTCAACCCTGTGAGGATTTTCCTTACCAATTTATCCTCCTCAATGTCTTCATCAACTGCACCTAATGCATCTGCAATATCTTTCATCCTTGTTACATAGTCTAAGATGGATTGAGAAGCCTTCTTCTTGATGGTAAATTTTGCCCACAAAGATGCCTTCCTTGACTTTGTGGTGTTTTGAAAATGCTCCTCCAAAGCAATACATATATCACTTGCACTTTCAAGAACTCTAATGTGAGGTAGCAAGTAGTCATTGGCTGCCATATAGATAATGCTCCTAGCTTGAGCATCTCTCTTCATCCAATTCTTCAAATCTAATAATTCTTCCCTAGTTGGAACACTAGGATATCTGAAGTGAGGCTTTTCTTCTTCACCTGTAATATAAGCTATCAAGTCTTTGCTCATAAGATGATCTTCCATCCTCATTGACCATGCTAGATAGTTCTCTCTATCCAACTTCTCTATTTGAAGAGAATCTCCCATCCTTTCTTCACCTGTATATTGAATTCTTCAATCTTTATGAGTAATAGATGTACCTTTACTTCGAATAATATTCCTTTTGTCTTCCTTGATGTCGTATGACCTCTTTCTCAAGCTTTGCCCTCAAGCTTTCACCTTTTGAACCTTTAGATGTTGAACTCTTTGCATCTGCAGCAGTCGGGGTCCTCCTTCCTTCAATTCTGATGCTTCCTACTCTGATACCACTGATGAAGAGTGTTAATCTCCAGAAGAACAAGATACTCTTGTAATTAGAGCACCTCTATAACAAGAGTAACTCAAACTTTCACCAATTTTAGAGGATCAATGATTAATTATGAAGATTTTGAAAAATCTGTGAAGGAGATGACTACACAGAAAGTCTGCTGCACATATCTGTCTCATTACCTTATCAATTGTGTAAATTTTTTTGATGAAACTTTGCACAAGGTGTTGCCTACAGTTTCCGCACCTTCTCCAAGTTGAATCACTCAAAAAGATTTAGTGTATCTTGAGAAATGAACTCAACAAGTCACCTATGTCTAAAACTGTTCTTCAGAGAAGTCGATTTAGACACCTATAACTTTTAACACTTGATTCTCTCAATCTAGAACCCATTTATGAAAATGCTTTTAGCCACAAATAGCTTACCTTCCAACTTAAAGGTTAAGTGCTTGCTTGCTCAAAACTTTACACTGTGGAAGGAGAAATGACCAAAACATTAACATCAAATTTTGCACCTGTTTCAGGAACCAGTGAACATTTCTTCACATATGAATGTTCCTACACATAATTCTCACAGCCTGTTTATGATTAGGCTCTCAAACTTTAACCATATACTCATTAACTATGGACTTAGACATCTACAAAAGGATTCTCAAAATGATCAAGCACAAAAGGAGAATGCACAGAAACATCGGGCACAATTTTTCTTCCATTCCTGAAGAATTTTACAACTGAGTGATGAGAGACTCAACTCACTTCTAAGATGTCTAATGACTCATACAACTACTGATTTCTCTATTCTCATGCTCTCTCATATTTGCCCCGACTTTTTACTTGTATATATATAGGCAAATATTTACAATATCATGAGTATACAAAAGTATAAGTGAACTATCTCTGTATTAATGTACATATGTGTACATCTCTTCATCTTCTGGATGTATTCTTCCTTCATGCTTCACAACTTGAATTTTCTTTCAGTCCTTGACTTCCAAACCTTCATTAAAACTTCAATTGTTGATTGCCCTACACCAACAATCATAACCTTCAACTCTAAAAAACCAAAATTCAAGACAAATAATAATAAGTGAAACCTCTTCATTTACTTTTTAAATATATAGAATCAAAGATGATAAGAGCCTAAATGCTATTCATAATTTGCATTACATGAGATGGAACAAACTGTTAATGTTTTTCATAGGGAAATTCAGACAATAATCATGTCATTGTCTTGTAGAGACATTGAGAGTAGACTTTTTGCATACCATATTGAATACCACAATGCATTTTCTAACTAGCATTTCAAAAAGACGACCTTAAACAACCGTAAACGTTAAACAATATCCACATGTTGATCAGACAAGAAAGATCAACATAGATAATGATGAGCACAATTTGAAACAAACACTTAGAATTGTATTTCTATTAAATTGCTTTTTCAAGTCAAGATATTGTTTACAAAAAGCTTCTACAATAGAAGTTGATCATATGTCTCCTCAGCTTCATGCATAATATCATCTTCTTGAGCTTTAGAAGTCGTAGCCTGTTTTTCTTGCTCGAATTGGCCTTGAAGACTATAAACTGTTGATATATTTAGGTAGTGATGTGTGTGAACACTCTAGGACTGCCGGGGCACTTTTTTCCCTCTTTAGGAGGTTTTTTTCCCCCGGCTTGTATATACGCCTATTGCCCTAATGGGCTACTTATCTTTGTACATTCTCTAGTAATACATTCAGTCTTGTGTGTTGTGCTCCAAGCTTCTTCTTCTTCCTTGTGCTGTTTGCGTGCGGAATATTGGAATTAAATTAAAGTAAAGTAAAGGAGAAGCTACAAATCAAGGAGGAGCTTCATAAAGTCGAAAGAGCACCACAACATATTTGAGGTAAATTTCAAACTTGGAAGTTTTCAATGGTTGATTTAGGATAGCAAGTTGAGTAGTTGGATAAAGATAATTTTCAATATTGGAGGTATATAATGACAAATTACATTGAAGGTAAAGGCTTATGGAGTCTAGTTACTAGAGATGATCCACAACCAATGGACCTTGAAGATCCCAACATTACTCCAGCATAAAGGAGACAATTTGCAGATTGGGAACAAAGGAATTGAAGGGTGATGTTTCTCATTTCACAAGTTATTTTTAACACTACGGTGGGTCATGTGGAAAGCCTAGAGATAGCCAAGGAAATTTGGGAAGCATTGGAGAAGGCCTATGCTACCTCAACAAGGTCTAGAAAGATGCAACTCAAGAACGAGCTTAACAACATGAAGAAAAGCTCAAACCAAAGGATTAGTGAGTATATGTTAAAGATCAAGGAGCTTTGAGATCAGCTAGCATCAGTTGGATGAAAGATAGAAGAGGAAGACATCATCCAAACAACCCTCAACGGCTTGAGAAGTGAAGAAAAGTGGAAGACGCTCATCACAAACATTCTTTATAGGGATCCTCTACCAACATTCAAGGAGACTATACCATATCTTGTGGCTAAAGAGGCTACTCAACAAGGAGAAGGCAAGAAAGGTAAGGACAACCATAGCCAAATGTTATATGCAGGTCAAGGTAGAGGAAGGAACTCAAGAGGAGGCTTGAGAGGAAGAGGAAGAGGAAGAAGCTACAACAACACAAATTCCAACCAACACAACTCGGAGGACAACAAGCAGAACTCGAATGACAACACATGAGGAAGAGGTTGAGGGAGAAATAGAGGAAGAGGTCGATGTTCATACAATCCTCATAAAGGTATAACATGTTATCATTGTGGTAAAGTAGGACATTATGCAAATATTGCTGGCAAAAGAATGGACGGCCGAATGGAGGAAGTCAAAGGAGCCAAAATAACTATGCGAGTACATCAAGTGAAGGAGACAAGCAAACCATGCTTGCCATGAAGCATGAGTATAACAACCTGAGAAGTGATGATAAAAAATGGTTTATAGATCCACGTTGTAGCAACCATATGACATGCCAATGAGATGTATTTACAAATCTACAAGCTCCAAGTGGAAAAGGATGTGTGGATACCGGTGATGAAACTCAACACACAATTGAGCATGTTGGAGAAATCAAGCTTGGAGACAAGAAGGTATTGACTGATGTTCTTCATGGTCCTACTATTGCAAAGAATTTGATTTGAGTAGAACAAATGGTAGAGAAAGGATATCATGTTATCTTCAATGAAAAATGATGCTTTATAAAGAATCCAAAAGAAGGATTCAAGGTCATTGCTCAAGGGAGGAAAGAAGGTAGGATGTTCACATAATCCAAAACAAGGATTCAAGGTCACTGCTCAAGGGAGGAAAGAAGGTACGATGTTCACTTTGGACATTCAACAATCACATGGAAAGGTGATGTATAATCAATTTGGAAATAAGAGGATTGCTAGAATCGATTTGTGGCACAAAATGTTTGAACATATCAACATTCCCAAGCTCAAGGACATGAGCAACCATGAACTGGTAAGAGGTCTTCCAAGACTCAATGATGCTAGACTGCATGAGTTTTGTGAAGCATGCCAACTAGGAAAGCAAACTCGACAACCATTCAAGAAGAGCAACTATGTGGCAAGGAATGCCCTTGACTTGATGCACACGGATGTATGGGGACCATCACAACAACCATCGATGGTTGTTCATATATATTTTGTCACTTTTATTGATGATCATTCAAGAAAAGTATGGATCTTCTCCATAAAACAAAAAAGCAAATGTGTTCTCTATGTTCAAGAGATTTAAAGCATAGGTAGAAAGGGAAACAAGATGTTACATAAGGAGCTTGAGTTTTGATGGAGGAGAAGAAAATTTCTCTAAAGAATTTTTAGATTTTCTTTATGAAAATGGCATCAAACAACAATTTACATGTAGATACACACCTCAACAAAATGGAATTGCTGAAAGGAAAAATAGACATATCACAGAAATTGCAAGATGCATGTTCAACGAGATGAAGGTTCCACTAAACTATTGGGTTGAAGCAGCTAGTATGGCTGTTTATTTGATAAACAAGTGCACAACAACTGGAGTTCATATTTAACTCTCAAGGAGGTTTATTCTGGTAAGAAACCCGACCTTACACTGTTGGAGTTAGACATCTGCAGAAGCATGCGAACATCACAAGGAAGAAGAAGAAGCTTGGAGCACAACACACAATACTGAATGTATTACTAGAGAATGTACAAAGATAAGTAGCCCATTAGGGCAATAGGTGTATATACAAGCCGATGGAAAAAAACCTCCTAAAGAGGGAAAAAAGTGCCCCGGCGGTCCTAGTGTGTTCACACACATCACTACCTAAATATATCAACAAATCTCCCCTAGGAGTGATGCGGTGAACAAGGAGATGGCACTCATGTATAAGGAAGTGCCAAGCTATGTGGAAATCACTCCACAAAAGGAAGTAAGCCCAAAGCTTTGTGGAAAGCTTTAAACTTCTCCCTAGGCAGAGCCTTCGTGAAAATCTCTGCAATGTTCTCCTGCGTGGGCACATATGCCAAGCTGATCTCCCCAACAGAGAACCTCTCCCTGACATAGTGATAATGCACCTCAATGTGCTTAGTGCAAGCATGGAACACAACGTTCCTCGCAACTGCCAATGCGCTCTGACTATCAGTGAAGATGGTGGTGGCAGAAGACTGGCCAACACCCAAATCAGCCATAAGGCGTCTAAGCCACACACACTCAAGAGTCGCTGTGAAAGCTTCCCTATACTCAGCCTCACAAATGGAAGTGGCCACAATAGGCTGCTTCTTGCTCAACCAAGATATACATGAGCTACCAAGCATGAAGCAAAAACCAGTAGTGGACACACGAGTGTCATAGCAACCAGTCCAATCTGAGTCAGAAAAAGCATGCAAATCTGGCGATAGTGATCCCCCCTTGGGATAAACAACCCAAGTAGCCGAGTACCACTCAAGTAGCGAAAGATGCACTTAACCGCCTTCCAATGCGTGACTCCTAGGGAATGCATAAACCTGCTCATCTGTGAGACAGCAAATTGAATATGTGGCCGAGTAATGCATAAGTAAACAAGCATCCAACAACCTGCTGATAGAGAACAACATCAAATGCATCTCTAGCATCATGAAGACTCAATCGTAAACCTGTCTCCATAGGAGTGGCAATAGGCTTACAGTCTTCAAGGCCAAAACACTGCAATAATGTGTCAATATATTTCGTTTGACACAAAGCCATTCCACCATCAACTTGCATAAATTGAATGCCCAAATAGTGATGCAAATGCCCCAAATCAGACATCTCAAATGAGGCATGCAAATCAGCCTTGAACTCAGCAATATGCTTCTCAATAGGACCAGTGAGTAGCATGTCATCAACATAGACAACAATGATCAGAAGCACATAATTAGCACGCTTAACATATAAGGTGCTTTAAGTTGGACTGTTCTCAAAACCATGTGCAACCAGATAGGCATGTATTTTCTCATACCAAGCACGTGGTGCTTGCTTTAAACCATATAATGCCTTCTTTAACCTGCACACCTAGTTTTCATGCCACGGGGCTAAAAAACATACACTTCTTTATGCAAGTCACCATTCAAAAATGCTGTTTTAATGTCCAACTGATGTACATTCCAACCATGATGGGCTGCAAGTGCACAAATGCTCCGAACAGTAGTCATAGGGCATGTAGGTGCAAAGGTCTCATCAAATTCAATGCCTCTTTCCTGCACATAACCCTTTGCAACAAGCCTAGCCTTATACCTATCAACTGTACCATCAGGTTTACACTTTAGCTTTTATACCCACTTAGTGCGAATGGCCTTCTTTCCAGGAGGCAAGTCCCATAAAGACCATGTACCATTCTTCATTATAGCATCATATTCAGATTGCATAGTAGCCATCCAATTTTGTGAATTCTGTGCTTCATCAAAAGAAACAGGCTTATTCTCATCATAGAGACTAGACGCAGCCATAGCATAGCAATCTAGTGCGAAGGAGGCACTATGAGAGCCTGAACGAGTACAATATGACAAAGATGCATCTAGTTTGCTGTCATGCAAAGTCTACACCAGCCATTTTGGCATAGTTTTTGCCTGCTCAATATCAGCTCTCTCATCAACAAGTGCATCATGTAAATGTGCATCAGAAATGGAATGATCTGCATCATCATATGAAACCTACAAAGGTTGAGAAGTTGCCTCATTAGGACCAGCACTAGACTGTCCACCTCTAAAAGGAGGCACCCTCTCATAAGCTCCTTCAATGTCCGCTTGGTCCGTCCATCCCGCCTTCTTTTCCTCATCTCTATCTTTGAGTCCTTGTTGTTTCTCCCTATAGGCTGTTGCCGCTTGCCTAGCTCTAGTCATCATTGGCATTGACGAAGATGAAACAGCATAAGACTGAGTGGTCATACCTTCTATTGTGGGGAGACTGCTATCATGTGAATTGGAGGAGGGCGGCTCCTTGGGCAATCTCTGGTATAATGATCCTTAGCATCTAGACAATGCTGACAGGGAGGTGCACCTTCTGGTAAGGAGCACTTGTTCTGTATATGGCCATACTCACCGCAACGATAACACATTAGTGGCCTATTATATCTAGGCCGAGTTGGACGGGTATCTTCTCTATTAGGTGCATTCGAAGTACTAGCATAGTATGAATCCAAAGCTTGATGGTTACCTCGTTGTTGTGTTCCCTTGAGGTAGTAGCAGTCTCTAGCTTCATGACCATCTTTGCCACAGAATTGACAACTGACCTTGTTAGGACAATTAACATTGGAGTGTCCGCTATTGCTACATATTGTACACCAAACCTGTCTTCGTATGTCCTGTGTAGTCCGCAAATCTTCGAGCTCACGACGAAGTTGAGTTACTTCATCAACAGTGTGGGGTGGGGGCGGCGGCACGACCTTCTCTTCTTGGCGACTTTGCTGCATTCTTAAGGCTTCCAACTCCTTCATGAGTTTCCCGATAGGATCCAATTCTGATGCATAATTTGGTTGGGCCTCCCCTTCAAAATGTAATCTAGCCTCCTCAATGCGCGATGCAGTTGCAACAAAATCATCAAGTGTTGCATCCAATCTAAGAGATTCACGAAGCTTCTGCTGAGATGACTTGGGCAGAGCTTTCTCTATCCATTTTTTTACCAAGAAATCACCTGGAGCATGTGGCAGACGTGAAACAAGTGCTTTTGATCTAGTGTGAAGTTCATGAAAGGATTCACCTAATCTCAATTTTAGGTTCTCTAGCTGATCTAGAGCTCTTTCCGAGGAGTTGCTTGGTCGGAATGTCTGTGAGAATGCCGTTTTCAGTGCCTCCCACGTAGTGAAGTGTCCATCTGCATATTGACTATACCATTTGTCTGCAAGGCCTTCCAATGTAGATGGGAAGAGTACCAACATTGCATCCTCTTGGTTCTGCAATCCTCGTCCACGGCATAATGAGACGAATCTCCTCACGTGGTCATCCGCATCCTCATAAGCCAATCCCTTAAATGTAGGGAACTTGATGTTCAACCTAGAGAGTAAATGAGAAAGTTCCTCCATTGGCACTTGTGCTTCTTCTGAAGTATCAGAGGAAAAATCTAACGTCCTCCTCAGCTTCTCTTTTGAAAGTGGGGTTGAAGCCAAATCGATGGAAAATTTTAAGGGTAGAGGGGTACTAGCCGAAGGTAGAGCTGACTTCTTGAGGCTCTTTTGTACACGAAGGGGCTCTCTGTCTACTCGAGTGTGGGTCATGTACCCACTCACAGAATGCAAAAAATCAAGAAATTAATGCAACAACAACTATATAGTGCACACTAAATACCTCACACAAAAATGCAAGTGTCCCACCGGGCGTGCCAAACTGTAGAGGAGGTACTGGGGTAGCCACTTCCAACAATATCAAATTGTATACATTTCCAGTACTCTGTCTACTCAAGGGGGGTTCTCCTTAGGGAAGTATACCCTGTGACATTCCTGTGTGCAGGTACCTTCACTGATAACAGAGAAACCAATAGAAGCGAAAACATATAGTTGTAGAGAAAGGATCAATGACAAGTGCTCTTGAGAGAGGAAATCACTTCGTAACTTTGAAAATGATTACAGAGAGCTAAAATACTACAAAAGGATGTAACAGTGGGCTAGCATGCCATTCCAAAACTAACTAGCAACAATACAAGAGTGAGACCAACAAAGTGAATACAATAAAGAAGATGACTTGATCCTGAAGAAATTCACCGATGCATGCCAATGACTAGATCCAAGCCACTCAATCACCCTGTAATACTAATCACCAACTCCACTGGAGGCCCACTCTCTGTATAATCATCACAGAGTGACCTCCCACAGTGTGCCTGTAGCAACAGAGTGCAAAGAGTAGACCAAAAAAATAGCCTCAACTAGCATCAACAAATGATGATAGTGATGATACGCAATAGTCCACACGATTCAGATTACCCCCAAATGAGTGCCAAACATCTGTTTATATAGACCCCAGAGTGGCCAAGGGTGGCCTTGCCAAATTCCAGCCTTAAGTGCCGCACGTGCCAAAGTCGTGGTCAAAGAGGTGGAGGAGAGGACTAATTTTGGATCTGGTAGCCAACTTCAATGAGGCCCCCAATTTTAGCTTCTAACACCGCCAAAGCTAAGTGGCAATATTCCCTGCATTACTTTTCACTCTGACATATCACGAACAATATATATTCCACCTCATGGTGGAGCCCATCATAAGTCGGTAGTCACCCAATTTGATATTCCTTCATAAAATAGTAGTCACGGTCCTTAGTAATGAGGTGTAGCTAAAAAGAGTGTGGTCGCCCAACTTGCACATATCTCCAGATGGTGGTCGCCTTCTTCACATGTGGTGATGGTGGTCGCCCTAGGCAAGGGTCGCCCCAATAGGAAGGGAGGAAGGGATGAGGTGGTCGCCGTGGGTGAGGGTCGCCCCAATATGGAGGAAAGGGAGGGGGGGTCGCCTAGGATGATGGTCGCCCCATGGCCGGTGCCAAATGGGGGAAGGGAGGAGGGAGGTGGTCGCCCTGGGCGAGGGTCGCCCCATGAGGAGAGCTGGAAGGGATGAGGGTCGCCCAAATGCAAGGGGTCGCCAAGGTGTGCCTTGGAGAAGGGTCGCCTTGGGTGAGGGTAGACTTTGAGGGGTCGCCCGAGTCCATAGAGGTGGGTGGAAGGAGGTTCTAAGGTCGGAGAGGTCGCCAAGTTGGAGTTCGGGAGGAGAAGGGAGGAGGGTCGCCCCAAGTGTTCATATAGTTGACTAACAAGGGGCTCGCCCACTTGGGATGGTTCAAGAGGAGGAGGGTCGCCCAAATTTCTTGGTGACTAGGAGAAGGCTCGCCCACTTGGGATGTTTCAAGAGGAGGAGGGTCGCCCAAATTTCTTGGTGACTAGGAGGAGGCTCGCCCTTTTGCATATATGTAGCCTAAGAAGGCGTCGCCCAATGCATATGAAGTCCAAGAAGGTGCCGGTTATCTGCATATTCCCTCACCACATGGGCGTCGCCCCATGACATATCAATTCCTTGTTTTATCTCCTAAAGTCAAGGCGAGTGAGCGCCCAATGTTTCCTTTCCTAAAATCAAGGCGAGTGAGCGCCCATGTTTTGTAAGGAATTAAGACAATGGCTTCCTTAAACCAAGGTGTTTCTTCCACGCTTGGTCATTTAAGTACAATTGCAAATTGATTTCTTATAACATATAGATTGCAAATTGATTTCTTCCACGCTTGGTCCATAGAAGAAGTTCATATGGGTGAAGGGTTGCGCCAAGGGCTAGAGCTTGCCAATATAATGCGTTTTTTGCTACATACCTGCAGCTTTATGGGTCACCAAAGTTGATTGTCTTGCATCCACTTCCTCCCAAAGACTTTGCTTCAAATTGCTCATGCTTTGACACTTCCCCGAAGCTTCTCCCCATATAAAGTCAATCACATGCTAGCAAGCTCACCTGCTCTACACTCAAGTTAACTTGAGACCAGTGGACTTAACTCGAGAGGTGAGTACACCAACCACTAGTGGACTCTAGCGGAAGGTGCTAAAGCAGTGGTCGAGAACACTCCAGCCACTACTAGACTCTAGTGGTAGATATGAAAGGAGTGGAGGAGATTGCACATGCACTTGTGGACTCTAGTTATATTTGTGGTCCTCGTTGATTTGAGCAGCTATATATACAGGCATAAGGTTGGGAGGAGAGTCATTCATTCAAGAGCATTTCCTGTGGCTACGCTGTTGCATTGGTATCAGAGCTTCCATGGTGACCTTGGAGTGAGCTTCATCATTCTTCTCTCCATTAGCATTATCATCTCAACTAGCACCATCATTTTCGTACTTTTCAGTTGCTTATGCGTGGAGGTTATTGCTCTCGAGCGTGCGTCAAATCTTCCCGAATTTATTTGACGGGACTAGTTCAAGGAGGTTACAAAAGGAAGAGTGTGGCCTATGGATCTTGAACTCGCGCCATTGTGGAGAGATCCTGTTCTTCTATCCAGGAAGCTAGATACTGCTTGTTGTTGAAAATTCTTTATTAAATATTCAATGTTGTTTCATCTTTGATGCTGAAAGCTTCCCCGTAAGACAAAAAGGATAAATATCTTTAGCTGATCACAGCCAAGATTCGATCCTGTGTGGGTAGTGTGGCAGAAAACTCCCATAACCACAATTGCTTCATGCCTTTGTACATAGAGATAGCAGCCGTTTTACATGATATTAGTTACTTTCCAGCTTGCTGAAGCTTACATAACAAAGAGAAACTAAGGTGGCAGTCGGGCTTGGATTTCTTAACCTCAGAGAGTAGACTGAAGCATCTTATGTACTACAATAGAGGCTTTTGTTTGCTGATATTCCCAACCAAGCGTAAGAGCATTTTTGTGTTGATCAAAGCCGAAGAAAGCTAAAGTTTCGGGCAAAGTTTGAAGGAAGTGGAGCTGTGGAGTGAAGATCCTGAGACCTAACTTTATCCTTGTTCTAGCACCCTCAGGTAGAATCAATTCGACCTCGATGGACCAAATCATCAGGGACGATTTCTTCTGATATTCTTGCATAGCTCTTTTGATTTTGTTGCACGCACCACTTGCATTAGGAATACTAAGTTAGTAAGTTTAATAACGCTATGTGTGCGATGGAGGGGACTTCTAGCCATGTTTCGCTTACGAGTACTACTAGTGCGTCAGTGTATGTTTCCATTCCTATGTTAGCAACATCCTCATTCATGACTAGACCACCAATAGTTTCACGTGCATTGCATTCATCTGCACCTATGGTTTCAAATACTAGTCATGCGACTGAGGCATCAAAAATAGAATCGACGATTGTAGCATTAGATGTTGAGGAGTCTGCGAGGAAAGGGGAAATAAACACTACCTTAAACGAGGGGAAAGATATGGAAGGTAGGATGTTGCTAATTGAGCAAAGACTTGGACGGTTGTCTAATATTCTGGATGAGGTTGCGGAACTCCGTCAATCTGTTGATGGAATCCAAGATCACCTTAAGGCTATTCTGAACTTACTTCAGACACCAGCTAGGGATATCAGTAAGGCTATTTTGGGTAGTCACACAGATACGATCATAGCTTCACCAATGTCTGTTAGGATGGAAAAGGATAAGGGATTATCCTCTCCCCATACAGACATGTTTCCCCTAGCAGGAAGTATGAGCCGTCTTAGTTTGGTATCTTTGTTTGCTACTTTGGTAGGGATGTCAGGAAGTCATAGCCTCCTAGTGGATCTTTCCTTAGGAAAGGAGATCCATCCTCCTTACTTCTCTAGAGAGGATAAGGATAGGAATAAAGATGCGGTTTTGACCTTCTTGGAGAAGTGGAATGATGTCCACGAACTCAAACATACCCCCGATCATGTGGGAGTAGTAGAAACAAGCTTATCATTAGGACCCAAGGCTTATACTTGGTGGATGAGTCTCTCTGAGACTTACAATAAACCTACTACTTGGGTTGAATTTTTTCCCCTCTTCAAGAAAGAGTTTCTCCCCAAGAATGAGGAGGAATGCAACTAGGAGGCATGGGATAAAATTCAACCAAAATGTAGACCGTTATCAGTTTATAATTCAGAATACCGAGATGTTATTCTGAAATTAAAAAACTTAGATGATTTCCATCGTCTTCACGATTTTGTCAGAGGACTTAATCAGCAAATTCAAAATGAAGTCAAAAGACATGCACCTAAATCCCTAGAAGAGGCGATTAAGGTTGCCCAGATTTATGAGGATAACTCACGTCTGGATGTCCCGCAAGAAAGTAGTTATTCCCAGAAGAATAACTTTAAGCGCAAGGGAAAAGAGGCAAGATTGAATGAAAGGGTGGCTAAAAAACCTCGTATTTTTAGACACGTACTTTCTCCTGAAGATCATCTTAAAGCGCAAAAGGAAAATTTGTGCTTAAAGTGTCTCAAGCTAGGATATCATAGTCATGCCTATCCAGTTGGAAGAGAAAGTAAGGGAATGGGTAAGCAACAAATACATCTAATTCAAACTTTGGACTTGGATACAAATTCAAGTGCAAAGAAGGTTCATATAATGCACTGCGATAGTATCCATAAATGTCAAATTTCCAAAAACATGTGGAAACCTCAAGAGTTTGGTCCACATGATTTGTTCAAGCTGCATGGATCAGTCAAAGGGCACACCATCCGGATAATGGTGGATGAATCTGCTACGCATAATTTTATTAATTATGCGTTAGTGAAAAAAACTAGCTCTTCCTCAGAAATCATCTCCTCATGAATACATTGTTTCCATGATGCACGGTCAAGACACTCGTGTTTGGGACACAATGATATCTAATTTGGAACTAGAAATCCAAGGATTTAAAGACACTTTGGACTTCCAAATAATGAACATGGATCGGGTAGATCTGGTATTAGGGAGAGAGTGGCTATGGAGTTTAGGACCTTCATTGACCAGGTGTTATTTTACTAATACTTTGGAATTCCAGTGCGATAGTGTAGTGTGTAAAATCAAGGGTGAGCATGATGTTCCAAGTATCCCTTTGATTTCATATACTGAACTTACAAAACTTGTAAATAATGAAGCCAAGACTCAAGCTTTTCTTGTCCTTGGCATTGATGTAATAGATTGTGATAATATAAATCAAGTTTCTTATATCTCGTCTTTTATTCCTCGTGAAGTTCATACTAAATTTAACAATTTAATGAAGGAATTTAAAGATGTGTTCCCTAAGGAACTCCCCCACGGCTTGCCACCCTCTTGTGGAAACATCGATCACAGTATAGATCTGTTTTCGGGAACCAAGCCAAAGTCTCAAAACCCATACCGCCTCCCCTATGTCCAGAATTGGGAAGTTAAAAATCAAATTTAAGACTATTTGGATAAAGGATTTATCTGCCCAAGCCAGTCTCCTTGGGCAGCACCCATCATTCTAGTAAAAAAGAAAGATGGAACTATGAGGCTGTGCGTAGATTATAGGGCGTTAAATAATCTTACAATAAAGAACAAGTATCCCATGCCACTAGTCGAAGATCTTTTCGATAGTTTAAAGGGGGCTAAAGTCTTTTCTAAGATTGATTTACGCCAAGCTTATCATCAGATTAGAATCAAAGATGATGATATTCCCAAGACAACCTTTCGAACAAAGTATGGTCACTACGAGTTTTTGGTGATGCCGTTCGGGTTGACAAACACACTCGCAACATTTATGACTTTAATGAATCAAGTGCTTAAGCCGTACTTGGGAAAATTTATTGTAGATTTTCTCGATGATATTGTGATGACAGTAAAGATCATGAAAGTCACTTAGAGAACTTGAAAAAAGTTTTTCAACTTCTTCGCGATAATAAACTTTACGGTAAAGAGTCAAAATGTGAATTCTTTACCTCAGAAGTAAAGTATTTAGGCCATATTATTTCCGCGGAAGGAATCAAAGTTGACCCTGAAAAGGTCCAAGCAATTCTTGAATGGCCTGAGCCCAAGACAATTTAAGAACTACAAAGTTTTCTCGGATTGGCAAGATATTATCGGACGTTTGTGGCTAGATATGCCAAAATTGCAGTACCTTTGACGGATCAACTCAAAGGGAAACATCAGAAGATAAATTGGAAAGAGGAACAAGAAAAAGAACTTAAACTTGCTTTAGCTTCGGCCCCGATTCTACAAATGATAGATCCGAACAAGGCTTTTGAGTTAGAAAGAGATTCAAGTTCATCTGCGGTAGGAGCAGTACTAAGCCAAAATGGTCGACCAATAGATTTCGAGAGTAGAAAGCTAAGCCCTGCTCAGCAAAATTACTCTACCTATGAGCAAGAGATGTTCTTTATTATAAATGCTCTTAAGAAATGGCGCCATTATCTGTATGGATCAAAGTTAACCATAGTCTTTGATCAAAAGAGCATCAAGTGGTTTGCAATCCAACCAGATCTGAGAGGTAGAAAAGCAAGATGGGCCGAACAGTTACAAGAGTTCGATTATGAAATGAGGTACAGAAAAGGAAGGTTCAATGCAGTGGCAGACACCTTAAGTTGGATGCCTATGTTGAACAACCTAAGTTTTGTACAAATTCAAAGTGAATTTATTTCAGCTTTGAAAGGAAGCTGCAAAGAAGATCCAAGCTACAGTCAAGCATGGAAAGCAGCTGAACAAGTTCATCAGAATGAAGCAAGTACTTTTGAGAGAAAGTTTAAACACTATTCTCTCCAAGATGAATATTTGCTTTATAAAGGTAAGGTTTGTGTCCCAAGTATATCAGATATACGAAATCAAGTACTTTTCGAATGCCATGATACTCCAAGTGCAGGACATCTTGGTATTAACCGAACCTATGAGTTAGTGAAACGACATTTTTATTGGCCTAGTTTACATCGAGATGTGAAAAACTATGTATCCAAATGCCATAAATGTCAAGTTAATAAATTTGAACAAATTAAAGTTGGAGGATTGCTGCATCCTTTGGAAATTCCCAAAGGAAAGTGGGAAAGTATTTCTATGGATTTCATTTCTGGATTACCCCGCACTCAAAAAGGCTTTGATTCAGTCTGGGTTGTAGTTGATCAATTGACTAAACTTGCTCAGTTTATTCTAGTCAAGACTACTTATAAGACTCCAAAACTTGCAAAAATATTTGTAAATCAACTTTATAGACTCTATGGTCTTCTAGTAGACATAGTTTTTGATAGAGATGCTTGCAGTCTTTAGTAGACTTGAAACTAAACTAAGTTTAAGTACAGCTGAACATCCTCAGACGGATGGACAGACAGAGAAAGTCAATCATATTTTGGAAGACATACTCAGATCTTATGTTACTTCCAAACAGACTGACTGGGAAGACTATATTCCTTCAGCTGAGTTTGCTTATAACAGTGCCAAGAATTCATCAACTGAATTTAGTCCATTCATGTTGATGTATGGGTGCCAGCCTAGGTTCCCATATGCAGTAGGACTTCAAAATGAACGAGTTCAAGCAGCTCAAGAATTCCTTCAAGACATGAACTTTAAACTCAAGTTAACAAAAGAAAACTTAAAGAAAACTCAAGATCGTGCAAAGGCATATGCTGATCTGAAGTGAAGAGATGTTACTTTTCAGGTTGGCGATCAAGTTTATCTTCGTATTCCTGAAAGATCGGAAAAGTTCAAGACTTGTCAATGTGCCAAGTTGCCGCCTCAATATTGCGGTCCTTTTCCAATCACCAAGAAAGTTGGTCTGTGGGCTTATGAATTGCAACTTCCAGATGATAGTTGGATTCATCTAGTGTTCCATGTTAATCGTCTTAGGAAGAGTCTAACAGATTCAGATAATCTAGTTGGACAACAGATTATACTTCCTATTCTAGTAAGTGAAACAATTCCTCATGAACCTGAAAGGGTACTCCGCACCCGAGATAAACGTACAAGAGGTCACTTGTATGAAGAGTGCTTAGTAAAATGGAAGGATGGAACTGAAGAAAATTCAACATGGAAAAAGTTTCCATGATCCAATGACACGTTTTCTAGCTTTCAAGTTTTAAGTTGGTCCCAAATAAAGAAGGTTTTCTACTTTCAAGTTTTAAGTGGATAAACGGATCATGTTCTTCAAGATCTAGAACATAATAAGGTTTTTTACTTTCAAGTTTCTAAGTAAATAACTTGATTGAATGAATGGGTGTTCTTCAAGTTTTAGAACATGAGGCTCGGGGGTTGCCTACGGTTATATATATAGCTTTATTTTCGAGGACGAAAATCTTTTCCAAGGGGGGAAGAATGTAATAAAGTAAGTCTATGGTCTAGGGATCCGACGGCTTCAGACAGATCTAAAATCGGATACCGTTTGGTCACTCGTCTGTAGGACCAAAGATCTCAAGAATAGACTCAAGCATAAGTTCATGTGCTCTCATATTCAAGTGATCCAGTTAACATAGTGGTTAAGTCTCATGGTTGTGAAGGAGGAGGTCTTGGGTTCAATCCCCATGGGGAGCATTGGGAGAGAGTTTTGCACAAGATGCTCTAAACTTTCTAACTCAAGTTAACGTGAGACCAGTGGACTTAACTCAAGAGGTGAGTACACCAACCACTAGTGGACTCCAGTGGAAGGTGCTAAAGCAGTGGTCGAGAACACTCCAGCCACTAGTAGACTCTAGTGGTAGATATAAAAGGAGTGCAGGAGATTGCACATGCACTTGTGGACTCTAGTTACATTTGTGGTCCTCGTTGATTTGAGCAGCTATATATATAGACATAAGGTTGGGAGGAGAGTCATTCATTCAAGAGCATTTCCTGTGGCTTCGCTGTTGCACCTTCCTCCCTCCCCCCTTCCCTCACCCCGCCCCACTCCCCGCCCCGCCCTCCGCAACACACCCTGCCCCCGCCTTCCCCCACCCCTCCTCCCGCGTCACACCCCTCCCCCCGCAATGCTCCCTGCCCTGCCCCCCGCAATGCTTCCCACAAAAAAAAAAGAATATATATATATATATATATATATATATATATATATATATATATATATATATATATATATATATATATATATATATATATATATATATATATATATATATATATATATATTAGTTTTCTTGGTCCAATACTTTTGGCTCTAGATTGTGCATCGGATGGCCATTGTTTTCAAATTTGGGGACATTTTCATGTGTTTTGGCTCCTCCGAACTCATTTTTTTCCAAAATCCCAACCTTTCTCTGACTTTTGGGCAAAAACCACATGTTTTGAGCACATTTCTCAAGTTTTTTTCATTATACACATGGTCCACATGGTCTATTCTCACTTTATTTTACCATATGTTTCACATTTTCCCATATGCACCCTCTGTAGCTTTAGTATTTTCTCATTTTAACCCTCACCAATGCTCACAACCCTACTCCGTGACCTCCCTTTAGCCTTCTCACAAGCCCCATCCTTAGCCCTCCATACCCTATCCCTCTCAGCCCATCAGACCCCTTCCAAAATCCTCTTACCCTCCATTCTCTATCCTTTGCTCTTCAATACGAAATTACCACCTTTTGGTTCTTCACTGGTGTTTGTTCTTTCCTGCTCCTGGTGGACTTGGTAGCTGTTCAAGTGTCAATTTGAAGATTTTGGAGCACAGGAATCATGGTATCATCTGTTCTCAAAGTTTTGGCTGGTAGCTCTTCGGGATGAATAGCCCATTAGGTGGTGGGCACCTGTTGAGCCCATAAAAGTAATATTGTTCAAAATCAACACAGTCAAAGTCAAAGGATCAAAGTCAAAGCAATCAAAGTCAACATGTTCAAGGTCAAGGTCAACATGGGCAAAGTCAAAGCGTTCAAAGTTCAAGCGTCAGGTGCACACTGTTTGGAAGGTTCAGGTGAACCCTCTCTTAGGTGCACATTTGAAGAATTAAAAGGCAAAATGTGAAGGTATGTGAAGCGGCAACGTACACAAAAGTGAAAGTATGGCCCCCCAATTAGAAATTTTGTTTTAGTCTAAAGTCACTACATGAAAAAAACAGGGATTTGTTGGCTGACCACTTTTGGAGACAATGTTGGGACATCAAAGTGAGCACCAAGATGCAATGGGAGTTAGGATCATAAGTGAACTGACACCCAAGGGAAGGAGTATTCTTCGTTGGACCAAGCTATTGGGAGAGATTCTAGAGAAAGAGAGAGAGAGGAGAGACAATATTCAAAGAGAGTGCATGCAACATAGAGTGCCATTGCAAGGTGCAAGAACAGTGACTTAGATTGTATGCAAAGAAGGTGAAGCAAGGAATATCAAGAGTTCCAAAGTCCCATTGAAGGTGCGCATCGATAGAAGGTGTCCATCCCTCCCCTTATTGGAAGCTTGCTGCAAGGTTTGCACAAGGGCAAGCTTGGAGAAGGTGGAGGTCTAGTGCACAGGTCGGCAGCAGATTCTAAGTACTTTGTAATCTTGTTTCATGAGCATTATTTAGTCTTTGGCATATTGCGAAGAGCATTTCACTTATGAACAAGCTTGTATTCTTCTCTTCCTAATTGATTAAAAGATTTCGGTGTCATTAATTCTCTTGTTCTAACTCTCCATTCTCCTTCAAACACTCAAGTTACTTTCTACACAAGAATCCCCCCAACAACAAGTAATCCAATGTTTCATGCACGAAGTAAGCAAACAGAAGTGCATTATCATTATGTTCGAGAAAACGTTTTGAGCAAGGATGTGGATATAAAGTTCATTAGAACTAATGACCAGGTTGCAGACATGCTTACAAATTCCTTAGATGCTTCTTAACTAAATAGGTTCAAGGATGAAATCAATTTGCAGGATATGGCTGAAGATGCAAGCTCACATGTGAGGTTGAGGGGGAGTGTTAAAAATAAAGAAGCAAGATCATATATATTTAACAAAAAAGATTTTCTTCAGCAAGAAGGCAAATGCAAAAATGAAAAATGAAAGAATTTACTTTACCAAGTAGTGGAGGCCAAACGAAAATCAATCAAAAGAGAATCAAATCCAAAAACTGAACCGGAAGAGAAGAGTGGCTGCTCAAAGTAGTGGAGGAATTATGGAGAAGAGCTCTCAAACTCATCATGAGAGCTTGTGGTCACTTGGATATAAAAGAGGCAAGGGAGGAAACTCAACAATAGAGGGAGAACGTGCAAACGTCCCCTTGTAGGTAGTTCAATTGGTTTTATTCATTTCATTTTCTATAGTCTCATAGACTATGTCTAGCCGCATACCAATTTTTGGGTAGCTTGATTGCAAGAGTCATATCTCTCAATGTATATACCAATGTTTATAGTTGAAAGATTTGTTGGAAATCTTATCTTGAGTACTTCCTCTATCTAAAAGAGTTTTGTGAGATTCACCATGCTCTATGAGTTATCAATTTTTAGTGAAGTCTAGTTTTCAGCCTAACTGAGTGGACAAGCAACCTGTTTTGAGGCAAAGAATAGTTGATAGGTATAAGTCTAGGATTGTTGCAAAGGGTTATGCACAAGAAAGAGGCATTGATTTTGATAAGACCTTTGCACCTACATGCCGTATGACTATTGTTCATAACATCTACACACTTGGAGCCCATCATGGTTGGAATGTACATCAGTTGGACATTAAAATTGCATTTCTGAATGGTGACTTGCATGAAGAAGTGTATGTTTTTCACACTTGTGGCTTTGTGCAAAAAGGGCATGAAAACAAAGTTTCCAGGTTAAAGAAGGCATTATATGGTTTAAAGCAAGCACCACATGCTTGGTATGAAAAGATACATGCCTATCTAATTTCACATGGTTTTGAGAACAGTCCAACTGAAAGCACCTTATATGTTAAGCATGCTAATGATGTACTTCTGATTATTGTTGTCTATGTTGATGACATGCTTCTCACTAGTCCTATTGAGAAGCATATTGCTAATTTTAAGGCTGATTTGCATGCCTCATTTGAGATGTCTGATTTGGGGCATTCGCATCATTATTTGGGCATTCAATTTATGCAAGTTGATGGTGGAATGGCTTTGTGTCAAATGAAATACAATGATACATTATTGCAACACTTTGGCCTTGAAGACTATAAACCTATTGCCACTCCTATGGAGACAAGTTTACAATTGAGTCTTCATGATGCTAGAGATGCATTTGATGCTATCCTCTATCAGTACGTTGTTAGATGCTTGATTTACTTAAGCATTACTCGGCCAGATATTCAATTTGCTATCTCACAGATGAGCATGTTTGCATTTCCGAGGTGTAAATCATTGGTAGGCGGTTAATCACATCTTTCGCTACTTGAGTGGTACCCGGCTACTTGGGTTGTTTTATCCCAAGGGGAGATCACTACCGCCAGATTTGCATGCTTTTTCTGACTCTCACTAGGCTGGTTGCTATAACACTCGTGTGTCCACTAGTGGCTTTTGCTTCATGCTTGGTAGTTCATGTATATCTTGTTGGTGCAAAGTTCAAGCCTACACATTTGGCTAGAAGTTCATCAATAATTGAAGACCCATGGAAACCATTGCTAGGATGTTTTTTATCCCTTACCATTTTTAAAAGTCATTTTTTGACTTGAGAGAATATTTGTAATCACTACCAAATTCGTGGAGTTTATTAGTTGAAGAGTCACGACTTCATTTGAGAGAATATCTCCTAGATTGGAGGACTATTTTTTAGTGGGAGCCAATGGAGGATTCAGATTCAAATTCAAATTCAAATTTAAACATCACATCTATAAAAGATGGCTAGAAAACATGCGGGCAAGATCACTTCAATTTCGAGCCATTACTGATTGGATTTGTAAGAGAGTGAGGCTCACACTATAGCCTACACTACTCACCATCATTAGGCATTGATTATCAAGCCTATGATCTTGTACAACATTGTTCTTCAATACAATAGATCTAAATTACTCATCTATGGTCTCTCTGTTATAGTCATTCATAATAGTCAACTTGTACTGCTCATATCTCAATAATTCCTTGATCATTTTCAATGATCTATAGCTTGTTGCAATCCGCTCCAAATTCTCTACATGCTTAAAAATTTTAAAGACAATCTATTCAGCCAATTAGGAGAAAAGCGTGTCAATGCACTCACTAGTCAAACTTTGTAGAGGTCCTAAAAAATTGGGGGTAATGATTCAATTGCTAAGTTGATTGCTCTATATATAGTGCATCATTTAAGCGATTCCACTTGGAATCATTAGCTTACCAAGATAATTCGATACATATAAAAGGATTTTTTGTAATTCCTACTGTACTCGAAGCACTGAGCATAACAAGTAGCAGGTATGTGAACAAAAATATAAGGTTTTCATTAATCCTTCAACTTGGAAGTAGTTTGTTTCAGTTCAGTGATTTCTCACATCATGTCCCGTACATAGGCACTTGCATAGTGTCATTTGAAAGCTAAGAGAGCCCATAACTCAACTCTCAAGCTACAGAGGGCTGGTACTAAGCATGATCTCACAATACCTACTCATTTCTTGGAGTGTCGATCCATCTATCCCCAATAGTGGTATCGGAGCAAAGCTAAGGCAAAATGGGAGATGGTTTTCCTTCTTTCATTGATAAATTGGATATGAACAACTATCAAGCATGGTCGTTGAGGATGAAGACATACTTGCAAGGAAGGAGCCTCTATGGATACATCTTAGGAGATGAGGAGATGTCCATATTCAGAAGCAAAGGACAACCTACAAGAGAGGAGCATGAAAGACTCAACACATGGTGTGCCAAGGATGCATTAGCAAGGTCTTACTTACTTAACTCAATCTCTCATTTTCTTCTTCCACATATTAGGAACTGTAAGACATCCCAAGAGACTTGGGAAACATTGTCTTCCTATTTCTCTTCCAACACAAGGGCCAGGAAGAACCAACTGTGGATTGAGTTTACCACTCAACGAAAGCAACCTAAAGAGGGCATCTCAGAGTATGTGACCAAAGTCAAAGATGTAGCAGATCAATTGGCAAGCATAAAAGAAGAAATTGAAGAGGAATAGATTGTAAGACAAGTAATCAATGGTATTAAAGCTGATGACAAATGGGAGAGCTTCACAACTGCCATGGACTTGTACATGGACATGTAGATTTTGGACCTTACCACACTCATGGGGCAACTATTTACCCATGAAGCCAAGCTCAACAAGAATGGAGATTCATCAAGAGGTAATAGCCCTTTTGCCCTATACACTGATAAAAGTAAGTCCAAAGAGAAAGGGAAGAACAAGAAGGTTGAAGATGAAGGAACTACCTCCCAAGCCAACTGTGTAGGGAGAGGTAGAACCTCAAGAGGAAGGGGTAGAGGAGGTAAGCAAGGTAGGGGGAGATCCTATAACTCCTCATCATGTAATATTTGTGGATTTTCGAATCACACTACAGATGAGTGTTACAGGACCTTCAAGAATCAGAGAGGTAGAAGATATCAAAGAGGTGGATACACACAATCAAGAGGTAGATTCAACCACCATCAAGGATACATTAATAACTACAACAACAACTACAATAGCAACTACCAAGGAGACTTCAAATCAAGGAATGATTACAACAACTACATAGAGGAGCAAGAAGATTCTTTTTTGATTATGAACATGGCCTCAAAACTAGGTATAAACTATCTCTTCTACATTGACTCAGGATGCTCAAACCATGTGGCAGGCAATGTAGCTCTTCTCTCTGACCTTGAAGAACCAAAGGGTAAGCATCAGGTACAAAAAGGTGATGACACCAAGCACTCAGTGATTAAAGTACGAAATGTTAAGACCTCTGATAGAAACAAGAATCTGTTGAGTAGGGTTCTATATGTACCTACAATTACCAAGAATTTGATGAGTGTTACACACATTGTGGAAGAGGGTGTGCAGGTTAGATTCAACGAATATGGAGCATTTGTGGAGGATACCCAACATGGATTCAAGAGAATTGCCAAAGGAGAAAAGACAGGTAGATTTTTTACTTTTGAACTTGAAGATACAAAGAATATTGCACTTTATAGTTACAAAGATCAAACACTATCAGAGCTTGAAATTTGGCATAAGAGATTAGGACATGTTGGTGAAAGAACCTTGAAACAAATATGTAGAGACCAATGTGTGCTTGGGATACCTAATGCATCCAAGCAACACATGATTTATAAATGTGGTGCTTGTCAGCTTGGAAAATCTCATAGGTTACCCTTCTCAAGGAAAGGCTACATGCATGAGGACTACCTAGAGCTTGTCCATACAAATGTATGGGGACCAAGTAAGGATCCCTCAATCTCTGGATCAAGGTATTATGTATCTTTCATTGATGATTATAGTAGGTGGATTGTATTGTACTTTATGAAGCACAAAGATGAAGTATTCTGTTGCTCTAAAAGTATCTTGCACTTGTTGAGAACCAAACAGGGAGAAAACTAAAGAGACTAAGGTCAGATGGTGGAGGTGAGTACTTCTCACCAAAATGGGGTGGCAGAGAGGAGAAATAGATTAATTGTTGAAACAACTAGGTCAATGTTAAATGAGACAAAACTACCTAATTACTTGTGGGCAGAGAGTGTATCTACTGCCACTTATCTTGTAAAGGTTTCCATCTAAATCACTTGATGGGATGACCCCATATGAAGCATGGCATGGTAGAAGACCCTCACTTGATCATTGCAGGATCTTTGGATGTGTAGCTTATGTGCATATCCCTTCTCAAATAAGAGGTAAGCTAGACCCTAAGGCAAAGAAGTGCATCTGCATAGGGTATGACTTGAATCAGAAAGGATAGAGGTTTAACAATCCTTCAAACAAAGGATTTATGGTCAGTAGAGATGTTTTCTTTGATGAGAATGACTCTTGGTTTGATAGTGAATGGAGGAAAGTAAAGCTACCTTATGACTTGGAAGAGGAGTTTCCAAGCCTCACTAAGGAGGAGCCTACTCAGAATGGAGACATCAACTCAGATGATGAGGACATCATCAACCTGGAAGAGTTCAAGGCATGGAAGTCCAAAGCCTGCAAAGTCAAGATGAAGAAGCTGGAGGATATACCTGAATCATCCAACCAAGCAATCAAAAGATCACAAAGGGAGAGCAAGAAGCCAATCAGATATGGGTATGACACTTCCTTAGTTACTAAGCACTCTGTCTATCTTGCAAAAGACTTGTCATTTGAAGAGCCATCATCATATGAAGAGGCAAAGACCAAGGCAGAATGGAAAGAAGCAATGGATGAGGAAATTGAAGCACTCAAGGATAATGATACTTGGGAGCTAGTACCAAAGAAGGAGTCTATGAAGGTAATTGGTTCTAGATGGATCTATAAAATCAAAAGGAATTCTGATGCATCAATAAGCAGGTATAAAGCTAGACTTGTGGCTAAGGGTTTTGCACAAACCCAAGGAGTTGATTATGAAGAAACCTTCTCACCTGTGGCCAAAATGCCAACCATCAGGGTATTGGTAAGTGTGGTTGCATCAAAGAATTGGAGCATGTATTAGTTGGATGTAAAAAATGCATTTCTAAATGGCTGGATTTCAGAGGAGGTGTACTTGTCTCAACCCCCTAGCTATGAGGACCCAAGCAAGGTAACATATGTATGTAAATTGAACAAAGCTCTTTATGGATTGAAGCAGGCACCTAGGGCATGGAACCATAGGTTGACTACATACCTTCAAGATCAAGGATTCATCATGAGTAAAGTAGATACTTCTTTATTTATTAAGAGGAGAAATTCAGAGGTACTATACCTATGTGTATATGTTGATGATATCATACTCACATGTAATGATGCTAATGGCATCAAGCAGATTAAGAATCAGATGATGTAGGAATTCAAAATTAGTGACCTTGGATCACTAAAATATTTTCTTGGACTTGAGTTAGTCTATACTAACTCTAGAATTTATATTACTCAGAGAAAGTATATACAAGACATGTCAAAGAAATTTCATTTGCAGGATGCAAAAGTTGTAAGTACTCCAATGGAGGTAAACCTAAAATTAAGTGCTCATGAAGGTGATGTGCTTGAGAACATTGCAGGTTACCAAAGCATAGTGGGAGGCTTGAACTATGCTACATTGACAAGGATTGATATTTCTTATGGAGTAAGTGTTTTAGGTCAGTTTATGCACAAACCTAGGGCACCTCATTTGGAAGCTACCAGAAGGATTTTGAAGTACCTTAAGGGCACTCAAAATCAAGGGTTATATTTTCCTTATACCTCTGACTTGAACATCAAAATATATTCAGATGCAGATTGGGCAGGTTGTAAAGATGATAGAAGAAGTACCTTAGGATACCCATCCTTTGCAGGTGATAAACCTATATCATGGTCTTGAAAGAAGAAACCTACTGTTGCTTTGTCTTCTACAGAGGTAGAGTATAGAGGATTGGCCAATGCTACTCAAGAGGCCATATGGATCAGATTGTTATACACAGATTTGGGTTTACATACTACATCTCCAATGATGTTTGGAGATAATACAAGCTCACTACATCTTGCAGCAAATCCCATTTATCATGCTAGGACTAAGCATATAGAGGTCCACTATCACTATGTGAGAGAGAAGCTATTGAGCAAGGAAATTCAGTTGGCTTATGTGTCTACTAATATGCAATGTGTAGACTTATTGACTAAAGCATTGGATGATACAAGACTTTGCAGATTTAAGTCTATGATTGGATTGCAGGACATTCAAGAAGATTGAAGAAGAAGACCAAGCCAAAATGTTTGGCTTGAGGGGGAGTTGTTGGTACAAATTTCAAGCTTACACATTTGGCTACACGTTCATCAATAATTGAAGCTCCATGGAAACCATTGCTCGAAAGTGTTTTATCCTTTACCATTTGTAAAAGTCACTTTTTGACTTGAGAGAATATTTGTAATCACTACCAAATTTGTGGAGTTTATTAGTTGAAAAGTCACGAATTCATTTGAGAGAATATCTGCTAGATTGGAGGACTAGTTTTTAGTGAGAGCCAATGGAGGATTCAGATTCAAATTCAAATTCAAATTTAAACATCACACCTCTAAAAGATGGCTAGAAAACTCGCCGGGAAGATCACTTCAATTATGAGCCATTATTGATTGAATTTGTAAGAGAGTGAGGCTCACATTGTAGCCTACACTACTCACCAACATTAGGCATTGATTATCAAGCCTATGATCTTGTACAACATTGTTCATTAATACAATATATCTACATTACTCATCTATGGTCTCTTTGTTATAGTCATTCATAATAGTCAACTTGTAGTGCTCATATCTCAATCATTCCTTTATCATTTTCAGTGATCTATAGCTTGTTGGAATCCCCTCCCAGTTCTCTACGCGCTTTCAAATTTTGAAGACAATCTATTCATCAAATTTGGAGAAAAGCGCATCGAAACACTCACTAGTCAAACTCTATAGAAGTTAAAAAAAATCGGGGGTAATGATTCAATTGCTGAGTTGATTGCTTTATGTATAGTGTATCATTTTAAGTGACTTCACTTGGAATCATTAGCTTACTAAGCTAATTAGATACACCTAAAAGGAATTTTTTTAATTCCTACGGTACTGGAAGCACTGAGCATAACAAGCAGCAGGTATGTGAATAAAAATAGAAGGTTTTCATTAATCCTTCAAGGGCCCACAACTCAACTCTGAAGCTACAAAGGGCTGGTACTAAGCAGGATCTGGCAATACCTACTCATTTTTTGGAGTGTCCATCCATCTATCCCCAACATATCTTGCTTGAGAAAGAAGCAGCCTACTGTGGCCACTTCCAGTTTTGAGGCTGAGTATAGGGCACCTTTCACAACCACTGTTGAGTGTGTGTGGCCCAAATGCCTTATGGCACTAACGGTGAGAGCACATTGGCACTTGTGAGGAACCCTATGTTCCATGCTCGCACTAAGCACATTGAGGTGGATTATCATTATTTTCAGGGAGAGTTGTCCGGGAGAGGTTCTCTGCTTGAGAGATCAGCTTGGCATATGTGCCCATGCAGGAGAACATTGCACACCTTTTCACGAAGGCTCTGCCTAGGGAGAAGTTTGAAGCTTTCCACAAAGCTTTGGTCTTACTTCCTTTTGTGGATTTATTCCACATAGCTTAGCACTTCCTTATACATGAGTGCCAGCTCCTTGCTCACCGCATCACTCGCAGGGGGGATTTGTTGATATATTTAGGTAGTGACGTGTGTGAATACTCTAGGACTACTGGGGCACTTTTTTCCCTCTTTAGGAGGTTTTCTCCCCCAACTTGTATATACGCCTTTTGCCCTAGTGGGCTACTTATCTTTGTACATTATCGTGGTAGTACATTAAGTATTATGTGTTGTGCTCCAAGATTCTTCTTCTTCTGTGTGATGTTCGTGTGCTTTCGTAGATGTCTAACTCCAACACTTTGATGTTGAAGACCCAATTGTTTCCAATTACCTTCATGTCTTTTGTTCTTGGAACTAAGGTCCATGTTTTTTTGTACTCCAAAGCTTTGATTCCCTTCATAGCTTCTTTTCATTCCCCACTCTTTCTTGCATCTTCATAACATGTAGGTTCTGATTTGCTATGACTTTGCTCATGTATGCATAATTCTTTGCAATAAAAGAATCATCTGTAAGCCTTTATATTGGGTACGTTCGCATTTTTTATTTCCTTGCTTCTCCTCACATTGGGATGAATGATCTTTGGCTTGCAGTTTTTATGATAGCCTTTGAGTTTTCTTTCTTTTCAAATCCATAGTCCTCATTTACATTTTCCATCTCCATCCACATGCTAGACTTATTATCCATACACACTATCTATTTACCTCTGAGGTTTCCATTCCAAGATGTTCATCTTTATAAGCCTTCACCCATATTTAAATCTTTAGGACCACTAAAAATCTATATATGTATGTGTATCTCCCTCTTCATGGCTATTTCTAGCTTCAATTTCACCTTCAACCTACATATGCTCCAAAGGTACATACCATGCTAATACTTCATGAAATTTCACGTCCATTTAGATCTTCAGCTCCTTAGTCTTTGGATTCTAGCACTTGTGAGCACATGAAGCAACCCTAAGTGCTTGAATTATGCAAAAAGGGCTTCTCTTGATATTTGCGGCATAATTTTACACTCATAGTAGCATACACGTAAGAAGCCTCAAAGGTTAATGTTTGTTTTGTCTTAGTCAAAGGTAGATGAGATAATTGGAGAAAATCACATGGATTCATTGGGAGAAAAATACTAGGACTTCATATGAATTCAATGTTCAAATAAATCCCTAAATGTATGGATCACTTTTAGGTGAAATCTACCAATAATTATGAAGCAAAAATGTATATATACTAGTCACTTTAGTGGCAAGATATGAGCTGATCATCCCACTCATTCTGAGTGATTTATGTCTTCTTTCAAATTTAGAGAAATCCTCCACTCTTGCATTGCATTTTATCTTAATTAGCAATACACTTATACTTCATTTTGATAGTTATATGTATATTTGTCTATTGTTACAATACATTGATTAATGTTTGTGAAGTTCTTTGAGTAATGTTTTTTCTGTATGAATTCATTATAAACAAAAACCAACTAGCTCAAGAGATTAGGAAAGGTTGAATACATGGTGTGAAAAGGTTGCTTTGGAAAGTTCATAAGTTTTGAAATATATCTCAGATTTCTTAATTTCCAATATTAAATATTTTAAGACCTCTTAAGAGACATGGAATGCTTTGGGAGAATGCATCTTGTGAAGAACTAAAGATAGGAAGAACTCGTTGTGGACGGAGTTCACAACACTCAAGAAATTGCCAAGGAAAGTGTGATTGATTTTTTCACTAAAATGAAGGACATGGTAAACAGACTTAGGAGCATTGGAGTAATCATTGATGAAGAGCATATTGTGATGCAATTCATTAATGGAATCAAGGATGATGACAAGAGGGAAGCGTTCATGGCAACCATGGATATCTACATAGATATGCAAGTGCTAGATTTCAACACACTTATGGGGAAGCTCTTCACCCATCAAGACAAACTTTTCAAGAACTGTAAGAGCCAAAAAATTAACCAATCCTATGCCTGTTATAAAGATAAAAGAAAATTCAAAGATAAGGAAGGAAAAGGTAAAATGTTTGATGATGAAGGAAGCACCTCCCAAGCTAACTTTGCAAATAGAGGTACAAGCTCATGAGGAAGAGGGAGATGAGGTAGGCAAGACATGGAAAGAGCCCAATAATCTTCCTTGAGGACTTTTTGGTGATTTATGCCTTGCCTCAAATTAAGAAAAGTCCTCCGCTCTCGCATTGCATCATATCATAGTTAGCAATACATTTTTACTTCTTTTGCATAGCTACATGTATATATGTCTATTGTTACAATACATTGATTAAAGTCTATCAAGTTCTCTAAGTGATTTATCTCTTTCTATGAACTCATTATCTAATCTATGAATTCGACCAAGGGTTTAGGAATCTATTGAGCATGGGTAAAGTTTTTCAAACTCATTGGATTTGTATATCTTGAGTTATGTGTAAATCAAGGTGACTATGTCTCTGTATCTCCTTCTTCTCCAAAAGTCGAGAGTACCCCCTAAGTTCTTATGCATATTGATATGAGTATAGTCCCCTTAAATTCATATTATAAATTTGTTTACATCACTCAAATCTTTGTGTAAAAGTGTGAAAAATGTCTTTGATGGTATGCTACCAAGTTATGAACTATGAGAGAATTACGCAGTTCCTTCTTCCACAAATAGAAGATTTTCTAAAGGTGTTTTGTACACATAAGTAATCTATATTGACATAGTGTTTTGAGAATGATGTTCCAAAGTACTATGGTGATCCAAATGCATATACTGAAAGATATGGGAGTCTATTTAGGTTCTCTTGATCTGGTTACACTTGAGTTGAGCACATTTGTAACAAGAACCTCTCATCTCTATAAAAATATGAAAATTCATGGGAGAAGTACTCTCTGCCTCCATCGGATCTAGGACATTTGTAAGACCTTTCACCTTCGCTTTCAACTAATTCTTTGAATCTCTTGAGGAAGCAAAACACAATGGACTTATGCTTCATGGAATTTCACCATGCCATCCTTGTACAATCATCTATGAATGTCACAAATTACCTATTAACTCCAATGGGGTTTTCTTTTGTTGGACCCCACATATCTATGTGAATCAAGTCGAGGTGATGCGCACTTCTTGAAAGGTAGTCTTGTTGACTTTCCTAGATGACATGATTCACATAAGTGCTTCAAAGATTGTGAGTTGAAGCTTCTTTATCCATGCAAAAGCTTCCTTTTCTCCATATCCTTCATCCTTTGGGCATTAATATGCCACATCCTCTTGTGCAAAAGATCTATCTCTGCAATCCTTTGATTTCCAAAAGTGAAATAGATTGTATGATTAGGGTTTGGATTTACCTAAAGTGTGAAGAGACTTCCTTCTTTCTTTCCTTTTGCAATCACCTTGTATCCATCTTGGAGTTCTTCACAAAACATCCCCTTTGATTGAAGCTGACTTGATAGTCCTTCTCCACTATTTTTCTCATAATTTGACACAAGGTGATTTGTGATAGTGAGTACATGCAACACATCCTTCAAGCAGTTCTCCTTTTGTGATCCATAAAATATAACATCATCTATGTGTGTGATAAAGTGAGGGGTGTCATCACATGTTTCCACATTCCCCTTTGTTGATGGAATGTGCATGTTAGAGAGAAATTCCTTGTTGCAATTCATATGTTTGTTGCATCCACTATCTATGTACCATGTATTATCCACATGGTTTCTATGATCTAAAATTAGAATAATTGCTAGCATGCTTTCATTATCAATCTTTGAGGAATTAGAGCCATAATTACCTTTTTCGTTATATTATTTGTATCTTTGATTGAAACCTCCTCCTTGATTTCAATAACTTGCATAATGTCCAAACTTGTCGAATATGTAGAAAACATGTGAAGTTCCTAAATCTCTAGATTGACATTGTCTTCCTCTATTTCCTCCCCTTCCTCATTGTGATCAAGATTCACCTCCTTGATTTTATCTTTGATCTTGACCATGTGCTATTCCTTGTCTTTTTCTATCCTTGCTTTATCCTCTTCCTTTGCCCCTGCCTTTACTCACCTAAAACACTTGATCCTCATCCTCCCTTGATTTTCTATCTCTAATGTTCATCTCTTGTATGTCAATCAATGCCACAAGTTTCTAAAAACCTCGTAGGTTGTCTTCAACATAAATTAAAGTGGTGAATGCTTTTTACTTTTCATCATTCCTTAATCCATTGAGGGTATGAGTTACTAGGTCATCATTATCAATATGACGACCAATGGAACCTGATGCATCACTTAATTCTTTAACCTTAGAAATGAAATCATTCATATTATTGCTTGATTAATTCCTTAACTTGTTGAGCTCATTCTTTAATCCTAATTACACATGAATCCCAACAATATCTTCTACATTATCCATGCTTTTGATCCATCCATCTCCCCCAAACACAAATATCAGTAGATATGTATCTTCCTAGATTTACTGGATGTAGACTAAAGCTATTCTAAGTTTTCTCACGTTTCTCATAATCATTGATCTTATGTATATGTATATGTAAAGGTATATGTATATGTATATGTATATGTATGTGTATATGTATATGTATATGTATGTGTATATGTATATGTATAGGTATATGTATAGGTATATGTATATGTATATGTATATGTATATGTATATGTATATGTATATGTATATGTATATGTATATGTATAGGTATATGTATATGTATATGTATATGTATATGTATATGTATATGTATATGTTTTTAAAAGTCAAGCTTCAAGCTACAAATTCGTGGGGAATCTTTTATGGACATGTGGAGCAATCAAAGGAAGCCAAAAGCCACGAGATTCCATCAAGAAAAGTCACTCAACCACTCCCCAAGTCATCTCAACTAAGTCCTCCAAGTTAGGAGGCTGATTTGGAAAGGTAGTTCCTAGATTTTAGGGGCACACTTCTCACTATAAAAGGAGCATGTATCCCGACTTCTTTTGGGCCATCTTCTTGGAGTTTTAGCTCATATAAAGTGAGCACTAATTCCTAGAGTTGTGATAAGCAAGCCCCTTGCTTAAGATAGCCCCTTGGTTGCTTATTTGGTTTCTTTTTAGCAGGCATATCTATGTGTGTGTGCAGGCAATGTTGCAACTCTCTACCCCTGAGTTGTTAGCATTGATTCTCCCTCATATTGTATCAATTTGATGTAATTCTTGTCTCATTGGATAGCTATTAAAGTCTATTTTATGCTCACAAATTCTCTAGAGCATTCTCTGAGTGGTCTGGGAGCAACATTCATTTTAGTGAAGTTGTGTGATTGATATCTCTCTCTGTGTGTAGGCTCTGTTGGACATATTTTTCTCTCTATTGTAAGGGTTGGTTCTCCTTCTCTATTTATCCATTTGGTATGATTTTTGTGTCATTGGGTAGCTATAAGAGTGCTCTAAACTTTACGCAAGTTTGAGATTCATTCTCTATATAATCTGTGAGCAAAGCTTGCTGGAGTGAAGTGAGGTCTCTACTTGACTAGAAGTTGTGAGCATTCAACTAGCTCATGTTGTAGACATTGTTTCTCTTTGTGTAAGCATCCATTTTGAAGTGAAATTTGATTTGTTGGAAAGCCCTTGGTGTCTACTACAATTCTACAAAAGCTCGCTGGAGTTCTCTGCATAACCTCTAAGTAAGAGCATTTTTGGTGTGCAGTGGTCAAAGAAGGATACCTGTGGAGGTCATTCGCGCTTCGTCGTTGCTTAGGGGTTGAGATACATCCCCCATCAGTGGTATCAAAGCATTTGGGAATCTTGGAGCTATCACATACAAGCAAGAAGACCTCTTGGAGTTTGTGGTTGAACATTTGCATCAACAAAAGCTTCTTGGAGGTAGCTCACATCAAGGGGGAGCTATTCTACTCAAAGTTTCAAGAGCACAAGGTGTCCATCTAAGGAAAGCTTTGGATTGAGGTAACCTCAGAGCCTCATTTTCATTTTACACACATTGGAGCATTAGCCAAGGGCTAGGTCAAGTATCAAAGACTAGATATGGGAGACTTCAACACTCAAATTGAAAAGCTAGACAAAGGAAACTATCAACCATGCAGATTTAGGGTCTCCAACTATCTTATGGGCAAGTGCCTTTGGGGGTTGATTAGTGGAAGTGAACCAAGACCTAGGTTGGATGAGAATCCAACCAATGACGAGATAAGGGCCTTTAGGGAATGGAATGAAAGAGACAAGAGGGTTATCTTTATTCTTTTCCAACACATTAGCAATAGCATGATCGGCCATATCCAAGACTTGGATTCAAGCATGAAGGTATGGGAGACACTTGAAAGGCTTTATTCAACAAGCACCAAAACAAGGAAGATCCAACTTAAGAATGAGCTCAAAAACCTTAGGAAGAGCTCAGGGAGTAGCATAAATGACTACATACTTAAGGTCAAGGAGTTATCAGATGCATTGGGATCCATTGGAAGCCACGTAGACGATGACGATCTTGTGGCTTATACTCTCAATGGTTTGAGAGATGATGAGAAGTGGAAACCTTTTACCACTTCAGTTTATGTAAGGGATAATCTTCCCGATTTTGAGCAATTGGTTGCTCTTATGGTCACCAAAGAAATGAACATAGGTGGAAGTTCAACTAAAATCAAGGATGCACAAGTTTTCTATGCAGGTAATCAAAGGGGCAAAGGAAGACGAGGACAAGGAAAGGGCAAAGGAAGGTTTGGAGGAAGGCAAGTCCACTCAAGCAATCAAGGACATGACCAAGGCACCTCATCACAAAGAGGGAGAGGAAGAACAAGAGGAAGAGGAGGACGACATCAACAAAACAGGAATCAAGATGGCGAAGGATGTTACATATGTGGCAAGTTTGGCCACTATGCTAGAGATTGCTACCAAGGAGGAAACCAAAGGAGCTATAATCAAGGTTCTTCATACAAAGGCCAAGGTAATTATGCTTCTACAAGTTCAGAAAATGACAATCTCTTGATGATGCACATGAATGGGAATTCAAGCAAAGTAGATAACACTTGGTATATTGATAGTGGATGTAGCAGCCATATGAGTTGCAATGCTTCTTGGTTTACTAATCTACATGTTCCCAAAGGTAAAGGACATGTAGAAATAGGTGATGATACAGCCCATGAGATCTCCCATGTTGGAGATGTAGCTTTGGATGACAAGGAGGAAGGAAGATGTCTCAAGGATGTCTTGCATGTACCTACTATCACAAAGAACTTGGTGTCCGTTGGGCAAATGGTTGAAAGAGGCTATCAAGTAAGGTTCAACAAAGGTGGATGCTTTGTGGAGAACCCTAAGCAAGGTTACAATGTCATAGCAAGAGGAAAGAAGCAAGGGAGACTTTTCACTTTGGAGGTAAATTCTCATTCCACTCAACAAGTCTACTTCACATATGGAAACAAGAGGATTTCGGAGTTGGACTTGTGGCACAAGAGGATAGGTCACATCAACATACAAAGAATGAAGGAAATGCAATTCAAGAGGCTGGTTAAAGGTCTTCCCAACTTCCAAGGACAACATATGAAGCATTTATGTGAATCTTGTCAACTAGGGAAGCAAGCGAGACTTCCATTCAAGAAGAGTGGCTACATAAACGAACATCCATTGGAGTTGATACATACAGATGTGTGGGGCCAACCAAAGAGCAATCCATTGGAGGTAACAAGTACTTTGTCACTTTTATAGATGATTGCACAAGGATGGTTTGGGTTTATTTCATAAAAAACAAATCAGATGTGTTTACATGTTTCAAAGCATTCAAGGCAATGGTAGAGAAGGAAACAGGTACATATTGAAGTGATTCGTTGGCAATGCACCACCGTGCACACTCCTTCTCGAGAGCTCCACGACAATATGCTCGAAGTAGAAAAACGAGCTCCTGACGCCGCACAAAGTACTCCGCAAAGAGGCCGTAGAATACGCAGAAAACACAGTACACAAGGAGCACGAAGACAAACTTCTTAGGTCTTACAAATGCGGTCGAACTTACAGCTTGTGACTGACCAGGCCACTATATGTTTTATTAAAGAACATATACAAAGAAGTGTCTGGTGGCCATTTGGCCTTTCACATGGACACTAATGATAACAATCTCCCACTAAAGGCCAATATGGCCAGAGTAACTATGGGAGAAAAATAAAGAATGATAAAGAATACCTGAGTGGAAGTATACAAACTATACCTCCCACCTGATGGGCATGTTACACAGTATACAAGTGACTGTGTAAGATCAAGAATCAAGTAACCCCCATCAAATGACAACAGTGTCGAAAGCTATCCTGTGGTAGAGCTTTAGTCAAAGCATCTGCAACATTATCTCGAGTGTGAACCTTCTCAAGAATAATGCTCTCAGTGGCTAAGCAATCTCTAATGAAGTGATACCTCACCTCAATGTGCTTTGTCTTTGCATGATAGACCGGATTCTTAGCCAAAGCAATGGCACTCTGACTATCACTAAGCAAGTGAGGTACATGCTGAGGTAAACCCATATCACAAGCAAGACGAGAAAGCCACAATGCTTCCTTACATGCCTCACTTGCTGCAACATACTCTGCTTCTGTGGTGGAAACAGCTGTACATTCTTGAAGACGAGATCTCCAAGAGATAGCACCTCCAGCAAAATGAAAAATGTACCCTGATGTAGACTTACGATTGTCTACACAACCAGCATAGTCAGAATCTGTGTAACCAATAATGGATGCTTTTCCTCTACCTAAGCATAGACACTTGTCCTTAGTGCCACTCAGATATCTCAAAATCATTTTGACCGCTTCCCAATGTTTCTTGCCAGGATTAGACATATATCTGCTCACAACTCCCACTGCAAATGCAATGTCTGGTCTCGTAGCTACCATAGCATACATGAGACTACCAACAGCAGACTGATAGGGAATTTTGGTCATGAATTCCTTTTCCTCATCTGATTTGGGGCAGTCATCCTTGCTCAATTTCACATATGTGGGTAAAGGTGTACTCAATGCCTTTCCACCCTGCATATTGAATCGGTGAAGTACTTTGGATATGTACTCACTTAGGTCCATCCAGGATTTTGGTTAACATGTCTACAATCTGATCTTTTGTAGAAGTGTGTATGACTTCAATTTCTTTTGCGATCACCTTCTCTATGAAGAAATGATATTGGATCTCAATATGTTTAGTCCTGGCATGAAAAATAGGATTAGTAGCTAGATACAATGAACTCATATTATCTCCATCAATGATGGGTGTACTCTGATTGATGTCAAAACTCTTCATGAGAGTTTTCCACCATATAGTCTCCTTTGCAGCTTCAACCATACCTTTATATTCTGCTTATGTGGATGATAAAGCAAATGTATGTTCCTTCTTAGAACACCAAGAGATTAATTTATCTCCCACATAACATAGATATCCATATGTTGACCTCCTATCATCAGAGTTACCTGCCCAATCTACATCACTATATATCTTGATTTTTGTATCTGATGTGAATCCATAATACAAATCTTCTTTGAGTGTAACCTTAATGTATATTAGCACCCTTTGTCCTACAATCCAATGTTCTTTCCTAGGACAATGCATGAATTGAGACAACACTCCAACTACATATGACAAATCAAGCCTAGTCAATGTAGCATATATTAGACTACCAACCAAACTTTGATACAGCTTCATGTCCTTGAATTATTCTCTTCCATATCTGCTCAATTTATGATTCACCTCCATTGGAGTAGGTGCTACCATGCAATCTTCCATTTTAAACGTGATTAGCAAATTCTTCAAATACCTTTCTTGAGTCACATATACTCCATGTTGTATATGAAATCTCCATTCCCAAGAAATATGATGTCTCCCAAGTCACTGATCTTGAACTCTTTCTCCATTTGCTTCTTAAGACTTTGTATGACCTTCTCATCTGTACCTATAAGAATTATGTCATCAACATATATGCAAATGTACATAAACCCATCATCACTTGCTTTAACAAGAAAGCTACTATCTGCCTTGGACACTTGGAAACCAAGCTCTTTCAAGAACTCCACAATTCTGTAATTCCATGCCCTTGGGGTGTGCTTAAAACCATACAAAGCTCTCTTGAGCTTACATACATACTCTTGATAACATTTATCCTTGAAACCTTCTTGTTGCTCCATGAAAACTTCATCTGAAATATAACAATTTAAAAAAGCATTCTTCACATCTAATTGACATAGCTTCCAACCTTTACATGCAGTAATAGCTATGAGATTCCTTATAGTTTTCATCTTTGCCAGGGGACTATAAGTCTCATCATAATCTACACCATATGTTTGGGCATACCCTTTCACAACAAGTCTAGCTTTATACCTAGACACACTTCTATCTGCATACCTCTTTGTCTTCTAGACCCATTTGCATCCAATGATTTTTTGATTATTTGGTTTAGGAACCAGATCCCATGTCTCATTCTCCATCAATGCATTATATTCCTCCTGCGTAGCTTTCTCCCAATTTTCCTTACATTTTGCCTCATCATATGTAGAAGGATCTTCTTCTGCTTTCACTATGTAAGCATAACCTTTAGTGGTAAAAAATGGAGTTTCATAACTATACCTTATGGGTTGATCTATGTTCCTTGTTGACCTTCTAACTTCTCCACTCTTTGGTCTTTGGTTCTTCATATTCTCGATCAAACCTTGGCATCTCTTCATTATCAATTTGAGCATGAACAATCTCTTCATCATTAGGAAATTAAATTTTTGATTTCCCTTTTCTTTGGGTCATGACTTCTTCATCACTTGCATGAATATTAATTATACCTACATACCAAGTACCTTGCTCATCAAATGTAACATCCTTTCACACAAGGAATTGCTTTGTGGATGGACTCCACAATCTGTAACTCATTTGCTTATCATCATAACCAATGAACACATACTTTTCAGCTTTAGGTTCCAATTTATGCCTTAATTGAGATTGTACATATGCATAAGGCAAACATCCAAACACTTTGCAATGATCTAAGGTAGGTCTCTTACCCCACCATCCCTCATATGGTGTCATACCATTTGAATCCTTACATGGAAGTCTATTAACCAAATAAGTAGCTGTATTCACAGCCTTAGCCCCCAAATAATTAGGAAAATTTTTCTCCTTCAACATCATTGATCTTACAAACTCAACAAGAGTTCTATTTCTCCTTTCTGCTACAACATTTTGTTCACGAGAGTATCTGCAAGTAACTTCTCTTTTTATACCTGCATTCCATAAGTAATCACTGAACTCATTAGAGAAATACTCTCCCCCTCCATCTGACCTTAGTCTCTTCAATTTTTGCCCTGTGATTCTCTTTGCATACACATGATAATTTTTAAATGTATTGAACACCTCTGATTTATCTTTGATCACATATATAGTGATCCACTTGGTAGCATCATCAACATAAATCACATATCTCGAACCATTAATGCTAAAGTCCTTTGATGGACCCCACACATCTATATGCACCAATTCAAGCTTCTCTAAATACATAAACCCTTTCTTACCATAAGTATTCTTGTGAGATTTACCCAATTGACATGCTTCACACTTGTATGTCATGTGTTGACCTGCAATATTAGGCAATCCAAGCACTCAACCATTGTTAATCATATCGTTAATACCTCTTTCATTAAAATGTCCAAGCCTTTTGTGCCAAAAATCTAACTCAGAGATCTTATGTTCTCCATAAGTAAAAAGGCATGACCAACATTGCCTTGAATCTTCAATGTGAAGAGCCTTCCTTCTTTCTTCCCTGAAACAATTTGTTTATACCCATGGCTAGGGTCTTCAACATAAACTCCATCATTAGTGAACCTTACTTCATATCTTTTCTCTATAATTTGTCCTTTGTAGGGACATACAAAACCTTACTCAAAAGAGTGCTTCCATCCTTAGCCTTTAGTGATCCAATGGAATTCACATTGTGCTTTGTGTTATCACCTGTTTGGACTATATGATTACTCACCTTATTCTCCAAATCAGTCATCAAAGCTATGTTGCCACTCAGGTGATTGCTACACCCTGAGTCAATGTAGAAAACTCTTTGATCTTCACTTTGTCTTTGACAAGTTGCATTCATAATTAAGGTTGAATCCTCTTTCTGATTTGAAGCATAATTGTAGTAGGTATTATTTAGGATTGACTTTGAAAGCATCTTCCTGCATTTCTTTCAAAGAAACCTCTATTACCTATACCTTTGAAATTACTTCTCTGATTTCTACCACCTCTTCATCATGAATTAAGAGTTTTGATTATATCCTCCACCATTCTGATTATTGTACCAACATTCATGAGATAAATGATTAGTCTTACCACAAATCCAGCAAGCTTTGACACCATCTTTATTGCTTCTGCCTCTTCCTCTTCCTTTGCCACCTCCTCTTCCTCTCAAGAAGTTGGCTTGACTCATAGTGCCTTCATCTTCATTCAATTATTGCTTGCCTTTATTAATCTTCTTCTTATCCTTTGAATACATTGCTTGACCTGTACTCTTATCAACATCACCTTTGATTTCTAGCTCAAAGGTTAGCATATGTCCTAGCAATGGATTCAAATCAGGAGTGAAATGATCTAGTGACAATTCAGTGGATAGAATGAATGGCTTCCACTTATCATCTCCTCTCAAACATGTGAGAATTTGTATTACCAATTTTTCCTCTTCAATGACTTCATCAATTGCTCCCAATGCATCTACAATATCCTTAATCCTTGCTACATAATCAAAAATGGATCGAGAAGCCTTCTTCTTGAATGTGGTGAATTCTGTCCATAAAGATGCCTTCCTTGACTTTGTAGTATTTTGGAAATGCTCTTCAGCATTCCATATGTCACTTGCACTTTCGAGTCCTCTAATGTGAGGTAGCAAGTAATCATTGACTCCCATGTAGATTTTGCTCCTTGCTTGAGCATCCTTCTTCATCCATGTCTTCAAGTCCGAAAGCCCTTCCCTAGTTGGAACACTAGGATCCCTAAATTCTGGTTTTTCTTCTTCACTTGTGATGTATCCTATCATATCTTTGCTCATAAGATGAGCTTCCATTCTCGTTGACCACGTAGGATAGTTTTCTCTATCCAGTTTCTCTATCTGAAGAGAATCTCCCATCCTTTCTTCACCTGTGCAATAAATTTTTCAAGCTTTGTGAATAATGAATGTACCTTTAATTCAAATATAGTTCCTTTTGATCCTCTTGATAACTTTTAGGCCTCCTTCTCTAGCTTTCACTTCAAACTTTCACCTTTTGAATCTTTCAAAGACTGATTTTTGTATATCTACAACAGTCAAGGTCCTCCTTTTCTTCAAATCTGATGCTTCCTGCTCTTATACCACTGATGGAGATGATTAATCTCCAAATGAACAAGTTATCCTTGATGTTAGAGCACCTCTATATTAAGAATAACTCATAACCACAACCAAAGTTTAAAATCTATTGCCAAACTATCAAGACTTGAGTCAACTGTGAAGAACCTCATCACACAGAAAAGTGTGTTGCATTTAATTCACTCATTGACTGATCAAATGTGTAAAGTTTTCAATGAAACTTTATAGAAGGTTCCTAAAGTTTCCACACTTTCTCCAAGTTAAATCTCCTCAAAAGAATCAATAAAGCTTGATATTTCTTCCAAACAATGTACCTATGTCTGAAATTGTTCTTCAGTGTAGTCGACTTTGACACCTACAACTTCTAATGGATAGTTCTCCCAAATTAGACCCCGTTTATTCAAATGATTTTAGCTACAAGTATCTTACCTTTCAACTTAAAGAATGAGTGATTACTTGCTCAAAACATTACATTATGGAGGGAGCTCTGATCAAAACATTGACCATCGAGATTGCACCTGTTCCTGCCTTTACGTTTTCACATTTACACATGTAAATGTTCCTACTTAAAATTCTCTCATGCTCATTAAAGTTAGACTCTCAAATCTTGACCATAGATTTATTAACTATGGACTTAGACATCTACAAAAGGATTTCTTAAATGATCAAGCATAGAAGGAGAGATGGAGAGAAAATCATGACATAGATTTCAAACCTTTTCTTCTATTCTCATGGAAAACATCAAATTGATGAATGTCATACATTCATCACACATTTTCTTCTTCTACTCATCTATTCTTGTTCTATATCTCTTCTCACATATATGTCCTGACTCTATACTAGTATATATAGGCATATATGTACAAACTCGTCACCATTACAAAGGCATAAGTGAACTAATTACAAGCTTAATGTACATGTATATACAAGTCCATCTTCTAACCATGCACTCATCTTCAAGACTCAAACTTTGATCTTTGCTTTATTCTTTGACTTCAAAACTTTTCCAAATCATCAATTGTTGATTGTCCTGCACCAACAAAAATGAGGTAAGCAATCAAGGGGGCTACTTGCTAGAGTTTATGACTTTAGTAAACTAAGTGGGAAACTCGTGGAGTGCATCAAATGCAAGGGAAAAAGGCAGGACGGTGCTTATATAGAGTTTTACTTTTCCTATAATCTACCTAACCACCCACCAATGAGTGTAGGTGCACTTTTTGTTGGGTGATTGATTAGATTTGAATTTGATTGAGTTTTGTGGACTTTCTAACATGCTTATATGACTTTGGGTCCTCCTATTTGATTGGTTGACTTGCAAAACTTGTGCTTGGGTCCTTTTGCATGATTGAGACTTGATTTTCAACAAGGATGTGAGCACGTAAAGGTCAATAATTTGTTCTCTCTTGTACAATTTTCTGATGAGACGATATATTACACATGTAGTTGGAGTCTTATCTCAATTTTTGCAGGCACAAAGAGTACCTCATCTTGTTGCATCTAGAAGGGTACTTATGTAGCTGAAAGGATTAATGAATGAAGATCTATATTATGCATTTGATGATGGATTAAATTTACAAGCTTATTGTGATGCTAATTGGGTAGGTTCCAAAGATGACAGGAGGAGCACTAGTGGCTATGTTGTCATGCTAGGGAAGAAGACCATCTCATGGATGTCAAAGAAAGAACAAACAATAGCTCTCTCATTGACCGAAGCTGAGTATAGATGCTTAACAAAAGTCTCATGTGAGCTTATGTGGCTCAAGGAATTGTTTTTTGATCTTGATTTGCAAGCCAAGCAAGTACCTATTTTTTGTGACAACATAAGTAGCTTATGCTTTGCTCAAAATCGACTGTTCCATGCAAGATAAAAGTTTATAGAAGTGCATTACCACTTTATTGGAGAGAAGATCATGTCAAAGGATGTCAAGGTGGAGCATGTCAATAAAAAGGAAAAATTTGTAGATATGTTTACCAAAGCTTTGGATGGAGTAAAGCTACATCACTTGAAGGCATGCATTGGGATGAAGGATCTAGACATTGAGATGTGAGAGGAAGTGTTGAAAATGGAGTCTCAATTATGAAAAAGGACTCAAACAAGAGTTTTTCAAGTTGACCAATCAAAATGCACTCAAACACGAATTATGAAGGATCTAGGCATTGAGATGTGAGAGGAAGTGTCTTCAATTATGATTGGTGGGTGGTTAGATAGATTGTAGGAAAAGTAAAACTCTATATAAGCACCATCCCACCTTTGTTTCTTGAGTTTTATGCATTCCTTGAGTTTACCACATAGTTTAGTTGTCACGAGGAAGGAGATAAGGAAGAGAGCTCACACACACACTCTCAGTCTCAAGGAGAAGCACACACATAGATTGAGGCAAGGAAGAATGATCTTCTTCTTCTTCTATTACATAAAAGGAATATACAAGAATGACCTAAAAACAAGAATACAACAAGAATGACCTAATCCAAGCATCTCTCAAAACTTCTTTAACTTCTGAGCTCCAAGTGCTTTGGTGAAAATATCAGCAACCTACTCATCTGTTCTCACATAAACAAGATCAATATCACCTGCTAATACCTTCTCTCTAATGAAGTGATAATGTACCTCGATATGCTTTGTTCTAGCATGGAAAACAGGGTTCCGTGCTAACTGTATGCTGCTAAGATTATCACAATAGATAGTGATAGGCTTTTGCACTTCCACACCTTAATCTGCAAGTAACCTCTCCAGCCATGATGCCTCACATGCTGCCATTGCAGCACCTCTATACTCAGCCTTTGTACTCGACAAAGCAATAGTGGGTTGCTTCTTGGTGCTCCATGTAATAGCTACACCTCCAAGTGAGAAAAGAAAGCCACTAGTAGATCTTCTATCTGGAGTTCTACTAGCCCAATCTGCATCGGTGTATCCATAAACTTGCAACTCCACACCAGCTTCATAAAACAATGCATAATCCAAAGTAGCACTCACATAACGTAGAGTGCGCCTCAGAGCATCCAAATGTGGCTTCCTAGGAACCTGCATAAACTAACTTTCAAGTTCAACAGTATAACTTAGATCAGGCCTTGTAATTGTGAGATATATAAGACTTCCCACAATTTTCCTGTACATAGTAGCATTTTCCAATGCTTCACCTGATGTAGTATCCAATTTCAAATTCTGATCTAATGGCATAGAAATTGGCTTACAATCAGCCATACCATACTTTTGCAACATATTCAAGGCATATTGCCTTTGCGACATCCATATACCTCTTTTTGTATGTATAAACTCAATGCCCAAGAAATAGCACACCAAGATCTTTCATGTCAAATTCCTGCATAAGAAGTTTCTTTACCTCTTTGATGCTTTCTTCATTATCACCACCTACAGTCAGGTCATCAACATAAATAGCCACAATAGTGATGCCATCATCAACCTTCCTTGCATATAGTGAGTGATCTGCATCACACATAGAGAACCCAATGCTAGTAAAGTAATCAACAATCCTTGCATGCCATGCACGAGGGGCTTGCTTCAGCCCATACAAAGCCTTTTTCAACCTGCAAACATATTCTCGATGCTTTGAATCTTCATATCCTTGTGGCTGGTCCATATATACTCCTTCGTGTAACTCACCATGTAGGAAAGCATTCTTCACATCCATCTGATGCAAAGTCCATCCTTTTGCTGTAGCTAATGCAACAAGTGTTCTGACAGTAGACATTTTAGCTACAGGGCTGAATGTTTCCTCATAATCAATGCCATATGTCTGTGCATAACCTTTAGCTACCAATCGTGCTTTATACCCGCTTATGCTACCATCAGCATTATGCTTTACCTTGTAAACCCATTTGAAGCCTATGGAATTCTTTCCTTGTGGCAATGGAACCAGCTTCCATGTATCATTTCCATAAAGTGTAGCCATCTCCTCATCCATAGCTTTTTCCCAATCTGCATTACCAATTGCATCTTCAAAACAAGAAGGTTCAGCATCTTGTATTACCTTTGTCATGTAGGCACAATGGCGAGCCATGTAACTATCATATGTCAATCGTTGCACTGAATTACGCATCCTCCCAGATCTTCTTGGTCCTGGGTCACTTCTTCTTGGATCATCTACATGTGCCCTTCTTACTCCTGGAGTCTTCATAGAGGGCAATCCAAGTTCCTCATCAATACTCTTTTCTGAACCACTTGAATCTCCATCTACATCTTCAAAACCTGCACCTGTTTTACTACCAGCAGAAAGCTTTTCTTTACCTTTCTTGGATGTATTTGATGAATTTGTTGGACTGAAATTTCCACGCAATCTTCCACTCCATGGATTTGAGTTGGAACTATTTCTTGGTGATGCATCCGGTCCACTCAAAACTTGAGATTCTGCACTAGATTTTTCAGCATTTTCTTTGTCATTTGGTTCAAGATTCAGTCCTTCTTTGGCATCTGCATAGACGCTTGACATTTCATCAAATACCCGATCTCTGCTCACCTTCACCTGTCGTGTGAGTGGGTTATAACATTTGTACCCCTTTTGCTCAAGGGAATATCTAATGAAGACACACTTTTCTGCTTTCGGATCAAGCTTCGTCCTCAATTCATTTGGAACATGTACATATGCAATACAACAAAAAACTTTCAGATGTGATAAGTTTGGCTTTTTACCTGTAAACTTCTCTTCAGGTGTAACTTGATGTATAGTAGCACTCGGAGTTCTGTTCATGATGTATAGAGCAGTATGCACAGCTTCTACCCAATAACAATGAGGCATATTCTTCTCAACCATCAAGGCTCTTGCTATTTCTGCAAAATGTCTATTTTTGCGTTCAGCAACACCATTCTGTTGTGGTGTGTACCTGCATGAAAACTGACGCCGAATTCCATGATTTTTTAGAAAACTGCTGAACTCATTTGACATGTATTCACCTCCTCCATCAGATCTTAATGTTTGAATGTACTTCCCTGTCTGCTTTTCCACAATAGCTTTAAAAATCTGGAAGTGAGTGAACACCTCGCTCTTCTCTTTCATGAAATATACCCATACTTTGCATGTATGATCATCAATGAAGGTAACATAAAACCTGCAACCACCCATAGATGTGGTCTTTGCTGGACCCCAAACATCTATATGTACTGTTGGAACATCAAGCTTACACTATGCTTGAGGTGGATTTGATCTACATCAAACGCTATCGCGTCGAAAGAATATCCGTTGGAGAGTTCTTTTTCATATGCTCATTTATTGTATTTTTTTGAGAATATTTTGATGGCTCATTTACCGTTGTAAAAGCCTTGAGCTTGACACATGTAAAGGTAGAAATATAGAGCCAAAATCCCACGAAATTTTGGTGGTTGAAGTTGCATTCAATCAAGCAATCAATCACCTAAAAGTAGATAAATCAAGATCTTCACTTTTCCTAGATTGTAGGGAAGTGAATTGATTCCCTCCAACAACCATTCCCACCTTCATTTGAATTCAAATTCAAGTTGTAAAAGTCGTGGAACACTCCTAGAGGCTATATAAGGAGTTGAAATCACTTGTACATTACATGGAAGCAATATACATACACTTGTGACCATCATTGTATTGCTCCTTCAATTTTCTGCATCATCTTCTTCGCCAACGGTAATCTTGCAGAGGCTGCTGCTCTCTTCTCAGAGCTCCAAATTGAGTGCAAGAGGACCCATTGGAAAGGTATTAGTGTCTAATTTATGCCTGTAAATGTGCAAAGCATTTGGTTCAGCAGATTTGGAGAAATCTCAGTTTTTCTTCGTCGGGGTCAATCTCTGCATATTCCTGAAAAATAGGAAGTACCACCGGTGAATGTCGCATTCATTCCTATAGCATATTTTGCTTATTCCTTATACTTTTGTGCATTCCATACACTCAAACCTATGTGTATCACTCCCATAAAAGGATTTTTTCTAATTGTAATCACGCTGGTCGCTATGGGCATTTGAAGTTCATTGTCTCTTCCATAGATAGTAAGTTTTTTGAGCTAGTCGACCCGCGAACCTATCTGTTTTGTATCGACTCATTCTCTTTGATGCACCAAAGTACATAGTGTGTTTCTTTGCACTTATAGCATGCCTATAAGGTCTATTTGAGTCTCCAAAAGCTCAAGGGCTGGTCTTGTGCCGGTTGGCTTGACCAAACTTCATCGCTTCGAAACGCACTTTTCTACCTTCGACAAGCTTCTCCAAGTTCTTTCAGTGGTATCAGAGCTAGTTCAAAATGGGTGATGGCTTTCCCTCAATGATCGAGAAGCTTGATCGACACAACTACGCGGCTTGGCAAATCAGAATGGAGGCCTATTTGCAAGATAGAAATCTTTATGGAATTGTAGCAGGTGATGAAGCTATGCCTATTCCAAGATCCAAAGGAGGACCTACACAAGAGGAGACAAATAAGCTCACACTTTGGTGCGCAAGGGATGCTCAAGCAAGGTCGTACATACTAAACTCTATCTCTGACTTTTTATTACCACATATTAGAGGATGCAAGACATCTCAAGAGACTTGGGATGCCCTGGAGACTTTCTTTTCTGCTAGTACCAAAGCAAGAAAGAATCATCTTTGGAACGAGTTCAACCAAATGAAGAAGACACCTAAACAAACCATCATAGAGTTTGTTACCAAGGTCAAGGAGGTTGCGGATTAGTTAGCATCCATTGGAGAGCTGATTGAAGAAGAGGTCATCATGAGGCAAATTCTCAACGGCATTCGAAGTGATAAGCAATGGCAATCTTTCACGACAGCTTATGATCTCATCATGGATGTGCAAACTCCAGACTTCAACATCTTTCTTGGACAACTCTTCAATCAAGAAGCCAACAATAGCATAAAGGAAGGTAACTCTTATCATGGTAGTTCAACTAGTGCTCTATATGCAGATAAGAAGGATAAGAAGCAAAAAGGCAAGAAGAAGGAAGAAGATGAAGAAGATACTTCCCAAGCCAACTTCGCAAGCAAGAGCAAGTGGAAAGGGAAGAAGAAAGGACCAAAGCAAGACAAAGCCAAAGGTCAGAATGTTCAACCTTGTTCCATATGCGATAAGACCAACCACACCACTCAGAATTGCTGGTTCAATGGGAAGACCCAAAAAGGAAGTGGAAGAGGTGGATATGGCGGCAATAGAGGCAGAGGTGGACACAACTTCAACAACAACAATAGAAGCTATAATCGAAGGGACTACAACAAATATTCAGAAGATTAACCACATGAAGACTCATTACTTCTCATGAATCTAAGCCACAAAGAAGGTAAAGAAGATGATCATTTGTTCTACATAGATTCAGGATGTTCAAATCATGTTGCAGGCAACATTGCTCTTCTATCTGACTTGGAAAGTCCAAAGCATAGACATGAAGTGCAAATAGGGGATGACACAAAGCACAATGTGGAGAAGATTGGTAATGTCAAAGCTTCCAATGGCAGGACAAACATTCTAAGTAAGGTTCTCTATGTACCCACTATCACTAAAAACCTAATAAGTCTAGGCCAAATAGTTGAAAAAGGCTTGCAAGTTAGGTTCACCCAACATGGAGCTTTTGTGGAAGATCCATGTCAAGGCTTCAAGAAGATAGCCCGAGGTGAGAAGCATGGTAGGCTCTTTACTTTTGAAGTAGGAGATACCAGGAACATAGCTCTATTCAACTTTGGGTCTCAAACCCTAAGTGAGCTTGAAGTGTGGCATAAGAGACTTGATCATGTGAAAGAAAGAACCTTGAAGGATATATGCAGGGATCAAAGTGTTCTAGGACTGCGGAACATATCAAAGCAACACATGATCAACAAGTGTGATGCATGTCAGATTGGGAAGGCACAAAGACAACCATTCAACCACAAAGGCTACATCCACAACAACTTATTGGACTTAGTACATACAGATGTATGGGGACCAAGTCAAGAACCTTCATTGGCAGGATCAAGGTATTATGTCTCATTTATTGACGACCCTAGTAGATGGACTGTTCTATACTTTATCAAGAGTAAGAATGAAGTATTTGATTGCTTCAAGAAGTATCTTGCACATGTGGAGAATCATACAGGTAGATCACTAAAGAAGCTCAGATCTGATGGAGGGGGAGAATACTTCTCCAAAGAGTTTGATGAGTTCTTGCAGGATAAAGGTATCAAAAGGGAAGTGACTACTAGGTACTCTCCTCAACTAAATGGAATTGCTGAGAGGAGAAACAAGACATTGGTTGGATCAGCCCGAACAATGCTTGAAGAGAAGAAGTTGCCACATTATCTTTGGGCAGAAGCTATTTCAACTGTAGTGTACCTTGTCAATCGACTACCATCCAAATCACTTCAAGGTATGACTCCTTATGAAGCATGGCATGGAAGAAAACCTAGTCTTGGACATTGCAAGGTTTTTGGTTGTTTAGCTTATGTTCATGTACCATCACAAATAAGAGGTAAGCTAGATGAAAGGGCAACAAAGGCAGTGTTTATTGGATATGATTCAACTCAGATGGGTTACAAGTTCTTCAATCCTTCAACGAAGCAATTCACTACAAGTAGAGATGTTGTGTTTGAAGAACACAGGTCTTGGTATGATGAAGACAAACAAAAGGTAACACTACCATATGATCTTGATTATGACTCTCATCAATTAGGAAGCAAGCATGATACACAGGTCCAGGATCCAAGAAGTGATACAGACGATGACCAAGATGAAAGAGAAAGGGATTACAAGCTATGGAAGTCAAGAGGCAAAGCAAAGATGCAAGAGGTTGGAGAATGCTCCAAACAAGCACCTAGAAGATCAGCAAGAGAGAAGAAACAACCAGAAAGGTATGGATATGATTCCATATTTGTTACAAAGAATTCAATCTACTTGGCAAAAGACTCTATTTCAGAGGAACCCTCAACCTATGAAGAGGCAAAGGGAAACCCTAATTGGGAAAAGGCCATGAACGAAGAGATAGATGCATTGAAGGAAATGGACACTTGGGATTTGGTTCCAATGTCGCCGAATCAAAAGGTAATTGGTTGCAGATGGGTATATAAAGTTAAAAGAAATTCAGATGGATCAGTTTGCAGGTACAAGGCAAGATTAGTTGCCAAAGGATGCTCACAAACTCATGGTATAGACTATGAGGAAACATTCTCACCAGTTGCAAAGATGACTACAATCAGGACATTGATAAGTGTAGCTGCTGCAAGAAATTGGAGACTCCTCCAACTTGATGTGAAAAATGCATTCTTAAATGGCTGGATAAGTGAAGAGGTATACATGTCACAACCACCAGGTTTTGAAAACCCTAATCATCCATCTTATGTTTGCAGACTTAAGAAAGCATTGTATGGATTGAAACAAGCTCCAAGAGCTTGGAATTACAGGTTGGTTACATATCTTCAAGATCAAGGGTTCAAAGCTAGCAGCTCAGATCCTTCTCTATTCATCAAAAGGGATCACAATGAGGTTATCTATCTGTGTATATGTAGATGATATTATTGTGATAGGTGATGATCTAAATGGCATTCAAAGGATCAAGAGACACATGCAAGAGGAGTTCAAAATCAGTGACCTAGGTGAGCTCACATATTTCCTAGGTATGCAGGTGATATACATAGATGAAGGAATGTATTTGACTCAAAGAAGATACATTCAGGATCTTCTTCTCAAGTTCAAAATGGAGAACACTAAACCTACAGGTACACCTTTGGAGATGAATCATAAACTTAGTGTTTATGAAGGCGAGAAAATTGAAGACATTAAAGTGTATCAAAGCTTGGTAGGTAGCTTGATATATGCTACTCACACAAGGGCGGACATCTCATATAGTGTGGGAGTGCTTAGTCAGTTCATGCACTCACCAAGAAGACCACACATGGATGCCGCTAAGAGAGTACTTAAGTATCTCAAAGGTACAATCAACGAAGGTATATTCTATCCTTACTCTTCAGATTTGGATATCAAAATCTACTCAGATGCAGATTGGGCAGGAGCTAAGGATGATAGAAAAAGTACATCTGGTTACTTAGCATTTGCAGGTTTAAAGCTAGTGTCATGGAGTTCCAAGAAGCAACCAACAGTTGCTTTATCCTCAACTGAAGCAGAGTACAGAGGCTTGACCATAGCAACTCAAGAGGCAATATGGTTAAAAGCATTGTATACAGATTTGGGACTTGTGAGTTCCAAACCTCACATATTTGGAGATAATGTAAGTTCCATGCATCTAGCAGCAAATCCTATTTTTCATGCGAGAACCAAGCACATAGAAGTCCATTACCACTTCATTAGGGAGAAGCTCATGGCAAAGGAGATTGACATTTCTTTTGTTCCAACTGAAAAGCAAGTAGCAGATATGATGATCAAGGCACTTGATGGAATAAAGCTTTGTAGATTCAAAGCTATGGCAGGTATTCAACCTATCAGAGAATGAAGACTCAAGCATACTTTAGCTTGAGGGGGAGCTGTTGGAACATCAAGCTTACACTATGCTTGAGGTGGATTTGATCTACATCAAAGGCTATCGCGTCGAAAGAATATCCGTTGGAGAGTTCTTTTTCATATGCTCATTTATTGTATTTTTTTGAGAATATTTTGATGGCTCATTTACCGTTGTAAAAGCCTTGAGCTTGGCACATGTAAAGGTAGAAATATAGAGCCAAAATCCCACGAAATTTTGGTGGTTGAAGTTGCATTCAATCAAGCAATCAATCACCTAAAAGTAGATCAATCAAGATCTTCACTTTTCCTATATTGTAGGGAAGTGAATTGATTCCCTCCAACAACCATTCCCACCTTCATTTGAATTCAAATTCAAGTTGTAAAAGTCGTGGAACACTCCTAGAGGCTATATAAGGAGTTGAAATCACTTGTACATTACATGGAAGCAATATACATACACTTGTGACCATCATTGTCTTGCTCCTTCAATTTTCTGCATCATCTTCTTCGCCAACAGTAATCTTGCAGAGGCTGCTGCTCTCTCCTCAGAGCTCCAAATTGAGTGCAAGAGGACTCATTGAAAAGGTATCAGTGTTTAGTTTATGCCTATAAATTTTCTAAAGCATTTGGTTCAGCAGATTTGGAGAAATCTTAGTTTTTCTGCCTCGGGGTCAATCTCTGCGTATTCCTGAAAAATAGGAAGTACCACCGGTGAATGTCGCATTCATTCCTATAGCATATTTTGCTTATTCCTTATACTTTTGTGCATTCCATACACTCAACCCTATGTGTATCACTCCCATAAAAGGATTTTTTTTAATTGTAATCACGCTGGTCGCTATGGGCATTTGAAGTTCATTGTCTCTTCCATAGATACTAAGTTTTTTGAGCTAGTCAACCCGCGAACCTATCTGTTTTGTATCGACTCATTCTCTTTGATGCTCCAAAGTACATAGTGTGTTTCTTTGCACTTATAGCATGCCTATAAGGTCTATTTGAGTCTCCAAAAGCTCAAGGGCTGGTCTTGTGCCGGTTGGCTTGACCAAACTTCATCGCTTCGAAACGCACTTTTCTACCTTTGACAAGCTTCTCCAAGTTCTTTCATGTACTACGTCTAGTACATTCTCACTAACCGGTTGGCTTGACCAAACTTCATCGCTTCGAAACGCACTTTTCTACCTTTGACAAGCTTCTCCAAGTTCTTTCATGTACACTCCAAAAGCTCAAGGGCTGGTCTTGTGCCGGTTGGCTTGACCAAACTTCATCGCTTCGAAACGCACTTTTCTACCTTTGACAAGCTTCTCTAAGTTCTTTCATGTACTACTTCTAGTACATTCTCACTAACATGCTTGTCATGTGGAAATGATGCTCTTGACTGTTTACCAAATTGACATGCTACACATACCTTTTGCATTTCTGCAACTTTGAAATTTGGTAGTCCATGGACAATCTCCTTTGACTGCATCATTTTCAGCCTTTGCAAGTTTGCATGTCCAATCCGTTTGTGCCATATCTCTATATCTACAATAACTCCTACACCTTTTGCAAACATGGCTGCATTCATTTCAAGAATCTTCACATTTAAGGTGAACATCGTACCCACTTTGTTTCCTTTGGGAACCAATCATCCATCGTGCTTGTACTCTTCTACATATAATCCATCAACATTGAACCTGACTTGTAATTCTTGGTCAACCATTTGTCCAACAGAAATCAGATTCTTTGTTATATTTGGAACATGCAACACATCAGCAAGATGTTTTACCTTCCCGTCCTCCATAGACAATGCTATGTTTCCTGTATGCTCAATAGGATGGGATGTATCATCACCTGTTTCAACATATCCAGGAACTGACATTTTCTACAAACTACTAAACCATTCTACATGATTGGTCATGTGATTTGAAGCACCTGAATCAACATCCCAGACATTATCATTTGATTTTGAAACACCAGCAGACATCGTATTCATCATGTGATGTTGAACCATAAACAGCTTCTCAGAATCATCTGCACTTGTGGATGCATAGTTGTTTTGCTGCCTTCTGTTATTTTGATTCTTTAACCTACAATCACGTTCAAAGTGTCCACGTTTACCACAATTCCAGCATCCTTTACTATCATTACCTGAATCATTTCTTTGGAAATTTCTGCGACCTCTTTGGCTCCCCCTGCCTTGAAACTGTCCTCTTCCTCCTGCATGATTCTGTTGTTGACCTTGGTCTTGGTTACTATTTCCTGTTCCACTTCCAAAACCTCTATCTCTGCCTCTTCCTCTGCCAGAGTAGAATACCTGCTCAGAACTGGGCTTTCCTTGGGAGTTTGGGTTCTCACCAAGATTCTTTTCTTCAATAATCAGCATAGATACCAGATCAGCAAAATTCGGAATGTTTTCCCTGGTCTGTATGGAAGTTCTGAACTGCTTATATGCAGCTCCTAAACCACGAAGGCACACTTCCACCTTATCATCATCATCTACATTCACGCCAATAGATGCAAGTGAATCACATATGCCTTTGATTTTATGAGTGTAATCACTTACCGACATGCTCTTCTTTTCCAATGTATGCAGCTCGTTCTTGAGTTGCAATTTTCGTGCCTTTGTATTAGTCTCATACAAAGTGACCAAGCTGTTCCAAGCCTCTTTTGGAGTCTTGGCATCCTGTATGTGTCCAATCATGCTATCCTGTATGCTAACATATAGCCAATACATTACCTTTCGTGCTCCTTGATTCCATTCCTCATATGCTCTTAACTGATCTGCAGTCCGATTCCTTTTTGCTAACTGCGGAGCATTTTCATTCTCTCCTTCGATGTACTTCCAGTACCCTTTTCCCATAAGGAAATTTGTCATTCTGAATCTCCAAGCATGGAAGTTGTTCTTGTCCAGCTTATCGCTCATAAGCTGACTCATTCCATCTGCGTCTTCCATTTCTGCAACAATTCACAACACTGCAAAACACTACAAGCAGCACTTCTGCTTGAACATTGTCGCACTATGATGTGACAGTTCGATCTAAAAAAAACACAGTTTTCGTGTATGAACAGTACATGGAATCGCTTGAAATTCTGGATCTGGAATACATGAGTGTCGTCGAACACAACGCAAGTTACAGTTTTTGAAATTGACCTGGTTTTTCTATGGGCCCTACCTTGCGGGCTTGAAACAGAGGTCGAGATGGCTCCGAAACTTTGATCTGACAAAAACAAGTGACCCTAAAGGGATAACTCTTGAAAATATTTTGAGGTCTTCTACCTTCACGGCAATTTTCGTAGCAAACGGAGGCCGTTTGTGAAATCGCATTTTCTCCACGCCTTGCCGCGTAATCTTCACCGTCGCCTTCTCCAGAAGCTCTCTACAGCCACGCTGGCTCTGATACCATGTCAGGAGGAAGGAGATAAGGAAGAGAGCTCACACACACACTCTCACTCTCAAGGAGAAGCACACACACAGATTGAGGCAAGGAAGAATGATCTTCTTCTTCTTCTTCTATTACATAAAAGGAATGTGCAAGAATGACTTAAAAACAAGAATACAACAAGTGCAATATATAAAGATCAGTACATAAGGAAAAAACCTAATATTCGTGAATGAGTGAGCTGGCAAGAAACAAATGTGCCATCACTCTCGGTAGATAAATCTAATAAAGCTCAATGAAGTATCCCTGACATATATCAATATGACCACTATACATGTCAGAGAAACGAAAAACTGGTACGTGTCATCTTGGATCATCACATGTTGAGCTTGATATCTCAACATTAGTGAAGTCATAAATTACAGCAAGGAGTCCCCTTTCTTGCTTACCTTATTTTCTCATGATTTTTTGCCTCTCCATCTAGAGGTGTAGTTAGGCTTTTCCAAATTTGATTGTACTAGTGTGTAGAGCATTGTTTGCTCTCTCATTATGCTCATTTTCATTGATTTCAAGATTCCTTTAGGATCTGCTATGGTGTCATGAATTTTGCCAAAGTTTCAAGTTCCTTGACTAATTGAGTTGTGAGAAATTACCAACTTTGTGAACGCATATCTCTGCACATAAGTAGAGACTATTGCAAACATGTAGCCTATTTTGTAGAGAATGATTCTCCCATTTGGAATATCCATTTGGGATGCTTTAAAGCTTTTTGGGTAATTCTCTACTATACGAGTAGATTGTACTGCTCTTTGATCTACATGATTGATACAAAAGGCTGAAATATTTTTATGGTCAATCTTAACTTATATCAAATTATGTGTGGCCTGACATTGATGCCAAAAACTCCATTTGGCATCACCCCCTTAACATTGTGCTCTTGAATGAAGGAAAAATGCCTTGAACTTTTATAATCTGCAACACGTGCTTCTGGGAAATTGATGAAAAAACCTTCTACATTATTCTTTTTTTTCTCCAAATATGCTACATGTATTACATTTAACATATCACCTCTTACTTTAGGATCCATCTAAATTAATTATAAACACTCACTTTCTAATAGTTAATCTTTAGTGTATGTTCTACATCATTGGTTGTAGAAGAGGGTTGCTCCTTTTCATTATTGTGTTTCATGCTTTTACTTCCAAAACTAACATCAATAGTGTTCTTCTTATCTTCTTGCCTTATTTTATCACGAGTCTCCTCTTGTCGTGTTTCCTATGGATCTTTTCCTTTAGGCCTATTTGTCACAAGTAGATCCTCTAGTCTTCTTTCTTCATGGGCAACCATTGCAACCATGTTCATAGATGCCATGGCTTGGTTCTTTGGGAAATCTATAGTATAATGATTCTTCATGTTTGGAAAATATCAACATGGTGGAGACCCTTCTAGAAGATGGCACTTCAGTTGAATATGTTTGTATCTTCCATAGTTGTAACAAAGTATGGACCTTGAAGCACTTGCTCTTGTGGGACTTGAGATAGTCATATTGCTTCTTTGTGGGATGAGTGTAGAATGCAATTTTGGATGCCCATGGTTGGGCATGGAGAGGGTTGCCATATCTCTCCAGATGGACTTACTCATTAATCCACTAGTGTGTATGTAGGAACTACCATTTAATAAAATGGCATACCTTAGCCTCATCACCAACATTATTTGAAAATTGGCACACTATCCTATGCATAAATTAACTTGTGTTTTGACCATTAGAAGGAGCTTGAAGAGATGGCCCTCCTCTTTTAGAAGTGGAAGTTGTTGCTTGAATGAGTGATCCTTCTGAAGGAGGTGCTTGTTGAATGGAGATTTTGAATCCGTGAGAGTGAGTCATTGTCATGCAATCTACACTTGCCACCACCATTATGACATAGGTGCCATCAGGCATGCCATTGTTGAAGTTGGAGATGGGGTAGGGTCATGTACCATTATGCAAGAAACACTTGTACACAATGGGTATTGGAAGTAGATTTGGAGAGATGAAAATGAATTAATAGAACCAAAAAGATCATGATGGAATATGCATTAGCTTCATTGATAGGAGAATACAATGTAGATGAATTGCTAGTTACTCACACTCATCAAGAAGTATAAATAAGGGAGCATGTAGTACTATAATGAAATGCTAGGAGAGGATCTAGTTTGAGAGAGAATTAGGTAAGAAGAGAGAAGAAGGAAATTCACCAAATGGAAGAGAAGGAGTAATGTTTCCGCTCTGCTACACAAGCTTTACTAGCTCACTTAAAAGATATAGTTGACAAGCCCCACCAACCCACCACTTCTTGAGCCCAACCATTCCAAACTTTTACCTCTACACAAAGCTCTTTAGTGATGGGGGATGATTCTAACATCTCAATGCAAGAATGGAAGATGGTTGCACTCCACTAGGTCCACAAGCAATGATATATGCTCACTGTTCTGAACTTTTATATGAACCAATATAGAGAATTAAAATGACATTTTGCAAAATTTTAGTGGACTAATAGAGCTACCCAACAAGCTTTAAATCATCCCAAAGGGATATTCGAGCTAAGAGAACCTCCCTCTCCAAAATAGGCTACCTGTTTCCAACACTCTCTGCCTATGTGCAGAGATATACCTTCACAAAGTTGGCAATTTCTCACGACTCACTCAGTAAAGTAACTTGAAACTTTGGCAAAGTTTAGGGCACTATATGAGAGACCAAATGAAGCTTGTAATCAATGAAAAAAAGTATAATGAGAGAGCAAACAACGCTCTGCAATCTGGTACAATCAGATTTTGAAAAGCCTAATTACACCTCTAGATACAAAGGAGCAAAATCATGAGAAAATGAGGTAAGCAAGAAAGGGGGCTGCTTGCTAGAGTTTATGAATTCACTAAAATAAGTGGGAAACTTGTAGAATCCATACAACACAAGAAACAAAGGTGGGATGATGCTTTTATAGAATTTTAGTTTTCCTACGATCTAGTTAACCACCCAACAATCAGTGTAGGTGAACTTTTTGGTGGCTCATTTGATGATATTTGAATTTGATTGAGTTTGGTGGAGAATCAAACTTTATTCCACGACTTTTGTTGCTCATTTTTTATTGTTCCACTTGAAAAAGTCATGGTTGAGCCCTTTTGCATGATTGAGACTTGATTTTCAACACTCCCCCTCAAGTCTCAATGCCTAAGTCCATTCCAATGCATGCCTTGAAGTGTTTTAGCTTTACTCCATCCAATGCTTTGGTAAACATATCTGCATATTGATCCTTTGTATTGACATAGTCCACCTTGACATCCTTTAACATGATCTTCTCTCTAATAAAGTGGTAATGCACTTCTATATGGTTCAACCTTGCATGGAACACTGGATTTTGAGCCAAGCATATGCTACTTATGTTGTCATAAAACATAGGTACTTGCTTAACCTGCAAATCAAGATCAGAAAAAAAACTTCTTGAGCCACATAAACTCATATGAGACTTGTGCTAAGTCTCTATACTCAGCCTCGATTGATGAGAGAGCCATTGTTCATTGTTTCTTTTACATCCATGAGATGTCTTCTTCCCTAGCATGTTAACATATCCACTAGTGCTCCTCCTGTCATCTTTGGAACCTGCCCAATCATCATCACAATAAGCTTGTACATTTAATCCATCATCAAATGGATAATATAGACCTTCATTCATTGATCCTTTGAGGTACCTAAGTACCTTTTTGGCTGCAACAAGATGAGGTACTCTTGGGGCTTGCAAAAATTGGATAACACTCCAACCACATGTGCTATATCTAGTCTTGTCATAGTAGCATACATGAGAGAGCCAATTGTTGACCTATACATGGTGAAATCCTTCACTTTTGCACCTTCATGAGAACTTAGTTTGATATTTAGTTCTAATGGATTTGAAATGGGCTTGCACTCACACAACCCAAACTTCTTCAAAAGATCTAGAATGTAATTCCTTTGCATCAAGTATATACCTTCCTCATTATATAGTGCATCAGTCCTAAGGAAGTACCTTTAAATCCCTAAATCAGAGATTTTAAAGTCACACCCAAGCTTCCTCTTTATGTCTTTGATGTTGGCTTCATCATCTGCTGTAATGATCAAATCATCAACATATATGCATATGAAAACAGTTTTGCTACCTTCCTTCTTCACAAAGAGTGATGGGTCTGCATGACTCTTATTGTATCCCTATTTTACCAAGTAGTCCACAAGTCTTTGGTTCCAAGATTTGGGGCTTGCTTGAGTCCATAAAGAGCCTTCTTTAGCCTACATGCATGATGTGGAAACTCTCATCTTCAAAGCCTTGAGGCTGCTCCATGAAGACTACCTCTTCAAGCTCTCCATTTAGGAAAGCATTCTTCACATTCAACTGGTACATCTTACAACCTTTTGAGGCTGAAATTGCAATCAAACTTCTTATGGTGGACACCTTGGCTACTCCACTAAATGTTTCCTCAAAGTCAATGCCACAAGTTTCAGCAAAACCTTTGGCAACCCACCTTCCTTTATACCTAGAGATGCTCCCATATGCATGCCTCTTTACCTTGTACACCTATTTGTTGCCAATGGCTTTCATGTCCTTTGTTCTTGGAACCAATGACCAAGTATCATTTTCTTCAAGTGCCTTGACTTCCTCCTCCATGGCTTCAATCCATTCCCTATGCTTATTTGCTTCTTCAAAAAAGTAAGGTTCTTCACAACTATACCTTGACTCATGTAGGCATAGTGTCTTGTAATGAATGATTCATAAGTTAACCTTTGAACAGGGTATTTAACCCTATTGGATAACCTTAACTCACCATTTGGTGGTAGGAATCTCATCCTCCTTGTTTTAGATGCTTTAAATCCTGGAGTTTATAATTTCTCCATACCTTCATCACTTGTAGATTCCATGTCTACCCATTGATGGTCTTCATTAGTTGCCTTTTCCTTTCCTTTGCTACTTCCTTCACTTGAATGAGCTTCATTAATTGTCCTTACATGACAAGCTGATGTATTACTCTCCTCTGATAATGTGCTTGAAGTGGTTGGACCACTCATCTCCATGCTTTATTGTTGCTCTTTGAACTTCTTCGCGGCTTCATATGCATCATCAACCTGTAACACATCTTTGCTACCATACCAAAGTAGCAACTCATCAAATATTACATCCCTAGAAACCTTACGGTCTTTGGTGCAAGGATTATAGCATCTAAAACCCTTTTGCTCTGAAGAATATCCAAGAAATATACATATATTTGCCTTTGGGTCTAACTTGTGTCTCAATTCTTGAGGTATGTGAACATAACACACACAACCAAATACTTTGAGATGTGGAAGGTTGGGTTTGTTACCACACCAAGCTTCGTAAGGTGTAACTCCATGTACTCCTAACGTTGCACACCTATTCATAATGTATCTGGCTATATTTGTTGCATCAACCGAATAAGAGCTAGGAACATTCATTTCATTTAACAAAGCTCTAGCAATTTCTGCTATGTATCTTTTCTTCCTCTCTGCCACTCCATGTTGTTGAGGTGTATACTTGCAATTGAATTGAATTTTGATGCCATGGTCATGTAAAAAATCTGAAAATTCATTTGAAAAATACTCTCCTCCTCCACCCGATCTGAGAGTCTCTATATACTTTCCTTTCCTTCTCCACCACGTATTTCAACCTCTTGAAGTGGTAAAACACCTGTAACTTTTACTTCATGCAATACATCCAAACAAACGTTGAATGATCATCTATAAATGTGACAAAATATCTATTACCTCAATGGATGGCTCCCTTGTAGGTCCCCATACATCTGTGTGTATGAGATTCAACACTTCATTGCTCACATGTGCTCCCTTCTTGAATGGCAATCTGCTTTGTTTCCCTAATTGACAAGCATGGCACAAATGTTGCATATTCTGAGATGTAAAATCAGGTACACCACTCAGCAAGCCCTTCCTTTGCATGTCCTTCATCGTTTGTAAGTTTATGTGTGCAATTCTTTTATGCCATAAGTTGATTTCTACAATCTGTTTATTTCCAATTGACAAGTAGACAGTGTAAGGGGTTGATGGCTTTACCTCCATGGTGAAGATTCTTCCTTGCTTCTTTCCTTTTGCTATGAGCTTGTAGGCCTGCATGGGGTCTTGAACAAAACATCCTTGATCATTGAACCTCACCTCATAACCTCTTTCAACCATTTGACCTATTGCAACCAAGTTATTTGTGGTGGTTAGCACATGCAACACATCCTTCAACACATTGGAGCTTTGAGATCCATTCAATGCAACATCTCAAAGCTTTGAGATCCATTGGAGCTTTGAGATCCACTATCAACGTACCATGTAAAATCTGAATTGACTCTTTCACCTGAACCATTCATCATAAGCAAGTTTTCATTTTCTGAATTTGCTAAATTACAAGCATAATTACCTTGGTTTCTTTTGTATCCTTGATTTTCTCCTCCTTTGGATAACAATCTCTTCCATAATGGCCTGGTTGTCCATAATTGTAACATTCTCCATTGGATGCTTCCCCTCCATGTGATCTTCCTCCTCTTCCTCTACTCCTTCCTCTTCCCCTTGATCCATAGCTTTGGTTGGAGCCTTCTTGCTTGCTTGAGCTTGATTTTGACTTTCCTATCCCTCTCCCTTGGGATTTTTTTCCACCTTTCTTGCCTTTGCCTCTACTTGCATAGAAAACTAGGGCTTGGCTACCCTTTGATTGTGAACCTCCTTTGTTTTTCTCCTAGGTCACCATCAATGTGACTAGTTGATCAAATTTTGGTAGAGAATTCCTCATATAAACTGATGTGGTGAATCCTTTCCACCTTTCATCCTCTCTCAAGCCATTGAGAGTGTGCACGACAAGGTCGTCATCTTCGATTGAGCTCAGGATTGAAACTAGAACATCTGCAAGCTCCTTAAACTTCAAAAAGTACTCATTTATGTTAGTACTTGGTGATTTCCTTAGATTATTCAGCTCATTCTTGAGCTGAATCTTCCTTGCCTTGGTTGATAAAGAGTACAATCTCTCCAAGGTTTCCCAAACCTTCTTGGATGTGTCCAAGTCTTGTATATGCCCTATCATGTTGTTTCTTATGTATTGGGATAAAATGAATATGACTCTCCTATCCCTTTCTATCCATTCATTAAGTGCCTTGAAATGCCCTTGAAGTGGTGGATCATGTACATGAGGCATTGAATCCGTGTTGTTCACTAGTCCCCACAATCCTTTTGCCCATAAGGTAGTTGCTAACTCTAAATTTCCATGGTTGATAATTCCCTTTCTCTAACTTCTTTATTTGTGCATTATACTCAGCCATACAGAGCTCTAAGATGCTCGTCTAACTTCACCTCAATTTTCTTTTATGCTTTAGAAGGTGTAGATATTACCTTTCAATAGTTTTTCCCTTGCAAACCTTTGACTAGTTGAGATCGTGATCGATGTAGCCCCCTTTTGATGTCTTCTTACTTTGATAAGCCCTCCTTGTGCTTCCACGAATTGTCTTGATTCCTTCAAGTCTTCAACATGATGCCCATTGATGTCTCCAAGCCCCAAAATGGCTTTGATACCACTGATGGGGGATGATTCTAACACCCCAATGCAAAAATGGAAGATGGCTGCCCTCCACTAGGTCCATGAGCAATGATATATGCTCATTGTTCTGAACATTTCTCTGAACCAATAGAGAGAATTAAAATTAAATGTTGGAGACTTAGCAAAGACTATAAGAGCTACCCAAAAAGCTTTAAATCATCCCAAATGGATATTTGAGCTAGGAGAACTACCCTCTATAAAACAGGCTACCTATTTGCAACACTCTCTGCCTATGTGGAGAGATATACCTTCACAAAGTTGGCAATTTCTCGCAACTCACTCAGTAAAATAGGTTGCAACTTTGGCAAAGTTCAGGGCACTATATGAGACACCAAATGAAGGTTGGAATCAATGAGAATGAGTACAATGAGAGAGCAAACAATGCTTTGCAATTTGGTACAATCCGATTTGTAAAAGCCTAACTACACCTCTAGATAGAGAGGAGTGAAATCATGCGAAAATGAGGTAACCAAGCAAGGGGGCTGCTTGCTGGAGTTTATGACTTTACTAAAATAAGTAAAAAGCTTGTGGAATACATAAAATGCAAGAAACAAAGGTGGGAGGATGCTTATATAGAGTTTTACTTTTCCTACAATCTAGCTTGTTGAAGTTTATTGACCTCCAAAATATAGCAAGAAGTAGGTGGAACCCCCTAGGAACAAGTTGACCTTCTCACAAACTTCATCACAGAAAACCAATCATGCTTGCAGAGCTTACTATTCTCTAATGGATTAGAATTTTCTAAAATTGTTTTAACCACATATATAAGACACCAAGAGCTTTCCAATGAGCCAGAGAACACTCAATTTGGATAAATACACAAGGAGATATGACCTCTGCAACTTAGAGGTTTAATGGAGACGTTCAATAGAGGTGAAACCAGAGAACACACACTACTTGCAGAGAGTACTGCTCTCAGCTCACAAATCCAATGATTATGAAAATTTATAGGAAGAAAGTAGACCGTAAGAGCTTTCAAATGAGCTATCCAACATGTAATTTGAATATATAATGAGGGAGATACAAGCTCTGCAATCTCTGCATACAAAACTACAACAGCATAGAGATACACATATGCCTCTCTTGGACTTCCCACAAGATCATGACTTTTCTCCTCTTTTTATAGCATGGGAAACTAATCTAAAACCTTCTTAATACATCTAAATTCGTGGTAGACACTTGGGTGGAGGTATTACATGACTCAAGTGCTCAAATAAGCAAAGTATTGATGGACTTTGAGAACTAGCCACATCGACCTTCCACTAGGACACCACTACAGCTCCCTTGTGACTCACTAATTTGACTCACCATGTTCTAGAACTCACGTGGTATTTTTGCTATCTTTTATGAATAATATGAGCCTTCTTGAAGTATTTGAAGACTTCCCAAAGGTATTTACATAATTTGAAATTTGTACCCTACATAAAACAAATGTTCGCTACATTCTCCCCCTCAAGTTTCAAAGGGTATTTCCTTCATGCCAAGAATATAGTTGAATTTTTGAAGCTTTGGTCCATCCAAGGATTTGGTGAGGATATCTACAACTTGATCCTTTGTTCCCACAAAAGAAACTTGTACTTCATTGTTTATGGCCTTCTCTCAAACATAATGATAGTGAACCTCTATATGCTTTGTTCTAGCATGAAAAATAGGATTTGAGGTCATGTGAATGCTACTCAAGTTATCCCCATATATCAATGGTACATCAACCTGCACATTCAAGTCATGAAACAACTTTTTAAACCACATAACCTCAGTAGTAGCCAATGCTAAACCTCTATACTCAGCCTCTGTAGAAGATAAAGCAACTGTAGGCTGTTTCTTTGAACTCCATGTTAATGTCTTGTTTCCTGCTATTACCACATATCCACTTGTGGATCTTGTGTCATCTTTGCTTCCAGCCCAATCTGCATCACTAAAGACTTTAAGAGTTAGATCAGCATCATGACTATAAAATAATCCTTCGTTCATGGTACCTTTCAAATACCTAAGCACTCTTTTTGCTGCATGCATATGAGGTACTCTAGGTTCATGCATAAAATGTGACAATACTCCCACTGCATAGCATATATCAAGTCTAGTTTTTGTTGCATAAATCAAAGATCCTACCATGGATCTATACACATTCATATCATGCAACTCATCACCTTCCTTTGCACTCAACTTTACATTACATTCCATCGGAGTAGAAACAAATTTACATTCCTGCATACCAAACCTTTTCAACATATCACATATATACTTTCTCTGTATCAACCACATACCTTCATCGCCATACACAATTTCAATCCCAAGAAAGTATCTAAGCAAACCAAGATCTAAAATTTTAAATTACTTTCCCAAATTACCTTTTATCTCATCAATTGCTTTTGCATCATTCCCTGTAATCAACAAGTCATCCACATAAATGCATACATAGACACACATGCCATCTACATGTTTTACATAAAGTGAAGGATCAACATGACTCACTGTGTATCCTTGCAGCATAAGATACCTTACCAACCTTGCATTCCATGCCCTTGGTGCCTGCTTAAGACCATACAATGCCTTCTTTAACCTGCATACATGATTAGGACATTTTGCATCCACATAACCATCTGGTTGTGACATATACACTTCTTCATTTAACTCACCATTAAGAAAGGCATTCTTTATATCGAGTTGATATATATTCCACCTTTTACTTGCAGCTAAAGCCAACAAAGTTCTCACTATTGCCATGTTTGCCACTGGACTAAATGTTTCATCATAGTCCAATCCTTGAGTTTGATTATATCCTTTTGCTACAAGTCTAGCCTTATATCTTGACACACTACCATCACTATTTCTTTTAATCTTAAAAACCCACTTGCAACCAATTACCTTTTGCTTTGGTGTCTTTGGAACTAGATTCCAAGTCTTGTTATCCTGTAGTGCTTCCATTTCTTCGCTCATTGCTTTCTCCCACTTTTCATCTCCTTTTGCCTCATCATAACATGTGGGTTCATTTTCCTGCTCAACTTTTGTCATAAAAGCATAATGAGTATTCATGAAAGATTCATACATATACCTTTGAGGTTGCTTACTCACTCTTGAAGTTCTTCTTACCTCCAACGTAGATGCTCTTCCTTTCTTATTAAGAACCTCTGATGACTCTCCATAGTCACATACATCACTAATTTCCTCTCCTTCATCATTAACTTCAACAAGTTTGAGTTTACCTTTACTTTTAACACTAGGAGGTGAATCTTGCCTTAATCTTCCATTGAAAGGTAGCTCTCTTTCTTCATCCAAACCGCTTTTCTCATCACTTAAACTTCTTGTGGGCTGAGGTAAGCACTCATCTCCTTCACCTGTATCTTCTTCATCTTCATTTATGACCTGCAAACTTTTCTTATCTACATACCATGAAAGTGATTCATCAAAATTTACATCTCTTGAAACAACCACCTTATTGGTATGAGGATTATAACATCTATATCCTCTTTGAGTATCTGCATAACCAATAAATATACACTTTTCTGATTTCACATCAAGTTTTGATCTCACTTCACTAGGTACATGTACATAACATACACAACCAAATACTTTCAAATGACTTACACTTGGTTTCCCAGTGTCAAATGATGAACTCCAGCAGTAGGTACTCTATTCATAATGTACACACTTGTGCTAACAGCTTCAGCCCCAAAAGAATTAGGCGAACACATATCATTTAGCATGCTTCTAGATGCTTCTGCTATGATTTTGTTTCTTCTTTTTGCAACTCCATTTTGTTCTGGAGTATACCTACATGTAAATTCTCTTTTGATACCTTCATCATACAAAAAATCAATAAAAGCTTTAGAGAAATACTCTCCCCCTCCATCGGATCTTAGCTTCTTAACATATCTTCCTGTTTGCTTCTCGACAAATGATTTAAAATTTTTGAAACAATCAAAGACTTCACTCTTATGTTTAATGAAATACACAAATGTCATTCTACTATGATCATCAATGATTGATACATAGTACTTATTACCAGCCAAGGATGCCTCTTTAGTAGGACCCCATACGTCCGTGTGTATAAGTTCTAGCAATCCACTGCTTACATAGCTTGAATGCTTGAAAGGTTGTCTACTCTGCTTACCCATTTGACATGCTTCACATAGATGCACCATACGTTGCTTAGTAAGATCAGGTAATCCTTCAACAATCCTCTTCTTTGATAGCTCCTTTAACCTGTGTACATTCATGTGTCCAATCCTTTTGTGCCATAGATCAAGCTCTGCTATTCGATGCATACCATAAGAGAAATAATTTGTATGATTTGGGTTTACCTTGAATGTAAACAATCTACCTTGTTTTTTACCTCTAGCAATTAACCTCCTTTGCTTTGGATCCTCAATGAAGCAACCTGCATGATTAAATCTTATTTGCAAACCTTTTTCTACCATTTGACCAACTGACATCAAATTCTTAGTGATCGTTGGCACATAAAGTACATCCTTCAAGCAATTTGTCTTGCTCTTATCCTGCATAACAACATCTCCAACCTGCATAACCTTATGTGTTGTATCATCTCCTGTTTCAACATGACCTTTACATGAAGGATTATGCATATTAGAAAACCATGAAGCATCATGTGACATATGGTTAGAGCAAACACTATCTAAATACCATACATCATTATTGCAATTCATCTTAGTTTCTACATTCATCATAAGAAGAGAATCATAATCATCACTTTTACCTTCAGCTGCATAATTTCCTTGTTGTTTACCTCTTCTTGAATAGCCTCCTATTTGATTACTACCTTGATTGTTTTCATTTTGATAACAATCTTTGGCATAGTGTCCATACCTTCCACATATATATAGCAATTGTTGTTATCTTCACTCCTTTGTCTTTGATTGTAGTTGTAGTAGCCTCTCGTACATCTAGCGCTTGATCTTCCTCTTCCTCTTGTGTTGAAGAAGCCACTTGAAGTCCCTTGATCATCACGCCTTCATGGACCTCTATTTGAACCTCTTCTTCCTCTGTTTCCACCTCTTGATGATCCTACATAAAGAGCTTGTCCTTGAGATCCTTTTTGATTTGAAGTAGAGCCATTTAGATTCATCTCCTCCGTGACCATAAGAGCAACAAGCTGATCAAAGTCTGGTAATTCTCCTCTAACATAAACTGAAGTAATGAATGATTTCCATCTCTCATCATCCTTGAGTCCATTGAGAGTATGTGCAACCAAGTCGTCGTCCTCCACATGAGCTTGAATTGGTCCTAGTTGATCTGCAATCTCTTTAACCTTCAACAAGTAATCATTGACCGATGTCCTTGTATCTTTCTTTATGTTATTCAACTCATTTTTGAGTTGAATCTTCCTTGCTCTTGTACCTGTAGCATACAACCTTTCCAATGCAAGCCAAACATCTCTACTTGTGTCTAGATCTTGTATGTGTCCTACCATTGAATCTTGAATATTTTGTGATAAAATGAATATAACCCTTTTGTCTCTTTCATTCCAAAGTCTAAACTCCCTCGATTGTTGCTGATTTGGATCCTCTGGTAATATAGGTTTGATATTCGTTCCATCAATCAAACCATACAAGCCTCTACCTTGCAAGTATGCGGTGATTCTAAATCGCCATGCTTGATAGTTGTTCTTATCAAGCTTCTCTATTTGTGCATGTTAATTGCCCATTGTGTAAATACTAAACTTCCTCCTTTAACTCTCCTTTTGGATACATATGATAAGAACAAGTATGAGATTTACCTTTGTTATAAAGTTTATGCACCTTTCTTTGCTAGGATGTTGCTTGAGATGCTTCCTTGCTATCTCCTTCTACCTTTGTGTAGTGTCGATGATGAAACTCTTCTCCAATAGCTTTAAATTCTTCACCAAGGTATTATAACCTTCTCCAAGCTTCAATTCATTGCTCTGATACCAATGTTGAAGTTTATTGACCTCCAAAATATAGCAAGAAGTAGGTGGAACCCCCTAGGAACAAGTTGACCTTCTCACAAACTTCATCACAGAAAACCAATCATGCTTGCAGAGCTTACTATTCTCTAATGGATTAGAATTTCTAAAACTGTTTTAACCACATATACTAGACACCAAGAGATTTCCCATGAGCCAAATAACACTCAATTTGGATAAATACACAAGGCGATATGACCTCTGCAAGTTAGAGGTTTAATGGAGACCTTCAACAGAGGTGAAACCAGAGAACACACACTACTTGCAGAGCATACTGCTCTCAGCTCACAAATGCAATGATTATGAAAATTTACAAGAAGAAGGTAGACAGTAAGAGCTTTCAAATAAGCTATCAAACATGTAATTTGGATATATAATGAGGGAGATACAAGCTCTGCAATCTCTGTATACAAAACTACAGCAGCATAGAGATACACATATGCCTCTCTTGGACTTCCCACAAGATCACGACTTTTCTCCTCTTTTTATAGCATGGGAAACTAATCTAAAACCTTCCTAATACATCTAAATTCGTTGTACACACTTGGGTGGAGGTCTTACATGACTCAAGTGCTCAAATAAGCAAAGTATTCATGGACTTTGAGAACTAGCCACATCGACCTTCCACTAGGACACCACTGCAGCTCCCTTGTGACTCACTAATTTGACTTACCATGTTCTAGAACTCACGTGGTATTTTTGCTATCTTTTATAAATAATATGAGCCTTCTTGAAGTATTTGAAGACTTCCCAAAGGTATTTACATAAATTGAAACTTGTACCCTACATAAAACAAATGTTCGCAACATAGCTAACCACTCACCAATCAATGTAGGTGAACTCTTTGGTGCCTGATGTTATGAGATTTGAATTTGATTGAGTTTGTAAGAGCTTCTAACTTTATTCCATGACTTTGGGTTCAGTTTTAATTGGTCCACTTGAAAAACTTGTGTTTGAGCTCTTTTGCATGATTAAGGCTTGATTTTCAACATTTAGCACTCTAGGTCTTCACTTCATGGCACAAACAAATCTCAACACTATCATATGCATGTATAATGTATGATATGTGATATCTTCTATATATCTCATCATGATCCTCTGTGATGGTCTTGCATATAACAACAAGTGTATGCCTGATGTGTTGATGGGATGGTTCTTCTTTCATGCTTCTATTTTTTGTTTTCATACGATTCTAAAGATGTCAAAGGTTGAGTATGTCCCCCATGCTTGCAATAGCTTGTATTGAATTCCATGAGGTATGATCTTGGTCTCAAATGTGTGACTTGGAAATTATGAAGAAGTTGGAGAATTTGATTGTACTAATGTGTGCAAAACACAAAAATGGTAAAATTGACTGCTCATTTTTTTGCATTTGAACACTTTTTGAGCACATTATAAGTAATTTCGAATTCCATATTTTTACTATTCTCAACTTATGCAGAAATTCTTGGGAGAGAGAGAGAGAGAGAGAGAGAGAGAGAGAGAGAGAGAGAGAGAGAGAGAGAGAGAGAGAGAGAGAGAGAGAGAGAGAGAGAGAGAGAGAGAGAGAGAGAGAGAGAGAGAGAGAGAGAGAGAGAGAGAGAGAGAGAGAGAGAGAGAGAGAGAGAGAGAGAGAGAGAGAGAGAGAGAGAGAGAGAGAGAGAGAGAGAGAGAGAGAGAGAGAGAGAGAGAGAGAGAGAGAGAGAGAGAGAGAGAGAGAGAGAGAGAGAGAGAGAGAGAGAGAGAGAGAGAGATAGAGAGAGAGAGAGAGAGAGAGAGGAGAGAGAGAGAGGAGAGAGAGAGAGAGAGAGAGAGAGAGAGAGAGAGAGAGAGAGAGAGAGAGAGGAGAGAGAGAGAGAGAGAGAGAGAGAGAGAGAGAGAGAGAGAGAGAGAGAGAGAGAGAGAGAGAGAGAGAGAGAGAGAGAGAGAGAGCAAGAGGGAGAGAGGGAGAGAGAGAGGGGTAGGAGGATAGGAAGATGCAAAGCTTTTTAGTTTTCATTTAGTTTTTTAGTTCATCAAGAGGAGATAGAGGAGGAGAGGAGAACTCAAACATATATGTATATAACTATTTTGTGCTACTATTGTGTTTCTTTTTTCTATTTTTTTCTGCATCTCACACGCATCCATGGATAAGCAAGATATTGAATTTTAAAAACTCATAACTTGAGCTCAGAGTGTATGATTTAAATGAATTTTGAGTCATTTTTAGGGTTTTGGTGCTTTTTTTGTAGATTTGTGCATGCCATATCCCAAAAATCCATATAGATTGATAGATACTACACTATTAAACTTATCTTTTAAGGGTATTTATCTAGACATGTATTGATAAGAGGGGATAAAAAGAGGGAGGAAGAAGAAGGGTGGATCAATTACAAAGCTATGGGAAGAATGAGGACATAATTCAAGAGAGACATGATGAATACATAAATCATAAGAAAGTACATGAATGGTAAAAATATGATTGCAATTGCATTTATGAAACAATGGAATATATATCATATGGATGTGAAAAGTGCTTTCCTAAATAGAGTTCTTGAAGAGAAAGTGTTTATGGAGCAGCCTTTAAAGCTTTGAATACTAGAGGTTTTCCAATCATACATTCAAGCTTAAGAAGCCTCTTTATACTCTTAGGACTTGAAGCCCAAGGGCTTGGAACCAAAGCCTAATGGAGTACTTTAGAAAATATGGGTATAAACACATCAATTTAGATATATCACTCTACTTAAGGAGGGAAGGTAATAGATATCTACTCATTTGCATCCATGGCAACTACCTAATCATTAAAGGAGACCATGAAGCTCATGTGAAGGAACTATATTGCAAACTCAAGAGTGTGTTCTAAATCCTTAATTTAGTGATATTTTTACTTCCTTGTTATAGAGGTCATAAATAAAGAAAATATTATATCTTGCGCACTGAGAGACTACATACTTGACGTTTGAACAAGTATGATCTATGTCATTGTAGACCTACAATAAATCCATTAGGAGTTAATTTAAATTGATTGCTCATGTAGACGATGAAGTATAAGATTTAATATTCTAGATTTCAAGACCGGGATCAATTATCTATACTACAATCACAAGATCACATACATCACATTCCATAGGTTTGTTTTCTCAATTCATATACGCTCATAGAGGTCATCACCTTATTGTAGTGAAAAGGTTATGAAGTACATCAAGGGATCACTACATCAAAGTCTATATTTTTCATTTTCCAATGGTTTGTTGTCTTATGCCTATTTTGATATTGCTTGTGTATGCTCAAAAGATGATAGGAGAAGCAGTACTAGGTATGTGATTAGGATAGGGAGCAAGATCATCTCAATTTTGTCCAAGGAGAAACCTATAATGACTTGCTTCTTGTGAGGAGATGGTGTGTTGATTCTAGAGATGAGATAGTGTTGCAAGAAACCTACTCTAAACTTGGAAATATAGCTTCACGGAAGCTTAATAGACTTCATTAGATTCACAATGATGCACATGGAACCACCAAGTTCTTTAGAGAATCACTCTCAATTGTTTTCATCAAAACAGATAACTTCTACTAGTAAGCTATGTGAAGAACCTTCTATTTTGGGAAGAGGAGGTCTCACTATTATGCTTAGAGCTCACAATCTTGTATGATTCAACAAAGAAATTTTGCACACATCTAATTGAAGTATATATCTAGATAAAGCAAGATATCTCATGAATTTATCTGCATCATACAATGAGAAATGAGTGTAGTAAGTCAAGGGGGTCATCGGGACTTTTCAAGATCTAGAAGATGTGTAGACACAATTATGTTCTATGCTTCATATCTCAAGATTTACTTATCCAAACTTGCTACAACTTGGTATAAATATTCTAGACACTTGAATCTAGCTATCCCAAGTTAATCTATAGAAGTTGGATGCATATATGTAGAGAAATTGATTCTACAAGTTCCCTCTAATGATGAAGATCTTGAGGTACATAATCGAGAGAAATATACTCAATGAAATGAATCAAAATATAAATGCTATTGCACATATAGTATAGAGAGACTATAGGGGACTACACATAGATAGTGGGACCTGAATTGTTTCTCAAATTTATAGCCCAACACCTCTCAAAATTTCTCTCCTATCACGCAACTAAAACGATGTGTATTTATACACGTTTCTTGAGTTTCAATTTGAATTTTCCCTCACCTAAAAGTGATCCTACATTTAGGGACGTGATTAATTTGATTCTTCTACCAAATGAGTCGTGGGTTTGGCCTCCTCACTTCATGAGATTATTTCTTCTTTTGACTTTTACAACTATCCAAGGTAAAATATCTAAAATTGACAAGCATAGGTTCATATGGATGTCTCAGTGTAAGAAGACAAATAATGTGTGTATTCCTTAAGCTTTAGCAAAGCACTTAGGCTGGCCAAATGTCCCAATAGCTCTTCCTCAATCCTAAGATTCTTGAATCTTCAATTCTTCAAGATCTAGTGAAATCCAATCATTGATTTGAATCTGTTTAGTTTGCTTACATCCTAAGCCTTTTTCATCATATTTGAACATTGTTGATGATTTGATACATATGAGAGTTGGGTCTCTTTGCACATAATCTTCTCTCTAACATATGATAATGAACTTCTATATGTTTTGTCTTGCCATAATATATTGGGTTAGCATCAAGATGTAATGAGCTAAATTATCTCCAAATATATGTGGAGTTGAAGTGTTCAATCCTATATCAGAATATAGGGTTCTAATCCACATAGCTTCTTGTGTAGTATTTGCAAGTCCTCTATATTCAGCTTCTATTGATCAAAGATCAGTTGTGGGTTGCTTCTTAGAAGATCATGATATTAAATTTATACCTACAAAAGTAATGTATCTAGAGGTGCTTTTTCTATCAAATTTCAATCTAAGAATAGTTTGACATCTATATCAAATGTGTATGGATAGTATAGCCCTCCATTGATTGTGCCCTTCAAATACTTTAGGATTCTCTTGGTTCTTCCATATGAGGTGTTGTTGGGGTGTGTATGAACTGACTCAAGACACTTAATCCATAAAAAATATCTACTCTAGTTAATGTACCATAATTTAAGCTTCCAACTAGACTTGGATAGCTAGTTACATGTTCAATTAGCTCCCCTTCATGAGTAGTTAACTTTAGATTTACCTCCATGGGAGTACCGGCAACCTCTTTATTCTCCATTTAGAGCATATCTCCAATGTACTTCTTTTGTGTGAGAACATACCTTTCTCTGTGTATACTACTTCCAACCCTAGGAAGTATGTGAGCAAACCAAGATCAATTATCTTGAACTCCTCCTTCATTTGAGATTTAATCTTTTGTGATTCCTTCCACATAATTTCCTGTAATGATTATATCACCAACATTTACACATCGATATGTGACTTCTGAATGATTCCTCTTAATGAAGAGGGAAGGATCTTCCTTGATTCCATTAAAATCGTTATCCTACAAGTAAGTAACAAGTATATGCATCCAAGCTCTAGGAGCTTGCTTCAAGCCATACAAAGCTCTCCTCAACCTGTTCACATGTTTAGGGTATGATTGAGCCATATATACCTCCTCTGATATCCAAGAATTTGAGAAAGCATTTTTGACATCCATTTTATATATCTTCCAATTCTTAGAAGATGTAGTACTCATGAGTACCCTAATACTAGGCAGTTTTGCAACAAGTGAAAATGTTCCTTCATAATCAATACCTTGAGTTTGTCCAAATCATTTGGTTACAAGCCTTGGTTTGCGCCTATTAATTGAACCATGAGAATTCTTCTTTACTTTATATATCCATATAGAACCAATGATGTTCATATGTGGAGTCTTGGGTACTAACTCACAAATCTGATTCTCTTGTAAAGCATCTATTTCTTCTTCCATGGCACTTCTCCATTATGGATTCTTCTTGGATTCTTCATAGGTGGAAGGTTCTTCATAGTTTAAGTCTTAAGCTATATATATTAAGTGTTTAGTGACCAAACAAGTATCATATTCATACCTTTTAGGCTTCTCTTTCTCTCTAGTAGACCTTTTTATAGTTTGTTGAGATGATTCTACCACATCTCTAAATTCCTATATTTTGGCTTTGCCTTTGGAGTTCCAAGAATTGATTTTTCTTCTTGGAGTCTTCTGGTCATCATGAAAATCACTTGATGCTTCAAGCGTAGGATTATTCCACTTTGATAATCATGAAAAGTCTTCCTCTAGATCATAGGGAAGTTTGATTTTTCTGAAATCATCTTCAGAACAAGATTTGTTTTCATCAAACATAGCATCTGTACTTACTACGAAACCTTTATTGCTTGGACTATATAGCCTATGAACTTTTTGATTAAGTTCATAGCCAATGAAGATGCATTTCACTACATTTGAATCCAATTTGCCTCTAATTTGTGAAGGTATCTGTGCATATGCTATGCACCCAAAGATTCTAGAATGATCAAGGCTAGGTCTTCTTCCATTCCGTGTTTCATATGGTGTCATGCCATCCAATGCTTTTGATGGGAGTCCATTAATCAAGTATGTGGCTGTAGATATAGCCTTTTCCCACAAGTAGTTGGTTAATTTCTTCTCATTTAACATTGACCTTGTAGCCTCCATAATTTTTCTATTTCTTCTCTCTCCCACTCCATTTTGTTTTGGTGTATATTTTGTAGTGATTTCTCTCTTGATTCCTCTCTCTTGGAGATAGGATCAAATTCATGGGAGAAATATTCTCCCCGTCCATATGACCTTAGTCTCTTCAAGGTTTTACCTCTTTGTTTTTTTATAAGAGCTAGGAATCTCCTCAAACATGAGAATACTTCATCTTTATGCTTCATAAAGTATAATATTTTCCATCTGCTACAACCATGAATAAATGATACATAATACCTACATCTAGAGATTGAAGGCTCCTTGCTTGGTCCCCATACATTTATATGGACTAGCTCCAAAAGATCTCCATGAATGTATCCTTTTGTTGTGCATGGTTGCCTATTTGACTTACCAAATTGAGAAGCACTACATTTAAAAATCATGTGTTGTTTGGATATATTTGGTAGATCAACTACACTCTGATCCTTATTGATTTCCTTGAAAGCTCATTCAACTATGTGAGCTAATCTATTGTGCCAAATTTCCAACACCGACAAAGTTTGGATATCATAATTAAATAAGGCAATATTTCTAGTATCCTAGAGTTCAAATGTAAATCATCTACCTGGTTTTTTTTCCTCTTTGTATCCTCTTGAATCCGTGATGTGGATGCTCAAACAATGCTCCATTCTTTGTGAATCTAACATACAATCCCTTCTCAACAATTTGACCTACATTTATTAGGATTTTGCTGATATTTGGAACATAGCTACATTCCCTGCTACATGGTTTGAGCAGCCTGAGTCTATATACAATACATGTTCATCTGCTTTACCTTCCTTCATGGTCATGTTCTTTATAAGTAATGAATCCTCGTGGGTTTTTTCATCTGCATAATTTTTGTATTTTCTCTCCTTCCTCTATATCCTCCTTGGTAGTTGTTGTTGTTGTATGAGTTGTTATTATATCCATTGTTGTTGTTGAATCTACCCCTTGAGCTTCCATAGCCTCCTCTCTTGTAACCTCTACCTCTTAGATTCCTAGGATTCCTGAAGCAATTCTCAATGATATGATTAATTAGGTCACATATGGCACATGGAGATGAGCTTTGAGCTCTCCTTATGCCTTGTATTCCTCCTCTGCCTCTTCCCCTTGAGCCTCTACCCTACCTAGAAAGTTTGCTTGAGAGGTGCTGCCTTCATCATCACACTTCTTAACTTTCCTCTTTCTATCTTTGTTCTTATTCCTATGTGTAATAGAAAGCAGAGGATTGTTTACCTTTTAAGTTGTCTTCATTCTTCATAAGCATAACCTTGTGTGTGAATAGTTGTCCCATGAGGGTGTTGAAATCAGGAACTTGCATGTCCATGTAGAGATCCATGGCTGTGGTAAAACCTTCCTATTTGTCATCACCCTTTATTCCATTGGTTAATTCCCTTACTATTTGCTCTTTATCAATGATTTCTCCAATGCTTTCAAGTTGATCTGCTATGTTCTTCATTTTGGTGGCAAAATGATTCACACTCTACTTCAACATCTTCTTGAGTGTGGTGAATTCCATCCATAGTTGGTTCTTCCTTGCCTTGGTGCTTGATGAGAAGAATTCTTCAAGAGCATTCCAAGTCTATTATGAAGTCTTTCAACTCTTGATGAGAAGAATTCTTCAAGAGCATTCCAAGTCTATTATGAAGTCTTTCAACTCTTGATGTGTGGAAGTAAAAGATAAGACATTGATTTAAGAGTATATGACCTTGCTAGAGCATCCTTTGAGTACCATGTGTTTAACCTCTCTTGTTCTTCTTGTGTTGGTTGGCCCTTGCATCTGAGGATTGACATGATCTCATCTTTGGATACGTAATCATAGAGTTTTCTCCCTTGAAGATAAGCTTCCATTCTTAATAGCCAAGATGAATACTTTCATTGATTCAATTTGTCAATGGATGAAAGAAACCCATCTCCCGTGTTGACTAGTTGCTCTGATACCACTGTGAGTAGATGGTGTGTTGATTCTAGAGATGAGGTAGTGCTATAAGAAAAATGCTCTACATTTGCCAATCTAGCTTCAAGGAAGCTTAATAGACTTCATTAGCTTCAATATGGTGCACATAGAACCGCCAAGTCCTTTGGAGAATCACTCTCAATTGTTTGCATCAAAACAAATAACTTCTACTTGTAAGCAATGTGAAGACCCTTCTATTTTGGGAAGAGAAGATCTCAATATTATGCTCAGAGCTCACAAGATGGTATAAATTGATCAATGAGATTTTGCACATATCTATTTCAAATATATATATCTAACTAATGCAAGTTATTTCATGAATTTAGCTACACCATACGTTGAGAAATGAATTTATTAAGTCAAGAGGTTCATCCTGACTTTTCATGATCTAGAAGATGTGTAGATATAGCTAACTTCTATGCTTCATATCCCAAGTTAATGTACATCATTTAGTTGCATACATGCAGAGAAATCTATTCTACAAGTTCACTATTGATGAAGATGAGGAGGCAGACAATAGAGAGAAATATACTCAATGAAATGAATCAAAATATAAATGCTAGATGGAACATAGATGAATACACATAGATAGTGTGCATGCAATGTATGCCTAAATTTGTAGCTCAACACCTCTCAAAATTGCTCTCCTATCCCCTGACTAAAACCGTGTGTATTTATACACATTACTTGAGTGTGAATTTGAATTTCCCTCACCGAAAACTAATCCTACATTTAGCGATGTGATTGATTTGATTCCTCTAACAATTGTATTATGGGTTCAGTCTCTTCAATTCACAAGATTTATTATTTATTTTTGACTTCTACAATTATCCAAGGTAAAACCTCTAAAATTGACAAGCATAGGTTCATACGTATGTCTCTATGTGAGAAGACAACTAATGTGTGTAGTCCTTAAGCTTTAGAAAAGCACTTATGCTCCCCAAATGTACCAACACTTCTAAATTAAAGTAGATTATATATTCTTAACACAAGTCTCATGTGATCTCAAGAGGATAAAGAGACTCTGCTTTTATTTTGATGTGAAGATAAAACAAGCTCCTATCTATTATGACAACTTAAGTAGTACATGTTTTGCACAAAAGCCAAAGTTCCATGCTAGATCCCAACATATATGGACTCATTATCTTTTGATCATAGAAAATATGATGTCAAAGGACTTCAAGGTGGAACATGTGAGTAGGAAAGAGCACTATGCTAAAATGTTTACTATAACATAGGATGGGATAAAAGCTTAAAGTATTAAAGCCATGTTCTAGAATAATGTACCTAGGTTACGACTTGAGGGGGAGTATGTTGGAATTTGGGGCCCTAGGATCATTCCAAACTAAAACCTTTTGAGCATACACACTTAATTAATTAAGATGATAAGTGAGAGATAGAAAGAAAGAGATCTTGAGACAAGGATAGAGAACATAAGCTAGATTCTTACTCACTAGAAAAATAGATGTCCAAATTACAACATGGGAGTACTACTCAACCATATAAAGTGGTGCACTTACTAATGGAAGAATATCCAAGAGTATGATGATACAAAATTTAGATTATGTTGAAATAATCTAAGTGTGTGTGAAGTGAACAAGCAACGAAGCTAACCTTATTCTCACAAAATAGTGTAACAAAATTGTAAATCAACCAACCCTAATTTTGAGATTAGGGTAGAGAAATCCTAAAAACAAAATATAAGGTTAACTCACAAAAGATAGTTACCACCTCCTTATAGAAGACTTCTTGCTCCAAGAGAGTAGCCTCTCCTTCACTAAACCTCCACCTCCAAAGCTTTAGAACACCAAGAGCTAGCTTGATCACCTCCTCCAAGTATGTAAGATTCCTCCTTGATCTCCTTGAGAGGATTGCTTGAAGGTTGATGATTGAACAATGAGCCAAGGACCTCCTTATATAGGTTAACCTTCCCATAGTAAAGCAAGAGCGTATGTTCTTCAAGAATAAAGCAAAACGTAGTTTCCTCAATAAAGCAAAAACGTAGCACATGACAAAAAACCTCCATTTGATTAGCTACAATAGCTTTTAAATTTTGAATTTTATGATCACATGCTTTTTAATAGCGTGTTTTGCTATGGAACATTTGTTTTGTTTTCTTTTCACTTTCTAAAAGATGGTTTCACACTATGAAGTTTCAGATTCACATGGAATAAAAATTATTGGACATTGATTCCAACAATCCCTCCTTCAATGTCACTATGGTACAAGCTTGAGTAACCTGCAAATTTTCTTATGACTATCTCTAGTCAATGCTTTGGTAAATATATCTGCAACATTCTCACTAGAAGGAACGTAAACTAGCTCAATGTGCTTCTTAGCTATCTGCTCTCGAATATAGTGGTAGTGTACCTCTATATGCTTTGTCCTTGCATGATGCACTGGATTCTTTGCTATAGCTATAGCACTCTAGCTATCTGAAAATATCTGAATGGGTTCATGTACTCTCACATCAAGATAACTAAAAATCTTCTACAACCAAACTGACTCTACAGTAGTTGTAAATGCTGCACGATATTCAGCTTGACACGATGAAGTGGCAATAGTGGGTTGTCTCTTCGAAAGCCATGAGATAAGATAATCTCCAAGATAAAAACAAAATCCACTAGTACTTCTTCTTGTGTCTCTATCACCTTTCTAATCAGAATCTGAAAATCCATTTAGTAAGAAATATAGATTTCAAAAATACCATAGCAAAATTTGAAGTTCCCTTCAAATATCAAAAGATCCACTTTACAGCTTTCCAATGTAACACTATCGGATTCTGCATGAACCTTGATACTTGAGAAACTCCAAACTGTATATCAAGATGTGTATTACACAGATATATCAAACAACCAACTGCTTGACTATATAGAGTAGCATCAAATGGCTCTGTATCTGCTACCATTTGTAAAGACATGTTCTGATCCATAGGTGTTTGCATAGGTTTAGAATCACTCATCTAAAACCTCTCCAAAAGTTTCTCAATGTACTTCTACTGTGTCACATAGATACACTCATCTCGAAACAGAAACTGAATCCCAAGATAATAATGCAAAATGCCTAAATCATTCACATCAAATGTTTGCTTCAATTGTTCTTTGAACATCTGCAAATCTTCATCTATGGGACCTGTGACTATAATTTCATCCACATAAATGATTGCTATAATCATTATACCTGTTTCAGCTTTGACATAAAAAGTTGGAGTTGCATCTGAGTTATGGAAACCAATGGATAAAAGATATGTACGTATCTTTTCATACCATGCTCTAGGTGCCTATTTTAAACCATACAAAGCTTTTATAAGCTTACACACTAAGTGTTCTTTACCTGTCTCTTCAAAACCTTATGGCTGCTGAATATACACTTCCTCGTGTAAATCACCATTAAGAAAAGCAGTCTTAATATCAAGTTGATATATATGCCAACCAAAATGTGCTGCTAGAGCAAGTATTGACCTAATAACAATAATCCTAGACATAGGAGCGAATGTCTCATCATAATCAATAGATTTTTGTTGTGCATATCCTTTGACAACTAATTGGCCTTGTATCTATCAATAGTACCATCTGCTTTCCTTTTGATTTTGAAGTCCATTTGACACCTATAGCCTTCTTTCCCTCTCGTAACTCACATAGCTACCAAGTTTGATTCTTATGAATAGAATCAATCTCTTCTTGCATAGCTTTTCTCCAAATAGGAATGTAAAGTGCATCTTTAACACATGCAAGTTCATCTTCAACAGTCGTAAGTGCCAAAATATCATGAATCTCAAAGTCTTCAGCAAAACTTACATGATCTTTTTGTTGTTGCTGTCTAATCTAACGTTTTGATCTTATATGATCTTGTTGTTGTTGTTGTCTAGTCTGACTCCTTGTTCTCCCTGTAAAAGTCTTTATACCATTATCTTTCCAAGTTTGATATAACCAAGTAGGTGTATCTTTAAATAGTGGTGAAACTTTTTCTATCCCTTCAGCTTCCACAGGTTCTGGAACTTGTCCTGCCGAGGTACTAGGACTTTCTGGAACTCTAACTTCTTCCATTTGTGGAACCAAAGTCTCATGTGGAACTGACTCTATAGAAGGTTGTGAAACCGCTTTCTTCAACTCTTTTTTGAATCCTAGGAATTTAAACTCCCTCCTGATATGGGTGAACATGTACATCCAGAATCTTTCTAAAAAATCCATAGTCATTTTCACTAATGAACTCTGGATTTTTAGCAATATAATTATTACGTGAAAGAATAACTTCACCTGTCTCTGGAACATAAAGCGTCTATCCTTTACTCTCAACAAGATATCCAATAAAAACAGCTTTCTTTGCCTTTACATCTAGTTTTTCTCGATCCTTTTTTCTCAATATGTACATAAGAAAGTGATCCAAACACTCTGAAGTAACTCACATTAGGTTTTCTACCATAATAAGCTTCATACGATGTGATTACCTTTAAAGCTTTTGTAGATGACGTGTTTAAAATGTGGTTAGCTGTATGTACTGCATCAAACCAGAATTTTGGTTAAAGCTTCTTGGATGCCATCATGCTCCGCATCATTTCAACAAGTACTCTATTCTTTCTTTCTGCAACACCATTATGCTAAGGAGTAAGAAATAGTAAGGTGTCAAGTAATACCTTTCTCATCAAGAAATGACTGGACCTCTTTTGACAAGTATTCTCCACCTCTATCACTTCAAAGAATCTGGATAGTTTCCTGACTTTCATTTTCAACCATAGCTACAAACTTCTTGAACATAGGAAAGACTTCTGACTTCAACTTAAGACCATAGATCCATGAATATCTTGTAAAATCATCAACGAATAGAACAAAATACCTGAAGCCCTGAATAGAGTCTGCTCTCATAGGTCCATTCACATCTGAATGAATAATCTGCAATTTCTTGGTAGCTCTAATATGACCATGTTTCTTGAAAGATAGTTTATGCATCTTACCTTCAAGACATCCTTCTCATATGTCTGAATCATCTGGTAGCTTGAATGAGGGTAAACTCTCAACCATACCTCTGTCTTTGATACTCTTGAGAGCTCCAAAATTAATATCTCCAAATCTCTCATGCCATATCTTCATATCTTCCACCGGTGATGAAGATTTGACTGCATATGCCTAACTGATTTTTGACAAAACAAAGATCCCTCCTGTATGCTCACCTTATAAAATACACTTGTTGTCTTTGTGTGATAAGATCTTACAAAGATTTCTCTCAAATACACCTTTAAAAGCATCACCTAAAAATGCAGATATAGATAGTAGATTCTTTTTCATTTCAGGTACATATAGAACACCTGAAATCTGAAAATTACCACCTTCTCTTGACTTTAGGGTTACTGTACCTATTCCCACAACATCTAAATCATTGCCATATGCAATAGTAACTCTTCTACCTGAAGAATAGGAAAGGGAAGAAAACACATCTCTACAACCTATCATATGCTTTGTAGCACCCGAATCAAATATCCAAGGACTTGCTGAAAGAACTTGTAAAGCTACCTGATCAAAAACTACTTCCTCAATCATGATACAGGCATAAGAATCACCTTGAGATTTCCCTTTTTTATCCTCTTCTCCAAAATTACCTGATTCCTTTTTCTTTTCTGCTCCATCCTTTTATAACATACTGACTTAAAATGTCTAGGTTTCTTGCAGTAAAAACATATTACTTCCTTCTTCTTAGAAGACTTCTCTGATTAGTAGAACCAGAATCTGAAGTAGAAGGTGAGAGGACCTACTTTCCTTCTTGGATTGCTTTTCCTACTTATCCTTCTTCTTCTTTTTGCCCTTTGATGAAGATAAAAGTGCTTCTTCATTCTCTTCCATTCCCTTCAATTGATCTTCATCTTGAAGTAATAAGAACTCTAGCTCTTCAAATGTAACCTCTCTATCTCTTGTGATAAGGGTAAGAGTGGTTATAAAAGATCGATATGAGATAGGAAGTGATATAATCAGCGTATTTACCATTTCTTCATCTGATATCTGAACTCCTACATTTAGAAGTTGATCTTACAAGTCAACGAGTCTTGTAATGTGGATTTGAATTGACTCACCAGCTTTCATCCTTGTATTTGGTAGGTGTCTCCTCAAGTGAGCTTTCCTAGCAGGATTTCTGCTCTGAAAAAGATTCTCAAGCTTCAACCAAGCTTGTCTCGAACTTACGCAAGATTTGATATGTGGTAGAATATGCTTTTTAACACTCATTTGAATGACAGTGCTAAAGCATCTCCAACATCCCACCTTGACTGATCTTCAATAGGAGGAATTGTAGGTAAAGACCTACCTATGACTGTGGATGTAGAAGTGATTACCTCTTCTTCAGTTGGTTCTGTAATAGTAATTCCAGTACCTCTTGAAGCTACTGTGGCTCCTTCTTTGCCTTCTCGTCTAGGTCTTGTTAAGGATCCATCGTCGATACTCCATAAATCCTTTGTCACTAAAACATCCATCATCATGAAACTCCACATGGGATAATTAGAAGATCCATCCAACTTGTCTTCAATCTCAATTCTAATATCACTCATCTTAACTAAGTGTGTATGTCAATTATGCTCTATTACCAAGTGTTGGAATTTGGGGCCCCAGGATTCAAACTAAAACCTTTTGAGCATACACACTTAATTAATTAAGATGATAAGTGAGAGATAGAAAGAAAGAGATCTTGAGACAAGGATAGAGAACGTAAGTTGGATGCTTACTCACTAAAAAAATAGATGTCCAAATTACAACATGGGAGTACTACTCAACCATATAAAGTGGTTCACTTACTAATAGAAGAATATCCAAGAAGATGATGATACAAAATTTAGATTATGTTGAAATAATCTAAGTGTGTGTGAAGTGAACAAGCAACAAAGCCAACCTTATTGTCACAAAATAGTGTAACAAAACTGTAAATCAACCAACCCTAATTTTGAGATTAGGGTAGAGAAACCCTAAAAACAAAATATAAGGTTAACTCACAAAAGATAGTTGCCACCACCTTGTAGAAGACTTCTTGCTCCAAGAGAGTAGCGTCTCCTTCACCAAACCTCCACCTCCAAAGCTTCAGAACACCAAGAGCTGGCTTGATCACCTCCTCCAAGTATGTAAGAATCCTCCTTGATCTCCTTGAGAGGATTGCTTGAAGAGTGATGATTGAACAATGAGCCAAGGGCCTCCTTATATAGGTTAAGCTTACCATAATAAAGCAAGAGCGTATGTTCTTCAAGAATAAAGCAAAAGGTAGTTTCCTCAATAAAGCAAAAATGTAGCGCATGACAAAATGCCTCCATCGGATTAGCTACGATAGCTTTTAAGTTTTGAATTTTATGATCGCATGCTTTTTAATAGCGTGTTTTGCTATGGAACGTTTGTTTTGTTTTCTTTTCTCTTTTTAAAAGATGGTTTCACACTATGAAGTTTTAGGTTCACATGAAATAAAAACTATTGGACATTGATTCCAACGAGTATGGAAAATCAAGTCTTAACAGCAAAGAAGGATCTGATCACAAATTTTAGACATCTGCCAACCAAATTAAGACTTGGAAATTTCAAAATTTAGCTTGAAATCTCCATGAATGAATAAAATGACCAACTACATTGTATGACACCAACAACTATATCTACAATGATTGGTTGTTTGTTTCCTAGATTGTAGAGAAAATAGACTTTTATATAAAGAGTGATATGCATGTTTCCACAAACAATAGGGGTTTTTATCTCTTTTGAATAAGGTGTACTAACACCTTTTATCTCTTTTCACGGTCTATGGAAGCACGCAAACAACACAAGGAAGAAAAAGAAGAAGCTTGGAGCACAAGACCCAATAGTAAATTTATTCCCAAGTGAATATACAAGCCAAGAGAAAAACCCTCCTAAAGTGGGAAAAAATTACCCCGGTTGTCCTAAGTGTGTTCATAGACGTGACTACCAAAATAGATCAAGAAATCCACCCTGGGAGTGATGCAGTGAACAAGGAGCTGGCAATCATGTATAAGGAAGTGCCAAGCTATGTCAAAAGAGATCAATCCCTAAAAGGAAGTAATCCCAAAGCTTTCCAGAAAGCTTCAAACTTCTCCCAAAGTAGAGGCTTTTTGAAAAGATTTGCAATGTTATCTTATGTGGACACATATGCCAAGTTGATCTCACTAATAGAGAGCCTCTCCCTCACATAACGATAATGCACCTCAATGTGCTTTTTTGGAGCATGGAACATAGGGTTTCTTGCAACTACCAATGTGCTCTAAGTGATAGTGAAGATGGTGGTGGCAAAAGACCAACCAACATCCAAATCATCCAAAACGCATTTGAGCACGTCACATGCTCAATAGTCACCATGAAAACTAGAAGTGGCCATAGTAGGATGTGTTTTGCTCAACCAAGATATGCATGGGCTACCAAGTATGAAGCAAAATCCACTAGTGGACACATGTGTCCTAGCAACCAACCAAGTCAGAGTAAGAAAAGGCATATAAATATAGCGGTTGTGATTCCCCTTGGGATAAGACAATCTAGGTAGCTAGGTACTACTCAAGGTAAAAAAGATGCACTTAAGACCTTGCCAATGCTTCAAAATTGGGAAATACATGAACTTCCTCATCCAGGAGAGAGAAAAATGAATATCAGGACGAGTAATGCATAAGTAAATCAAGCATCCATTAGCTTGCAAATAAAGAACAACATCAAATGTATCTCCAACATCATGAAGAATCAACCATCAACCTATTTTCATAGGAGTGATAATAGTTTTGAAATGGTTAAGGCAAAAACACTACAATAATGTGTGAATATATTTTGTTTCAAATGGCAATATCCATCATCAACTTGCATACTAAATGCCCAAATAAGGATGCAAATGCCCCAAATCTCACAGCTCAAAAGAGGCATGCAAATCATCCTTAAATTATCAATATGCCTCTCCATAGGACTAGTGAGCAACATATTATCAACATAGAAAACAATGATTTGAATCACATCATTTGCATGTTTAACATATGAGGTGATCTCAATTGGAGTGTTCTCAAAACTGTGTGCAATCAAGTAGGCATGTATCTTTCCATACGATGGACATGGTTCTTGCTTCAAACCATATAATGCCTTTTTCAACTTAAACACTTTGTTTTTTCATGGACTATTTGCACAAAACAAAGGGGCTGAACTACATACACTTCTTCATGCAAGTCACCATTCAAAAATACAATTTTAATGTTCAATTGATATACATTCCAACCTTGATGGGCTCCAAGTGCACAATGCTACCAATGGTGGTCATTCGACATCTAGGCAAAAATTTCTCATCAAAATTAAAGCCTCTCTCTTGAGCATGAACTCAACATGCCCATCCTTATACATGTCAATTTCTCCATCAAGTTTACACTTTAGCTTGTATATCCATTAAGTGTCAATGTCCTTTTTTCCTGCAGGCAAATCACATAAAGACCAAGTACCATTCTTCATAATAGCATCATATTCTGATTGCATAAAAGCCATCCAATTCTTTGAATTTTTTGCTTTATCAAAAGAAATAGACTCATTCTCATCACAAAGATTAGAGCTAGCCATTGCGTATTGAGGAAAACGAAGCAACATGAGAGCTTGAACGCGTACGATATGACAGAGGTGCATGTAACTTTTTATCTCACAAAGTCTACACCAGCTAGTTAGGCATATTTTTCCCACTTCTATATGAGTCCTCGCATCAACATGTGCATCATGTAAATTTGCATAAAAAATGGAATGATTTGCATCATCATGTGGAACCTGTAAAGGCTGCAAAATTTCATGATTTGGACTAGCACTTGACTTTCCACTTGTACAAAACAGAGACTAAGTCCTCAAATTTTAAGGCATTAGGATTTCCATTCATCACCAATGGAAGAGTAGAAGCCAAATCTTATATGAATATGGAAGACCATTAAGAATAGTATCCATAAGTGAGCTATCTAGTAAGGCTTCATCAACAAAAATCAATTGTTCCTTCAAATCTTTGATCTTTTATAAAACATTGTCCAATGAATCTCTTTCTTTCATATGCTCACTCTTCAACTATTCTCAGAGGTAAATGAACATGAGCCTCATTCCATGCTCTTTATTTTCTATTTTGCAAGAGCAAATGTGAGGAATAATGGCATGTTTGATAGACAAAGCTATCAATGCCATCTTCAAAGCTATCTACATCACCTCCAATTACCATATTTAGAGGTTTAGTAGGTTGTTTTTCAACAGCATGCTCAATATTCCACAATCATTTTGATATCAACACATGACCCATCATATATGCCCACAATAGGTAATTACTACCATCTAATCTATTTTCAACAACCAACATACAGAATACATCATTGCTTTTAGCCATGGTCACTAACTAAAATGCCCTGATGCACAAAAGTGATTGTATCTTTGAACATTCAACACAACTACCCTATCGAGCTCTGCTAAACGTGGAGAAGACTTCGAGATGCTTGTTATAGTGAACCAAAACTTGTATATATGTTTTGCAAAAAAGGACAAAATTGCCTACATAGGCACTACAATAGTGCATTTGGAGGCTGAAACGAGTGATTGTGAGAGTGTTATTATAGGGGTGTCGATGACACCCTAGATGAGGTGGTTGTTTATGCTAATAATAATTTGTGAATTTTGAGGTCTACGAAAGCACGCGAAAAGCACAAGGAAGTAGAAGAAGCTTGGAGCACAACACACAATTGATGTGTAGCTCTAATTGAACCATCTTTAGGGAACTAAGAAACCTAAATTTTGGCCAAAATACAACCTTCATAGATGTGTGTACAAGGTTCCTCAACTTTGCAAAGAGAGGACACCATTTCAGATTTCTATAGGTGTAGCAAACTAGCATAATTCAGATGATGAAAGCATGCATGCCAAAGCTTTGCATCTCAACTAGCTTGAGAATATTCTACCCCATATGGTGAATCATTCATAGATTTTTCATAGTCTATGAGCTTATACAACCTATGACATAAAATGGGAGAAGAAATTAAAAGATCACCATTTGAGAGGTCATGAAATATATATCTGTCATCAACAAATTTGACAACCAAGCCAATCTTTGTCAATGCTAAAACTGATAACATATTTTTCTTGAGCCCTAACATAAACAAAGCATCTGACAATGTGAAGTAACTACAATGAGTAGTAGTTAGAATTATATTACCAACTCCCATTATAGGATAAGAGGTGTTGCCAGTGCATATAACAATAATCCCTCTAAAAGCATGCTTTAGTGAACTAAAGAAGCTATGATAGGAGGAAATATGTTTGGTTGCCCCATATCAAAATACCAAATATCTGAGTCTACTATACACATGCACTGCTCATGAGAAGATGGGTCATAGTTGCATATAGTATTAAATGCCCATTCTTCATTCTCCATAAGATTAGTAGACTCTCCTTTAGGTGTAGATGCCTCTACAACAACTATTGGAGCCTCTTTCTTCTTGCCTCTTTTGCAACTATATTTGGAAAAGTCTTTATTGCATGATTATTTCCTTAACAATATTTTCAAAATATCTTTCTACTTTTTTTTTTCTTCTCATATTTGTCTTCTTTCTTCACGTATGTAGCAAATTTTTGCTTCCTAGTAGATGAGCTCCATTCACCTTTGCCTTTTTGACTAGCTAAGGAAGCTTGATGTACGACAAGCATAATAGAGAGCAACTTCTAGATAGTGGGTCCCTAGCTTAAGCACCTCCCTTTCCTACTCCTTGTATGAGGTGTTCAATATCTCAATGCTTATGTGGGTAACGGTTTCGTCTACTATTTCTTAGTTAAGCTGGCACTTTCTAATTCAATCTTTGTCAATTTGTATTGAATTTTACTACTACTCATATAGTGCCTGAAATGTGGCTTTGAGCCTTGGTTCACGGTTTGCATTGTTTGTTAGACAACGTACATTACGTAAAAGTATGACTCTATGCATAGGAAGAGACTATTGACTTTATGTGTTTTTCTTTGGAATGGATGATTGTCACTAAATTATAATTCTTTTAAACATATTTGGTAGATAATAAATTGTACTTTAATTTTCTAAAATCTCAAGGTCAAATAGTACTTGAGGTATGGGAAAATCTCAAAATTAAGAGAAATTATCTCTCGATATAGGGATTTTTGGAGGGATACTTGCTTCCAATGATCCCTTCGCCTGTTTATTTGATCCCTTGTCAATAATTCCATTCTTTTTTCACTTTGCTCTCCCCCTCTATCAAACCATAAAATCTCGTTTATCCTCATCTCAAGCTCTATGCATCCTCTTCATCCAAGTATTAGTGCAACTTCATGAGCTCCAACTCCAACGGAGACACCTAGAGCTCGTAAGCACCGAGAAGATAAAGTTCTCCCATGAATATTTTGTAATATGAAAGTTGGCGATGGACATTGAAAACCATGTTATTTGTACAAAGGTTCATGGTTATCCATGAGCCATGTTGAGTTGACCATCATGATGTTCAAGATTGGCAACTTTTGACCGTCATTATAAAGGAACGTTTTTAGGATTCAGACATCACAAAGATAATAGAGTGAATGTGACTGTGCAACATGTTCTTACAATGCAATCATGAAATTGGATAATTCTAATAAAATTATATACCCGATAAATTGTGGTTATTTCTATACAGTTTTCTATTGTCCATGGTCTTATTCTTTATTATTGTCCTAATAATTTGGTTGATGAGCATGATCTTCATGGTCTTGCAAGTCCTCTCCAATCACTTCACACAAGTTTTTGTGCATTATTCTTTGTATAAGTACCTCATGCTTAATGTTTTGCTTGGGAGTTTTTCTTGCGCACATGCATATGTTTCACCCTCTATACAAAGTTTCCTTGGAAGCTTATAGATGATTAACATAGATTCGCATCTCATTTTGGAGTGTTCACGATCAAATGCAACCTTCATATGTTTTCCACCTGACTTCAGAAAATGGAGGATTTTAGCTCCAAATTGACACCCCTTAATTCCACCAAACAATACCACAAATATCGCAACCCATCGCTCTAACCTACGAGGAGGAAATTTAGAAAACGTACCTCTAGATTTTAAGAGATCTTTCAGCTCTTTTGTGTGCGCGTTTGTATATATATATATATATATATATATATATATATATATATATATATATATATATATATATATATATATATATATATATATATATATATATATATATATATATATATATTTCTATTCTTTGCATCATGAATTGCAATGAAAATGCATGTTCTTTAGTGGATTTATTTGATCTGACTTGCTTAAGCTAGGTTGGTGCCTATTTGATTCCCAAATTCGAGTCATGAGTAGAAGGCTTGTGGAGCTAGCTCACATTAAGGGAGAGCTATTCTAGTCAACAATGTTTAAGTGCACAAAAGACTATACCTAGAGATAACTTTGGATTAAGATAACTTTACACTTTTATTTATATTATAAGAACATTGTACAATAGCCAAAGGCAAGTGAAAATAGTAAAGAGAAAAGAAGGAGACTTCAACATTGATATTCAGAAGTTACGCAAGGGAAAGTAAAAATCATGGATGTTCGAAATTTCTACCTACCTCATTGGAAAGTTCCTATGGGAATTGGTTAATAGAAGTGAGGTTCCATCTGCATTCGGTGTTTAGCTGACGGAATGTAAGATAGAAGATGGTGAAATTATCCTTTTTAATTGCATAAGAAATATAATGATAGAAGACATATGTCTAGTCTTGTGTGAGTAGCATATATCAAGCGACCCACTAATCTTTTATACTCTTTAGGATCATCAATGTGCTCACCTTCATAAACACTTAGTTTATGGTTCAATCCAAAGGTGTAACTACAAGCTTTGTGTTCTTAATTTTGCACTTGAGAACTAGGTCTTGAATGTATCTTCCCTGAGTTAGATACATCGCTTCATCTAAATGAGAGAAGTATCTGAGGTGCTAAGTTCGAACCCTTGATCTTGAAGGTATGTAACCAACCTATAACTCCAAGCTTTAGGAGCTTGTTTCAATCCATACTATGCTTTCTTAAGTCTACAAACATAAGATGTATGATTATGGTTTTCAAAAATTGGTGGTTGTGACATGTATACCTCTTCACTTATCCAACCATTTGGAATGTATTTTTCACATCAAGTTGGAGTCTCCTATTTCTTGTAGTCGATACACTTATCAATGTTCTAATTGTAGTCATCTTTGCAATTGGTGAGAATGTTTCCTCATAGTCTATACCATGCGTTTCTGAGCCTCTAGCAACTGATCTTGCCTTGTACCTGCAAATTGAACCATCTAACTTTCTTTTAACTTTATATACCCATCCACAACCAATTACCTTTTGATTGGGTGACATTGGAACAAAATCCCAAGTTTCCATCTCCTTCAATGCATCTATTTCTTCTTTCAAGGCCTTTTTCCAAATAGGGTTTTGCTTTTCCTCTTCATAGGTTGAGGGTTCCTTTGAAATTTGGTCCTTTGCCAAGTAGATTGAATGCTTTATAACAAATGTGGAATCATATCCATACCTTTTTTCTTGTCTTTTCTCCGTTGTTGACCTTCTCGGTTCATGTTTGGAGCATTCTCCACACTATTGCATCTTTTCTTTACCTCTTGACTTCCAGAGCTTGTAATCCTTTTCCCTTTCATCTTGATCATCATATGTATCACTTCTTGGATTTTAGAACTTTGTATCAAGCTTGCTTCCTTATTGATGAGAATAAGAATCAAGATCATATGGTAGAGTTACCTTCTATTTGTTTTCATCATACCATGTGTTGCACCCATAAAAGTCATATTGGTCAAAGTCAACTGCAATCAAAGTCAACTACAATCAAAGTCAAAAGTTCAAAGTGAAATTGATCAAAGTCAACATGTTCAAGGTCAAAGTCAACATGGGTGAAGTCAAGTGTTTGGAGTGCAGGTGTCAAAGTGCACAGGTAGTGCACAATTAATTGTCCACAAAGGGTAAAATTGCAGAAAGTGGGTTGCAGGTTGCAAAGGTATTGTTTTAATTTCTCTAAGCTTCAAAGTGTTTTTAAAGTGTCTTAGAAGGTTCAGATGAAACCTCTCTTAGGTGCACAAGTGAAGAATTAAAAGGCAAAATGTGAAGGTATGTGAAGCGGCAGCGTACGCAGAAGTGAAAGTATGGCCCCCCAATTAAATTTTTTGTTTTAGTCTAAAGTCCGTACAGGAAAAAACAGGGATTCGTTGGCTGCCCACTTTTGGAGACAACCTTGGGACATCAAAGTGAGCACCAAGATACTTTTGCAGTCAGGAGCATACGTGAATCGACACTCAAATCAAGGCATGGATTATTCTTGGAGGACGAAGCAAGACTAAGCAAGGTGAGCTTAGTCTAAGTTAGGCAAGAGAGAGAAGTGCAAGAGACACTCAGTGTATGATGCAAAGAAGTGAAGTGCAAGGTGTGCATGAAGAGTGACTAAGGAAGTGTGCAGAGAAGTGCTAAGCTAGTCATCCCAAGGATCCCAAGATCCCATTGAAGCTCTGCACATGCCGATAGAAGGTGTCCAACCCTCCCCCCTTATTGGTAGCTTCGTGCAAGGTGTGCACAAGTGCAGGCTTGGACAAGGAGGTATGGTGTAGAAGGTCGACAGCAACAAGTCCCTTGGGTATTTTGTATTTTGTGATTGATCACTCTGTGGGATTTTGCACAGAAGCATTGGATTGGATTTTGCATCACCATTGTATTTGTCTTCTTCTAATCAAATCGACAAAGGCTTCCAGTGTGTATCTTTCTTCTTGTCTTTCCCTTTTCTCCTACAAACACTCAAATCCCTTTTTGTCCAAGAATCCCCCAAAACAATTTGGCATGCCCGGTGAGACACCAAGGAGATTTGAGCATAGGAGAAACCAAGTGCAAAGTGTAGAAAAAGGTCAAGCGTCTACAGTACTTTAGTGCTATTTCATTGAGCTAAAAGGTAAATATTCTTATCAATAATCTCATACTAAGAGGACTATGAATAGCCCATGACCGCAACCCGGTCCCAAACATTGAGGGTCACCTAGTATTTTGGCACCTTTGAACTCGTTTTCAACCTTAGTTTTTTCAAAATCCCACCTTTTCTCTGACTTTTGGTCAAAACCCACATATTCAGAGTACATTTCTCACGTGTTTTTCATTATCCACATGGTTCACATAGTCTACTCTCACTTTGTTTTTACTTTTGTTTCAAAATTTCACATATGCAACCCCTCTCGCTCTACTGTTTGATCATTTTGACCCTCTCCAGACCCCATAATCCTAATCCTACTCCCTCACCCTCCCCTTACCCTTTTGCCAGCCACATCCTTACCCCTCCCTACCCTATCCATCTCCGCCCCCTCAGCCTCCCTTCCCCCTCCTTTCTACCCTCCCATTGGTTTTCCATGCAAATTCCACTTTTTGGTTCTTCTCTAGTGCTTGTTCTATCGTGCTTTTGGTGGACTTGGTAGGTGCTTAGGTGTTCTTTTGAGATTTTGCAGCACAAGTATTATGGTGTCCCATCTGCTTAGAGCTTTGGATGTAGCTCTCCGGGACGGAGAGCACATTAGGTGGTGGGCAACTATTGAGCCCATAAAAGTCATATATGGTCAAAGTCAACTACAATCAAAGTGAAAAGATCAAAGTCAAATCCATCAAAGTCAACATGTTCAAGGTCAAAGTCAACATGGGTGAAGTCAAGTGTTCGGAGTGGAGGTGTCAAAGTGCACAGCTAGTGCACAATTAGTTGTCCACAAAGGGTAAAATTGCAGAAAGTGGGTTGTAGGTTGCAGAGGTATTTCTATAATTTCTCTAAGGTTCAAAGTATTTTTAAAGTGTTTTGGAAGGTTCAGGTGAACCCTCTCTTAGGTGCACAAGTGAAGAATTAAAAGGCAAAATGTGACGGTATGTGAAGCGGCGGCGTACGCAGAAGTGAAAGTATGGCCCCCCAATTAAATTTTTTGTTTTAGTCTAAAGTCACTACAAGACAAAATAGGGATTCGTTGGCTGCCCACTTTTGGAGACAATCTTGGGACATCAAAGTGACCACCAAGATACTTTTGCAGTTAGGAGCGTACGTGAATCGACACTCAAATCAAGGCAAGGATTATTCTTGGAGGAGGAAGCAAGACTAAGCAAGGTGAGCATAGCCTAAGTTAGGCAAGAGAGAGAAGTGCAAGAGACACACAGTGTGCGACGCAGAGAAGTGAAGTGCAAGGTGTGCATGAAGAGTGACTAAGGAAGTGTGCAGAGAAGTGCTAAGCTAGTCATCCCAAGGATCCCAAGGTCCCATTAAAGCTCTACGCGTGCGGACAGAAGGTGTCCAACCCTCCCCCTTATTGGTAGCTCGCTGCAAGGTGTGCACATGCAGGCTTGGACAAGGTGAAGGTATGGTGCAGAGAAGGCCGGTAGCAACAAGTCCCTTGGGTATTTGGTATTTTGTGATTGATCACTCTGTGGGATTTTGTCACAGAAGCATTGGATTGTATTTTGCATCACCATTGTATTTGTCTTCTTCTAATCAAATCGACAGAGGCTTTCAGTATGTATCTTTCTTCTTGTCTTTCCCTTTTCTCCTACAAATACTCAATTATCTTCTTGTCCAAGAATCCCCCAACACCATGACCTATGTTCTTCAAACACAACATCCCTACTTGTAGGGAATTGCTTGGTTGAAGGATTATAGAACCTATAAACCATTTGAGTTGTATCATACCCAATAAACACTACCTTTTTTTCCCTTTCATCTAGCTTCCCTCTTATTTATGATGGTACTTGAACATAACTTAAACAACCAAAAACCTTGCAATGTCAAAGACTAGGTTTTCCTTAATCCATACCATGCTTCATAAGTCATACCTTGAAGTGATTTGGATGGTAGTCTATTGACAAGGTACACAACAATTGAAATATCCTATACCCATAGATAATGTGGCAACCCCTTGTCTTCTACCATTGTTCTGACTTATCCAACCAATGTCTTGTTTCTTCTCTCTAGAACTCCATTCAATTGAGGAGATCACCTGGTAGTCCCTTCCATCTTGATACCTTTATCTTGCAAGAATGCATCAAACTCTTTGGAGAAGTATTCTTCCCTCCATTAGATCTGAGCTTCTTTAGTGATCTACATGTATGATTCTCCACCTATGCTAGATACTTTTCGAAGCAACCAAACACTTCATTCTTACTCTTGATAAAGCACAAAATAGTCCATCTACTATGGTCATTAATAAATGAGACATAATACCTTGATCATGCCAATGAAGGTTCTTGGCTTAGCCACCATAAATCTGCATATACTAAGTCCAATACGTTGTTGTGGATGTAGCCTTTGTGGTTGAATGGTTGTCTTTGTGCCTTTGCAATCTGAAATGCATCACATCTTTGATCATGTGTTGCTTTGATATATTTGGTAGTCCAAGAACACTTTGATCCCTCCATCTATCCTTTAAGGTTCTTTCATTCACATGAGCTAGCCTCATATACCATACTTCAAGCTCACTTAGGGTTTGAGAACCAAAGTTGAAAAGAGCTATGTTTTTTGTTTCTTCTACTTCAAAAGTAAAGATCCTACCATGCTTCTCACCTCTAGCTATCTTCTTGAAGCCTTGACATGGATCTTCCACAAAACCTCCATGTTGGGTGAACCCAACTTTCAAGCCTTTCTCAACTACTTGGCCTACTCTTATTAGGTCTTTTGTAATAGTGGGAACATAGAGTACCTTGCTCAAAGTGTTTGTCTTTCCATTGGAAGCTTTGTCATTACCAATATTCTCCATACTATGCTTTGTTTCATCCCCTATTTGAGCTTCATGTCTATGCTTTGGATTTTCCAAATCTCATAAGAGAGCTATGTTGCCTACAGCATGATTTGAACATCCTAAATCTATGTAGACTAAATGATCATCTTCATTACCCTCCTTGTGGCTTAATTTCATCAAAAGCAATGATTCTTCATGTTGTTGATCTTCAGAATCATTATTGTAGTCCCTTTTGTTATGACATGTATTGTTATTGTTGAATTTGTGCCTCTGCCTATATTGCTTCCATATCCACCTCTTCAAATTCCTTTCTAGGTCTTCCCATTGAACTAGCAATTTTGAGTGGTGTGGTTGGTCTTATAAGAGACGGCACAAGGTTGAACATTCTGTCCTTTGGTTTTTTCATGCTTCGATCCTTTCTTCTTCCCTTTCCACTTGCTCTTGCTGGCGAAGTTGACTTGGGAAGTCTCCTCTTCATCGTCTTCCTTCTTCTTTTCTTTCAGGTTCTTGTCCTTCTTATCTGCATATAGGGCACTAGTTGAATTACCATGATAGGAGTTGCCTTCCTTTATGCTATTGTTTGCCTCTTGATTGAAGAGTTGTCCAAGAAAGAGGTTGAAGTTTAGCGTTTGCACATTAATGATGAGATCATAGGCTATGGTGAAAGATTTCCATTTCTTTTCACCTCTAATCCCATTTAGAATTCTCCTCATGATGGCCTCTTCTTCAATCAGCTCTCAAATGGATGCCAACTGATCAGTAACCTCCTTGAACTTTGCAACAAACTCAGTGATGGTTTGCTTTGGAGTCTTCTTCATCTGGTTGAACTCATTCCAAAGATGGTTCTTCCTTTCTTTTGTACTAGTAGAAAAGAAAGTCTCTAGGGCATCCCAAGTCTCTTAAGATATCTTGCATCCTCTAATATGTGGTAATAGAAAATCAGAGATAGAGTTTATTATGTATGAACTTGCTTGAGCATCCCTTGCACACCAAAGTGTGAGCTTATCTCTTTCCTCATGCGTAGGTCCTCCTTTGCATCTTGGAATAGGCATTGCTTCATCACCTAATACAATCCCATATAGATTTCTTCATTTCAAATAAGCCTCCATTCTGATTTTCCAACTAGCATAATTGTGTCTATCAAGCTTCTCAATCATTGATGGAAAGCCATCTTTCCATCTTGAAGTTTCTTTCATGCCATTGAAAGAAGTTGGAGAAGCTTGGAGAGGCTTGGAAAGTTGAGTTGTGAAGTGGTGAGGTTGCTCTAGCAAACCACCATAGGACCATCCCTAACTCTTTGGATATGTACATTAGACCTTGTAGGCTTGTGGTTAGTGCAATAAAACTGAATGGGTGCTTTGTAACATCAACAAGAACAAGTTGATGCAAAACAGAGAACTTGCACTGACTAGCTCACAAACACCTTTTAAAAGTGGATGGAAGTTGTGACTTCAAACACTAAGAGTAGCCACTACAATTAAAATTGGAGACCTTACTCTTAGGGAAGTGTCATACATAGGATTGGATTGCGAAAATGCATAAGATCCTAATTTGTACCAATCAATAAAGGAGCAATCACCTTAGCAGTGCTTAGGTGTCATCTTGATTTTTCAGGGGTGTGCAGACAATTAGCCCGAGACCACAAATCTCATATTTCTTTGAAATTATTAAACCAAATGACTTGAAAATTTGTACCCATAAACTAGAGAGCTATACCTTTGCAATGAATGCTTAAACACTTGGCTTCTTTTCATTGAGCATTGACCTAGCTACTTACACAATGGTCCTATTTCTTGTTTCTACTACCCCATTCTGTTGAGGCGCATTTTTAGTTTTTATCTCTCTTTTGGTTCCTCTATCTGTCAAGAAGGGATCAAAATCATGGGAGAAACACTCTCTCCCTCCATCATACCTTAGAATCTTCCATGTTCTACCTATTTGATTTTCTACTAGTGCTAGATAGTTTTTTGAAATAAGTAAATACTTCATCTTTATGCTTCATAAAATAAATTAAGGTCCATTTGCTACAATCATAAATGAAAGACACATAATACCTTTCTTGGGATGGAAGTTTTTTTACTTGTTTTGAAAAAATCTATCTAGACATGCTCTAAGATGACTCTATGTATGTATTCCTTCTTTGCAAATGGTTGCCTCTAAGATTTGCAAAATTGACTTGCACTGGATTTGTAAATCAAATATTGGTTTGAAATACTTGGTAGTCCAAATACACTTTGATCATTGGGAATTTGTTTTAAGGCCCTCTCTTGAATGTGAACCAATCTTTTGTACCAATCCTTTAACTTTGATAGGGTTTGAATGCCATAGTTGAACAATGCTATGTGCCTTGTGTCTTGAAATTCAAAAGTGAACACCCTATCTATCTTTTCTCCTTTGGCTATCTTCTTGAATCCATGGTGTAAGTCTTCTACATAAACTTCATATTTTGTGAATGTCCCTTGCAATCATATTTATACAAATTTTCCTATAACTTTTAGTGATGAGAGGTACATAGAGAACTCTACTCAACAAATTCAAGTTACCATTTGATGTATTCACATTAGAATTTTCTTTGCAACCTGCCTTGTTTCATCTCCTATTTTCTCTTCATGCTTGTTCATGGGGTCATCCGGATCGTATAGTAGTGCTCCATTCCTTGCTACATGACTTGAACATCTAGAATCAATATAGAATACATTTTCATCTAATTTACCTCCTTTCATTGTCATGTTTATGAGTAGAAGTGAATCTTCTTATGATTGCTCATTAGTGTAATTATTGTAGCCTCTTTTTCCTTTCTATCCATGTTGATAGTTGTTATTGTAGTGTAGCTATTATTGTATCCATAAGTATTGTTGTATCAACCTTTATGGGCTCCATTTCCTCCTCTATTATATCCTCTTCCTCTTTTGTTGCTTGGGTCCTTGAAGCAATGCTCAGTGACATGATTGTTTAATCTACACATGGAACAATGTGAGGACCTTTGAGATCTCCCCCTGCCTTGTCTACCACGTTTGACTCTTTCTCTTGAACTTCTCTTTCTACTTGCAAAGTTAGATTGGGAGGTACTTGCTTCTTCAGAAGAATTCTTGCCTTTACATTTGACATCTTTGGTTTTACTTTTATCTATGTAAAGGCCAGATGATTGATTACCTTTCTGTGTATCTCCATTCTTCATAAGATTAGCTTCATGAGTGAATAGTTTTTCCATGAGTGTGATGAAATTTGGTGCCTAGATCTCCATGTATAAGTCCTAATGCATACCACTTGTCATTTATTGTGATTCCATTGATGAATTGCCTAACTCTTTTCTCTTCATCTATGACTTTTGGAATGCTTCCTAATTGATTAGCTATGTCCATGATCTTTGTGAAAAATTTGGTGACATTTTTCTTGGGTTGTCATTTGAGAGATGTGAAGTTCATCCATATTTTATTCTTCTTGGTGTAGTTGCTTGACAAGAAGAATTCCTCCAAAGCATTGCACGTCCCTTATGAAGTCTTAAAAGTCCTATTGTGTGGAAATATGAATTCAAAAATAGATTTTAGAATATATGACCTTGTCAAAGAATCATTTGCACACCATGTGTTGAAAATTTCTTACACTTCTTATGTTGGTTGTCCTTTGTTCCTTAGAATAGGCATCAACTTATCTCTAGGGATGTATCCATAGAGGTTTCTACATTCATAATATGCTTCTATCCTTAGAGACCATGCTCAGTAGTTTCTTCGATCCAATCTATCAATTGATCAGGGATAATCATATACTATGATGGTGCTTTGATACCACTATGAGGGGGTGATCACAAAGTACAAAGATAGATGAGAGGGTCCTTGCAAAAACCCGATCAAGACAAACCTAAACATTTCTAGGATGCTCTAAGGAAAATCAATTTACTATCAAATGATGCATAAATATGACCAAAGTACTTCTGAGTATTGGTCTCAAAAGTTTACGTTAAGACTAATTAATTTCAAATTTAGCTCTTTAGTAGGAAACCTTCTATTTATGGAAGAAGGTTCTCTAAAAAATGCTCAATTCTCAGATCCTACTATGAATTGAGCAAACTCATTTTGCATAACTTCAAAAGCAAAGTTACATGAGCTAGCACACGTTATTTTACAAATTTAGTGTCAGTATAGAGAGATAAATATGCTTAATAAGTCACAAGTGTGATCCCACTTTTTATGAAGTACATTGTGCATGCACAAAGTCACATAGATAGATTCGTATCTCTACACACAAAGCTCCAATGAGAAAACTTTTTCATAGACACCCTCACAAGGGTATTAAATTTGAGTTCCAATAATTAGATAAATTAATGAGACCAAGTCTTCACTTCAATAACTTTGTGAAGTTGATAGGCTTGAGGTTGAGAGCACCTCATATGTTAAGCATGCAAATGATATGCCTTTAATCATTGTTGTCTCTGTTGATGAAATTCTTTTCGTTGGTCCTAATGAGAAGCATATTGAAAATTCTAAGGTTAATTTGCATGCCTCTTTTGAGATGTCATATTTGGGGGCATTTGCATCATTATTTGGGCATTAAGTTTATGCAAGTTGATGATGGAATATCTTTATGTAACCAAAAGAATTATATTTTGAGGTTGTTCGCGCTTAGAAGGTTGATGGATGCTTGTTTGCTTATGCATAACGTGGCATGATATTTAATTTGCTATCTCTTAGATGAGGAGGTTTATGCATTGCTCAAGTGTCAAGCATCGGCAAGTGCTTAAGCACATCTTTCATTACTTGAGTGGTACCCAGCTACCTCAATTGTTTTATTCTAAGGGGGATCACTAAAACCAAATTCACATGCTTTTTGTTACATTGAGTGGGCTGGTTGCTACGACATTTGTATGTACACTAGTGGTTTTTGCTTCATGCTTGGTAGCTCATGCATATCTTGGTTGAGAAAGAAGCAGATTATTAAGGCCACTTCTAGTTATGAGGCTGAGTATAGGGTAGTGTTCAAAGTGAGTATTCAGTGTGTGACAGTGTCTCAAATGCCTTTTGGTCGATTTGGGTATTGCTTAATTTTTTTCCACCACTATCATCATTGATAGTCAGAGCACATTGGGATTTGCAAGAAACCCTTTGTCCCATGATCCAACAAAGCTTATTGAGGTGCGTTATCATTATGTCAAGGAGAGGTTCTTTGATGGTGAGATCACACATCATAACATTACAAATCCTTTCACAAAGGCTCTACCTTGAGAGAAGTTTGAGGCTTTTTGCAAAGCTTGATGGTTTCGCATATGTGGCCACACATCATAACATTACAGATCCTTTCACAAAGGCTCTACCTTGAGAGAAGTTTGAGGCTTTTTGCAAAGCTTGGGGCTTACTTCCTTTTGTGGATTGATCTCTTTCTACATAGATTGGAACTTCCTTAGACATGATTTCTAGCTCCTTGTTCACCACATCACTCTGAGGGGGGATTTGTTGATATATTTTGGTAGTGATGTATGTGAACACACTTAGGACCATTGGGGCTATTTTGTCCCACTTTAGGAGGTTTTTTTTCCCTAGTTTGTATATACATCTACAACCCTAAAGGATCACTTATCTTTGTACATTCACTTGATAATACATTCAGTATTGTGTGTTGTGCTCCAAGCTTCTTCTTGTTCTTCGTTGCTCTATTTGCATGCTTCCACATATCACCGCAATCTTCAATGCTTCCTAGAGGTGAATACACGTTATTATGAAGAGATACAAACTCCTATTGATTGGGGAAACATGCATGTAATATTCATAAGTCTTTGTACAGAAATCTGTTTTCTCTACAATCTAGGAAACAAACCACCAATCAATGTAGACACACTTGTTTATGTCATACAATGTAGTTGGTAATTTGATTCATTAATGGAGATTTCAAGATAAATCCCAAAACTCCCAAGTCTTGATCTGGTGGGTAGATGTCTAAAATTTGTGATCGGACCCTTTGTCAGTGTTCAGTCTTGATTTTTCATACTCCCCTCAAGTCTTAACCTTCGTCCTTCATTCTAACGCATGCTTTATTACTTCAAGATTTTATCCTATTCTATTTTATCCTCAAGCTTTTAGTGCTCCTTCCTACTCACACGTTCCACCTGGAAGTCCTTTGCATCGTATTTTATTAAGAAAAAGATAATGATCCATATATCTTGGGATCTAATGTGGAAGTTTGGATTTTGTGCGATACATATATTACTTAAGTTATCACAATATATAGGAGCTTATTTTATCTTCACATCAAAATCAAAGAAGAGTCTCGTTATCCTTTTGAGATCACTTGAGACTTGTGTTAAGAATATATAATCTAATTTAATTTAGAAGTTAGCCATTAAAGGTTTCTCCTTGGACACCATTGAGATGATCTTCCTCCGTATTCTCATCGCATACCCACTAGTGCTCCTCCTATCGTCTTTTGAGCATACGCAAGCCATATCAAAATAGGCATGGAAGAACAAAACATCGTAAACTGAAAAATACAGACTTAAATGTAGTGATCCCTTCACGTACTTAGAACCCTATTCACTACAATAAGGTGATGACTTCCACGAGCCTATATGAATTGAGAGAACACACCTATGGCATGTGATGTATGTGATCTTGTAATTGTAGCATAAATAAGTGATCCCAAGGAAATATATTAATATCACTAAACCAAAGATCTAGAACTCACTCCCAAGTTTGCACTGGATTTCCTTCACACTTCTTCCTCCCTCTTATTCTTCCCTCTTATCAATACATCTTGAGCTAAATGCCCTTAAATGATAAGTCTAAAAGTGTAGTATCTACCAAGCTATATGTAATTTGGGGATATGACATGCACAAATCTACAAAGAGGCACCAAAAACCTAAAAATGACTCAAAACTCAACTAAACCATACTCTATGTGCTCAAGTTATAAGTGTCTAAAATTTAATATATTGCTTATGCATGGATGGGTGTGAGATGCACAAATGAAAAAACAATTAAGAAGAAACAAAATAGTACTACAAAATAGTTATATACATATATGTCCGTGTTCTTCTCGCCTCCTCTATCTCCTCTTGATGAACCGAAAAGCTGAAAGGAAACTAAAAAGTTTCACATCTTCCTATCCTCCTCGCCATTTTTCTCCCTCCGTTCCTCTCTCTCTCTCTCTCTCTTTCTTTCTCTCTCTCTCTCTCTCTCTCTCTCTCTCTCCTCCAAGCATTTCCACATACGTTCAAAATAGTAAAAACATGGAATTCTAAATTGCTTATCAAATGCTCAAAGAGTGTTCAAATAAAAAAAAAATAGGAAAATGATTTTACCATTGTTGTGCCTTGCACACATTAGCACAATCATATTCTTCCACTTCTTCATAGTTTGGAAGTCACACATTTAAGACCAAGATCATATTTCATGGAAGTCAACAGAAGCGATAACAAGAATGGGGGACCATGCTCACTACAAGGAATTGCATATACTTGCTCAAACGCCAATATCCAAAATGTATAGCATATTCGATCTCATGTTTTGGAGGAGATCGGCCATAATCCTTCTGCTGCATTGAAACAAATAAAAAAGACTAGTTGCTTGCATTTTAACTAAAATAAAAAATATACTCACAATAACACATATACTTACAAATGTAGCTACAAAACCATTATGGCCAATTTGGCGTAGGTGCGATGTGTGGCTCGACTCCACTCCCTTCTTTGCAGCAGCCTGTTTATTTAAGAAAAAAATACATAAATTAAATGTAAAAAATTACTAAAATATATAAAAATTATAAATATAAACTATTAATTTGTGTACCTTCTATTGAGGAAATGACTCCTGAAGACGTAACTGTCTACGAAAAAACTACCATGACTCAAGTGTTATGTTAGCTCGCCTCTTATTTTTTTCCACCATACAATATCTCATGTTAATTTAATCTCAAACAGAAAAAAAAATCAGAATACACACACATACACATACACATACCCACATACACATATACATGCAAACATATATGCATACATATATGTATACATATACACATATACATACATATAACATAAACACATATACATATCCACATATATACGTACACACACATGCATGCATATACACTCATTCATACAAAATACATGCACTTATCGCACAATAATGTGTAGTTGTGTATATGTGAATATGTGTGTATGTGTAAATGTGTATATGTGAATATGTGTGTATGTGTAAATATGTATATGTGAATTTTTTGTGTATGTAGGTAATCAGATTATTAATATCAAATACCATTATTTGTTGATTCTGATCAATCAGATGGAACTCCACCACCATCTCCTCATCGTGCAAGGACTTTATACTGTAAGTATATCAAACATTTAATTTTAAATATATTTGATGGATACATAAATTAATTTTTTTTTCGTTTCTTATTATGTGCAGATTCTCATCAATCAGAGGGTACTCCACCACCTCCTACCCATGCAACGACTTCACATGTGTCCTCCGATAGGAATTATGATGAATTTTACTATCAAGAGCATATTATATGTTGGTGTAACTCTTGTTATGGCACGTATCGAAGACCACAATTAGAATGTATTGAACATGAGGCAGAGTATGGTACTTTTGAGTGTGCACCATCACCTGGTCAATGTGATAATGATTGGGTATGTATTTTTTATATATATTAATGTCATTATTTTATTTAAAAACCATATACAAAATCAAATTACTGTTGATATACATGAATACTTGCTCGATGATGATGATGATGATAATTTTTCTCATAATGTTAATATACCTCGTACACGTCATGGACTTGTTGTTCATCAATTACAAGCAGAGGTTTCTAGAAGTCCTCTACCTCCTGGTTTAGAGAAGGAAACGGCTGGAGAAAATCCATTGCCAGCTCGTGATCGTTCTTTAGTACAAACATATGAGAGAAGAAGATATGGAGGATGGAATAGAGGAACACTTCCTTTAGATGGAGAGGTATTCAACTTTTGGGGTAATATCTATATGATTGCTCCATCCACTATTACTAATGCTGGTGGTGGTCTCTTTATTGTAGAGGATTTGTATGTGCCTCCGAACTCTAAAGTCATTCTTATGTCATTTTGTGGTCCTATATATGGATGGGGAGATTGGCATCGACTTTCACGTTATGTTCAAAGCATGAGTACTTATGGAATATGCTTGGACACAGCATCCCTTACTAGTAGAAGGATTTTACATGCAGAAAATAAAAGATTATATATTGATGGAAGACCTTACACACATGGAAATATAGCAGGTTTAATAAATAGTAGTCGAGGGTTACATAATAGTTCAAGGATTAATTGCAGATTTGAGGAGCGTGAAAATAGTCATGAATCACCATACATGAGTAAAGATGTATCAAGATACATAGTTGTCAATGCTATTACTACATTACATGCCGGTGATGAACTATTAGTGAATTATGGATGGCGTAGACCTCCAAGAGCACCTTTTAGCTAGAGAGAATAAAAATTTTCTATCCATATTTAATAAGTTATATACTTAATTTTATATTTAAAGTTTACTTTTTATTCATTTATGGAATACTAATGAATTTTATTTATATGTGTAGATTCCAACGTATGATGTTGATGATATTCCTCCACAGCATTCACAATTATGAGTAAGACCTCATTTATCAGAAGCTTCCATGAGGAGGCTACGCAAAAGTAATCATGTGCAATATGCAAAGTTGAAAGATCTATATTCAAAAGACGATAAAGTACAAGATTTGTGTGACAATGATGAAGATGATGGCATGGCAGATTTTATTGAGGATTGGTATCAAAATGATAGTGAGAGCATTGATATTTCTAAAAATGAGAAATATCTTCGAGAGGAATGTCTAAAGCATGTATATGGAGGAAGTCGTTTGACACGACTAAGTGCGAGCTTACTTATTCTCAATCTTCAAAATCGTTTTGGATGGAGTACTGTATCTGTTTTGACACTATTAAGGTATAATTTTCAATTTTCTATCTATTTATACATTTTTAAAACTATTAATGCATCTTTTAAAATATTCGCAAAAAATTTGATTGTTTGGATGGCAAGATACGATTGTTTGTTTTGGAGGATATGAAGTATGTACCTTCATTGAATGATTTGTCGATTCTATCATATGTTTAGTTTGAAAGTGTGAGAATCAGATTTATAATTGCTATTCAAAGAATTTGGCACTGTTTATAGGCCATACAATGGTGATCTGGATGAATCACATGCGCATAGGTTACTCAAGATAGAGCAATCTGATTATAATGGATTAGTGCCAGCAGGATTCCTGGGGTATGCAGTAAACCTCTTGCATGTCAATGATGAGCATCTAAACTTTAGGATACAAAATGGAAATCATGGTGACTTGAGAGGATCACTTTTATACAGCTTGTTCAAAAAACTTCAATGTAATAAACCTGAAGTTCTTTGAACAAGCCGTATAAAAGTGATCCTCTCAAGCCACCATGATTTCCAATTTGTATCCTAAAGTTCAGATGCTCATCATTGGCATGCAAGAGGTTTACTGCATACCCCAGGAATCCTGCTGGCACTAGTCCCTTATAATCAGGTTGCTCTATCTTGAGTAACCTCTGTGCATGCGATTCATCCAGGTCACCATCATATGGCCTATAAACAGTGCCAAATTCTTTGAATAGCAATTATAAACTTGCGTCTCACACTTTCAAACTGAATATATGATAGAATCGACAAATCATTCAATGAAGGTACATACTTCATATCCTCCAAAACAAACAATCGTATCTTGCCATCCAAAACAATCAAATCTTTGGCAAATATTTTGAAAGATGCACATAAGCATACACATATACAAAATTATATGCATATATATATATATATATATATATATATATATATATATATATATATATATATATATATATATATATATATATATATATATATATATATATATATATATATATATATATATATATATATATTAATTTACTTTTTTTTAATATATCTTTTTTTGATAAACTTACAGGTTATTATCTGAAAAGTTTTTACCAATTCAGAATATTCTTCCTACCTCACATGATGAAATGAAGAAGATAATCAACAATCTTGGTATAGATTATCAATGTATACATACATATCCTAATGATTGCATTTTATATAGAGGTGAATATGTAGACTCTTTGACATGTCCCAAATGTCAATCTCCTTGATATAAGGACGAAGAAGGTAAAATGCCAAAAAAAGTATTGAGACATTTTCCATTGGCTCCACGGATTAGACATATGTTTCAAAGCCCCGAATTATCAAAGCTTTTGACTTGGGGACATGATCACAAAAGTACTGATGGAATAATCAGAATTCCTCATGATAGTGTTGCTTTTCAGCATATTGATTCTACATGGCCTCAATTTGCACAAAATCCACAGAATCTAAAGTTAGGAGTTACATTAGATGGGGTTAATCCATTCTCCATGAAATCTAATAAATGGTCAACATGGCCAGTGGTAGTCATAAACTACAATCTTCCGCCATATCTTAGCATTAATAGGGAACATTTATTGCTTTCACTTTTAATCCCAAGCAAAAGATAAGTTAAAGATATGAATATATATCTTGCTCCTCTCATTGATGATCTTCAAGAGTTATGGAGAGGTATTAATGTCATTGATGTATCGAAAAGCATCAATGAAAGACATATTAGGGTTCATGGTATTGTGGCTTGGACTATTCACGATTTTCCAGGATATGGTGTTTGTTCAAGTATTGATGTAATTTTTTTATTCAATATGCATGCAAATAAATATGATTTGATCTAATTATATTTTTATCATTTTCATGATGCAGGAATATCTACTAAGGGTTATAAAGCTTGTCCATATTGTGGTGATTCGTTGAGATCAATCTATAGTAAGAATCTCAACAAGAATATTGATCTTCGACATGGACTATTCTTGCCTGATGATCATCCATTAAGATCTAAAAGAGCAACGATACATTTTAATGGAAAGCTTGAAATAGGTCAGTGTCCAAAACCTGTGACGCCTATGGATTGGTATAAAAAATGGACAAATGGACCTCTGATAGATCCGGAATCAGAAATCTTAAGTGATGATTCAGATAATGAGTATGTGAAGAGAGGTAAAGGAAAATCGGCACTTGCAGAGAACATATCAACATGGTATTCTTTGGAGTATTGGAAAGAGTTAAAAGTATGTCATCTTCTTGATCCTATGCATATATTAAAAAATATTTGTTATTCACTATGGCAGCATCTTGTTGGACTAAAAGATACCACGACATCAAGGAATGATTTGGATAAAAAATCCAAACCAAAGTTATGGCCAGTTTTTGATAGAAATCGACAAGAAACGACTTATGCACCTGCTCCTTGGATAGTTACAACAAAACAGATACAAACTATCAACAATAGAATTCAGTTGATTAAGACTCCTACAGGATATGGAGCATCTTTTCAAAACATGTTTACTATGGATGATAAGAGCTTCTCTCGGTTAAAGACCCATGACTGGCATAACATTTTGAAACATATTTTACCTTTGGTTATCGATGGATGTACAACGAAAGGAGTACGAGATGTGCTCTATCGTCTTGGATCACTTATAAGATAATTATGATACCTTTATATTTAATATGTATGAATATTGGATATCTTTTATTTTTTAATTAACTTCTTTATAATTGTTTTAATTATATGTATAGGTGGATTACATCCAAAGAGATTGACAAAAACTCGATCCCACAAAAAAACATGAATGCAAAGAGCTAATATGTTTGATGGAGAAAGAACTTCCTACTTCATTTTTTGATATTCAAGTTCATTTATTAGTCCATCTTGTAGATGGAATAGTGATTGCAGGTGTTGTAAACACTCGATGGGTGTTTTGGGTCGAGCTTCAAGCTACAAAATTCGTGGGGAATCTTTTATGGACATGTGGAGAAATCAAAGGAAGCAAAAAGCCACGAGATTCCATCAATAAAAGTCTCTCAACCACTCCCCAATTCATCTCAACTAAATCCTCCAAGTTAGGAGGCTGATTTGGAAAGGTAGTTCCTAGATTTTAGGGGCACACTTCTCACTATAAAAGGAGCCTGTATCCCGACTTCTTGTGCGCCATCTTCTTGGAGTTTTAGCTCATGTAAAGTGAGCACTAAGTGCTGGAGTTGTGATAAGCAAGCCCCTTGCTTAAGCTAGCCCCTTGCTTGCTTGTTTGTTTTCTTTTAGTAAGCATATCTATCTGTGTGTGTAGGCAATGTTGCAACTCTCTACCCCTGAGTTTTTAGCATTGGTTCTCCCCCATATTGTATCCATTGGATGTAACTATTGTCTCATTAGATAGATATTAGAGTCTATTTTATGCTCACAAAGTCTCTAGAGCATTCTCTAAGTATTCTGGGAGAAACATTCATTTTAGTGAAGTTGTGTGATTGATATCTCTCTCAGTGTGTAGGCTCTGTTGGAAATATTTTGCTCTCTGTTGTAAGGTCTGGTTCTCCTTCTCTATGTATTCATTTGCTACGATTTTGGTGTCATTGGGTAGCTATTAGAGTGCTCTAAAGTTGACCCAAGTTTGAGATTCATTCTCTGTATAATCTCTGAGAAAAGCTTGCTGGAGTGAAGTGAGATCTCTGCTTGACTAGCAGTTGTGAGCATTCAACTAGCTCATGTAGCCCTTGGTGTCTACTACAGGTCTACAAAAGCTCACTGGAGTTGTCTGCATAAGCTCTGTGTAAGAGCATTTTTGGTGTGCAGAGGTCAAAGAAGGATACCTCTGGAGGTCATTCGCGCTTCATCGTTGCTTAGGGGTTGAGATACTTCCCCCATCAGTCAACACTCGATGCATGTTTTGGGTCGAGCGATTTCAGGGAATATTAAAAGGTTATGTGTGTTAAAGTGTTAAAACTAGTGATGGTGTGTTACTGACAAACACAGATCGTTACCGAACAAATATTGACGTAAAACAGTGATTCACCGTAAACTGTGTTAAACTTTTAGTATCGTCACCGAAAAAACTACGTGGGTTCTTGGGAGTGGTAGGGGTCTGTTGGACAGAGGCCCTGTACTCTTTTCCCAATTATTCAACACAACATCCGAAACATGTATACGCGTCTTAGCTCAGTTACTAGCAGTAACTTCAACATTTGACCTCTATATTTATGTGTACTGAACTCTCCAGACTATCTTGCTATTGGAATAGAGAAGTAGTCTGTGATACCGATTTCACAGTAGTAATCAACCAGAGACAATACTTTAACTGATAGATACAACGCTTTATAGCGATCTCAACTAAAAGCTCACGTTACCGGAAATACTAGTCCGTTCGCATCACGGAATGCAACAAGTTTAGTAAGACAAACAGAACATACTCAATAGTGTATTAAGTTGTCAAATCAAATCACGCAGTAATATAACTACTCAGACTGACTCACGGTATTTCAACAACTGAAGAACGCACAGCACTACTAGACGTTAACAGTACTCAGATACACAATCCGTTCCTCAACATTCATTACAGCGAACTTCAGTGGTAGCAGATAGAACAAAAATCAACACTAACAATACTCAGAACTTTATAACCGTGTAATAATACTCTGACAAATAATCAGGCGAATAAACTGGCAATTCCAGAAAAGACGTCTCTCTCGAGCATTCTCCTTACATTGCTTTATATAGATTTACAAAGTGCGCGTACCAACTTTTGCACGTAATTCAAGGAACTCCGTTACATCCGGCATACATTCGTTCTACTTTGGCGGCCGTCTAACACTGGCACGCACGGTGGACTCGAACCCGCAAGTGATTTTTGATTACAAAAATTATTGTTCATCTATGATTCCTTCTAGATACATATTTCTTGCTAATCTAAATGTGCAGGCTATTTTTTTCTTAAGGGTTTCTAATAATTGTTTAAGGGTATCAGGTTCTAAAATCTGCGCATCTATGCTAATGGAACTAAGTGCGATGGCTTCAGTAAGCAAAATTTCGGCCTGTGTTTGCAAAAAGGCCTCCTGTAAGTAAAAATCATTTGATAATGCCGCATCTCTTGCTGTCTTCATGTCCATTACTTGTTTCTGCATCTCATTGATTCTGTCTTTCTGGTTGCGTACCTGATTATCTAATCTTCCAAATTGTTGGTTCTAGAACTCTATGGTTTGGTAGTAAGCATCCCGTTCTCTGCGGGCATTTGCTAAGTCCTTCTGATATTTAGATTCTCTGTTCAGTTGGTGTTTCAGCATGTTGTTGACATCGTCTAAGGATTCTTTTGTTCTTTGTAACTCTTCTACTGCCTGCTTTGCTTCTCTCTGCTACTCTTGGTAATTTTGTACTGTGTCCTGTAACTTGAGTCTTGTTTCTTCCAGTAGGTTTCCTAGTGCTATTCTTGTATCGTCTGTATCTTTGATTGTTTGATTTAACTTTATTATTTCAGTGTCGGCAGCTGTCAGTAGTTCGTCTTTTTCAGCCAGTGCCTTATCTCTCTAGTTTGAGTGTTCTTCCTGTGCTTGGAGTGTAGCCTATAGTTGCTTGATCTGCTCATGTAGTGCATGATTTTCCGCTCTTGCTGCTTGTAATTCTTCCTGAAGAGGGGTGATATCTGCCTCCATTATTTCCAATTTCCTTTGGAATTCCTCTCGTGCACTGTTTGTGGCTTGCTTCAGGTGTTGCGGCAGTTGTTGGGATAGATTAATTAAAAGGTGACCCATATTTTCTAGTTCCAAAAAAATTGGAATGGGGTAGGATGGCAGAGGAGGGCGAGGTTGCAACGAGGTTCCGGTGAGGAGTTGTTGTGAATTTGGAGGTGAATAGTTGAGGGAGGATGTAGAGGCTTCAGAAGTTCCTGTGTGGTGACTGGGCTTGATGGGGCTGCGGGGTGGTTCCGGTTGGGAGATGGGGTTAACAAGCGGTGTTTTGGGGAGGGCGGAGTCAGTAGTTGTTACCTTGTTTGTTTGTTCCATTTCTGCATTGTGCGCTTCTGTGGGTTCCGCTGCCTTCAGTAGCTTGTCTAGTGCATCTTGATTAGTTTGCTGCTCATTTTCCTGGTGCTTTGTTTCTTTTTCGGTCGAGATTGATTCAATTTCTGCTTGATCCTGTTGTTCTTGTTGTTCTGCCGATGATTCGTTATGCATTGACGTAGCTGTATCGTGGAATGTCTCCTCTTCGTTCTTCTCTTCGTTTTTATCGTCATCGTTATCTTTTGCGGCTGAGCCTTGTGCTTCACTTTCTGAGGAGCTAATTCTGATACGTTTCCGGCGGAACAACTGATTGAGCTCTTCTTCATCTTCTTCTTCCTCATCTTCTAGTAGCTGAACTGACTCTTCATGCCTTAAAACTGGTCCTTGTGGTGGTGGTTGAGCGGCGAGTATGGCTGGGAAGAGGAAGGAAAGAATGTGGGGAAGTCTGGATCGAGGGGTGGTTCCTTTGTTGATTTGTTTCACTATGGCGACACACTCCTTATGGATTCATTGAAAGAAAATGTTGGTGCATGTCAATCATCAATTGAAGGATTATGAAGAAATGAAGTCAAGGAGTCAAGAAGAGAACAAATTCAGAAGGTTGAAGGAAGGACATATTCAGAAACCCAAAGATATGTACACATGTGTACATTAGCTGACTCATACTTTTGATTAGTCGTAAGATTGTATATATTTGCCTATAAATGTTTGTTAAAAAGACGGGGCAAGTAGAATAGAATGTGAATAGAGAATAGGAAGAAGAAATGGAGTAGTAGAGAGTGTCATTAGACACATGAGAAGTGAGTTGAATCATCAACTTCACTCAATTGTAATTTTCTGTGAAATCAAGAAAACTTGCGCCCGATGTTTTGTTGTCTGCTCCTTCTGTGGTTAATCTTTTGAGAAATCCTTCTGCATGTTTCTAAGTCCATAGCTAATCTATCTATGGCTATAATTTGAGAGGCTAATTGTAATCAGGTTGAGAGAATTTAGTTTAGGAACATTCATATGTAATGATGTTCTGAGAGTCGACAAAACTGGCGCAGATTTCATGTTCAGAGATATGAACATTACTCAGTGTGTGGTGTAAAGTTTTACACAAGTGAGGGCTTAAAATCTAAGTTGGAAGGTAAGACATCTATGGCTAAAAGATCTTGATGAAACGGGTTCGACATTGTGAGAGCTGTAGCTAAGAAGTTGCAGGTGTCAAAGTCGGTACTACAGAGAAGGTGTTTTACACATAGGTAACTTGTTTGTATGATTTCTCAGAGTATACTAAACCATTTGCAGAGATTTAAGTTGGAGAAGGTGCACAACCTTAAGGCGAAGTAGTCTATAAAGTTTTATCAAAAACTTTACACAAATGATTAGTCAATTAAGGATTAATCTGCAGCAGACTTTTCTGAGAAGTTGAATTTTTCAGAATAATCAATTTTCTGATAAATTGGTGAATGATCTCTAAATTTGGTGGAGTCTAAAGTTGATCTTGATATAGAGGTGGTCTAAATTCAAGGTTAACTTGTTCTTTTGGAGATTAACACTCTCCATCAGTGGTATCAGAGCAGGATGTGTCAAAATTGAAGTGAAGAAGACTCCGACTACTGCAGAAACACAAATCTTTACATCTCGAAGTTGCAAAAGGATAAAGGTTGAAGAAAACTTGAAGGTAGACACATTGAAGCTATCAAAAGGATCAGAAGGAGTAAGATTCGAAGTCAAGGTACATTTATTTCTTGTAAAGGTTAAAGCTTTGAGACTACAGGTGAAGCAAGGATGGGAGATAGTCTCCAAATTGAAAAGTTGGATAGAGAGAACTATCCAGCTTGGTCTATGAGGATGGAAGCTCATCTTATGAGCAAAGATCTGATGGGATACATCACAGGAGAGGAAGAAAAGCCAGAATTTAGAGACTCTAGTGTTCCAACTAGAGAGGAGCTTGCAGACATGAAGAATTGGATGAAGAAGGATGCTCAAGCAAGGAGCATAATTTACATGGCAGTCAATGACTACCTGCGTCCTCACATTAGAGGACTTGAAAGTGCATATGACATTTGGAATGCTTTGGATGAGCATTTCCAAAACACAACCAAGTCAAGGAAGGCTTCACTATGGGCAGAATTTACTACCTTCAAGAAGAAGGCCTCACAATCAATTTCTGATTATGTGACAAAGATGAAGGATATTGCAGACTCTTTAGGTGCAGTGGATGAAGATATTGAAGAAGATAAATTGGTAAGACAAATTCTCACAGGGTTAAGAGGAGATGAGAAGTGGAAGCCTTTTATTTTGTCTACAGAACTTTCACTAGATCACTTTACTCCTGATTTGAATCAATTGTTAGGTCATATGCTAACTTTTGAGAATGATATCAAAGGAGATGTTGATAAGAGTGCAGGTCATGCAATGTACTCTAAGGACAAGAAGAAAGCTAACAAAGGAAAGCAACAATCAGGTGAAGAAGAAGGTACTTCAAATCAAGCAAACTTCATAAGAGGAAAAGGAAATGGCAGAAGTAGAGGAAGAGGCAGAAACAACAAGGATAATGCAAGAGCTTGTTGGATATGTGGTAAGACCAATCATCTCTCTCATGATTGTTGGCATAATAATAAGAACAATGGCAATTATCAAAACTTTAATCAAAGAGCAAGAGGTGGTAGATTTCAGAGAGGAAACTTCAGAGGTAGAGGTGGTAGGAATTCTTTTGGAAGAGGTGGAGGAAGAAGCTTCCAAAATCAATCCTATAATAACACCTACTATAACTATGCATCAGATCAGAAGGAGGATTCGACTCTCATTATGAATGCAACATATGAAACCTCACATGAGGACATGAGAGTGTTTTACATTGATTCAGGATGTAGTAATCATTTAAGTGGAAATATTGCTTTGATGACTGACCTAGATCATAATGCAATTAATCATACAGTTCAGACAGGTGATAATACAAAGCATAAGGTAAAATCAATTGGTTCAGTCAAGGCTAAAGATGGGAGCACTCTTCTGAGTAAGGTTCTTTATGTTCCCACAATTCCAAAGAATTTGATCAGTGTAGGTCAAATTGTGGAAAAAGGATATGAGGTAAGATTCACTAATGATGGAGTATATGTTGAAGACCCTAGTCAAGGGTATAAACAGGTTGTTACAGGAAAGAAAGAAGGAAGGCTCTTCACATTGAAGGTACAAGGAAATGTTGGACATGCTATGTTCACATATGGAGAGTAGAAGGTGTCTGAATTGGATCTTTGGCATAAAAGACTTGGACACTTCAATGAAAGAGGTATCAAAGACATGATCAATAATGATTCAGTGCTTGGGTTGCCTAACATTGCAGGACAGCACATGACATACAGATGTGAGGCATGTCAATTAGGTAAGGCTTATAAGCAATCCTATTCCAAGCATGGGTTTATGTATTCAGAAAGACTTGAATTGGTGCATACAGATGTGTGGGGTCCTTCAAAGGATTTTAGTATAAATGGTTCAAGATATTATGTCATATATGTTGATGATGCTACCAGATGGATCACAATTTATGTGATTAAAGAAAAGTCAGAAGTGTTTAATACATTTAAACATTATCATGCATATGCAGAAAGGATTACAGGTCAAAAATTGAAGAGACTAAGGTCAGATGGAGGGGGAGAGTATTTTTCAAATGAGTTCAATGATTACTTGTGGAATGCAGGTATAAAGAGAGAAGTTACTTGCAGGTACTCTCCTCAACAAAATGGGGTAGCAGAAAGAAGAAATAGGACTCTTGTTGAGTTTGCAAGGTCCATGATGAAAGAGAAGAATTGCCCAAATTATTTGTGGGCAGAGGCTGTAAATACAGCTACTTATTTGGTCAATAGATTGCCTTGTAAAGCTTTGCAAGGAATGACACCATATGAAGCTTGGTGGGGTAAGAGACCTACCTTGGATCATTGCAAAATATTTGGATGTTTGGCATATGCATATGTGCCATCTCAATTGAGGCATAAGTTGGAGCCTAAGGCAGAAAAGTATGTATTCATTGGTTATGATGATAAACAAATGGGATACAGGTTGTGGAGTCCATCCACAAAGCAATTCCTTGTATCCAAGGATGTTACATTTGATGAGCAAGGTACTTGGTATGCAGGTAAATACAATGTACATGCAGATGTTGAAGAAGTAGTGGATCAAAGGAAAGGTAAAGCAAAGATTCAATTATTTGATGAAAGTGAGAATAATGAAGTACAGGTTGAAGTTGAAGAGAGGCCAAGATTTGATCCAGAATGTGATGAACCAGAGACTTCAAGAAGTGCAGAAGTTAGGAGGTCATCTAGGCACAAATGGCAACCTACAAGGTATAGCTATGACACCTCATTCTTGACTACTAAAGATTATGCTTATTTGATAAAAGCAGATGAAGATCCATCTACATATGATGAAGCCAAAGGCAAGAGAAATTGGGAAGAAGCTATGCAAGAGGAGTATGATGCATGGATAGAGAATCAGACTTGGGATCTGGTTCCTAAACCTAATAGCCAGAAAATTATTGGATGTAAGTGGGTTTACAAAGCAAAAAGATTTGCAGATGGAAGTGTGTCTAGGTACAAAGCTAGACTTGATGTGAAAGGGTATGCACAGACATATGGAGTGGACTATGATGAGACTTATAGTCCTGTGGCAAAGATGACAACAATCAGAACCCTCATAGCAATTGCTGCTTGCAAAGGTTGGAAGTTATCTCAATTAGATGTTAAAAATGCTTTTTTGAATGGTTACATTTCAGATGAAGTTTACATGGAGCAACCAGATGGATTCAAAGATCAAGTGAATCCAAATTATGTGTGTAAGCTCAAGAGAGCTTTGTATGGATTAAAGCAGGCCCCAAGGGCATGGAATTATAGGCTTGTAAAGTTCTTAAATGATCTTGGATTTCAAGCATCAAAGGCAGATAGTAGCTTGCTAGTCAAAGCAAGTGAAGATGGATTCATTTATGTTTGTATTTATGTTGATGACATAATACTTACAGGAACAGATGAAAAAGGAATACAAATGATCAAGAAGCAGATGGAGAAAGAGTTCAAAATCAGTGATTTGGGGAACTTATCATTCTTCTTGGGAATGGAGATTTCTTATACTCAACATGGAGTATATGTGACTCAAGAAAGGTACCTTAAAAATTTGCTAACCAAATTTAAAATGGAAGATTGCAGGGTTGCACCTAAACCATTGGAAGTGAACCATAAATTGTCTAGATTTGGAGGAGAAGAATTCAGAGACATGAAGCTCTATCAAAGTTTGGTTGGTAGCTTGATTTATGCTACATTAACAAGGCCTGATTTGTCATATGCAGTTGGTGTGCTTTCACAATTTATGCATTATCCTAGAAAGGAACATTGGATTGCAGGACAAAGAGTACTTAGGTACATCAAGGGTACACTCAGAGAAGGGTTGTACTATGGATTTACTTCTGATACAAGAGTGAAAATATATAGTGATGCAGATTGGGCAGGTAATGTGGATGATAGAAGATCAACACATGGATATTTGTGCTATGTAGGAGACAAATTGATTTCATGGTGTTCTAAGAAGCAACATACAGTTGCTTTGTCATCTACAGAAGCAGAATATAAAGGTATGGTGGAAGCTGCAAAGGAGGTAATATGGCTAAAGACACTTATGAAGGTGTTTGATGTGATTCAAAGTATTCCTATTGTTTGTGGAGACAATATGAGTTCTCTATACTTGGCAGCTAATCCTGTGTTTCATGCTAGAACTAAGCATATTGAAATACAATATCATTTTCTGAGAGAGAAGGTCATTGATAAAGATATTGAGGTTATGTATACACCTACAAAAGATCAACTTGCAGATATGATGACAAAAAGTCTAGATGGACCAAAGCTACAAAGATTCAAGGATATGGCAGGAATCAAGAAGATAGAGAAGAACCTCAATTAATGATTGAGGGGGAGCTGTTGGTGCATGTCAATCATCAATTGAAGGATTATGAAGAAATGAAGTCAAGGAGTCAAGAAGAGAACAAATTCGGAAGGTTGAAGGAAGGACATATTCAGAAACCCAAAGATATGTACACATATGTACATTAGCTGACTCATACTTTTGATTAGTCATAAGATTGTATATATTTGCCTATAAATGTTTGTTAAAAAGTCAGGGCAAGTAGAATAGAATGTGAATAGAGAATAGGAAGAAGAAAAGGAGTAGTAGAGAGTGTCATTAGACACATGAGAAGTGAGTTGAATCATCAACTTCACTCAATTGTAATTTTCTGTGAAATCAAGAAAACTTGCGCCCGATGTTTTGCTGTCTGCTCCTTCTGTGATTAATCTTTTGAGAAATCCTTCTGCACGTTTCTAAGTCCATAGCTAATCTATCTATGGCTAGAATTTGAGAGGCTAATTGTAATCAAGTTGAGAGAATTTAGTTTAGGAACATTCATATGTAATGATGTTCTGAGAGTCGACAAAACTGGTGCAGATTTCATGTTCAGAGATATGAACATTACTCAGTGTGTGGTGTAAAGTTTTACACAAGTGAGGGCTTAAAATCTAAGTTGGAAGGTAAGCCATCTATGGCTAAAAGATCTTGATCAAACGGGTTCGACATTGTGAGAGCTGTAGCTAAGAAGTTGCAGGTGTCGAAGTCGCTACTACAGAGAAGGTGTTTTACACATAGGTAACTTGTTTGTATGATTTCTCAGAGTATACTAAACCATTTGCAGAGATTTAAGTTGGAGAAGGTGCACAACCTTAAGGTGAAGTAGTCTATAAATTTTTATCAAAAACGTTACACAAATGATTAGTCAATTAAGGATTAATCTGCAGCAGACTTTTCTGAGAAGTTGAATTTTTCAGAGTAATCAATTTTCTGATAAATTGGTGAATGATCTCTAAATTTGGTGGAGTCTAAAGTTGATCTTGATATAGAGGTGGTCTAAATTCAAGGTTAACTTGTTCTTTTGGAGATTAACACTCTCCATCAGAAAAATGAGGCGAAATTAACGGGTTCTCGTGCGGCAAGGTCGATGGCGGAATAGAATGGTCGGGAGATACCGTATGTGCGCTTTTGGAGGTTAAGGATTGCGACTAAGAACTGTAATGCAGTTCTTTCAAGTTTGGGGCGGCAGAGAATGGCGTATTCATTCGATGAATGGCGGGGAAAGAGTTCGGTCATGCAGGCTACGGGGATACTGGGGCCATTCTCGCGGCCTTGTGGAGTGAGGCGGAAGGCTTCGGCGAAGGCCTGGAAGGTTATTACGGTTCTAGATGGTAGGGAGGGGAAGAGCCATTGTCGTTCAGCGATGGGGGATTGGGCGATGGCTGGGATAATTTGTGCGAAGAAGGGATGGGCTTCCATTGAGTGCCAAGGCAGCTCAGCGAAGTTGGCCAACCCTCGGATACGCAGGTATTCTCCTACCTTGGTAGGGATACCATCACAAAAAGTTGTGTAGTTTGCCAATGCTTCCATTGCGCACGCGAACACGAATACACAGGACACAGCACACAGATACACAGAACACAGAACACACAATCACAATCACAAGAACACAATAGCGTTTTTTGACGCAACCGAAGAGCTTAAGTACAGATATTATGGTCGGGGGGTAGGAAGTGATGGTTATCATTGTGCAGTGCTGGAATGATATTGCTTTTAATTTGGCGTGCATGCTTGAGTAATTGGTAAGGAGGGCGGTTTATGACAAAACACGGCTATTTAAAAAGAAAAGAAAGAACAGAATGAAAAGTAAAAAACAAAAGCTAAAAAATGCGGTCCACCGCCAAATGATTTAATGCGGACTAGTAGCACTTTGATATGGCCGCAGCTTCGAGCTGTTGATTGCTTTTGGAAGTGGATTTTCGATCAACTTAGTCAACCAAAAAGTTGCTGGACCGATTTGCTCTAAAATTTTGTAAGGGCCGAACCACCGTAATTTGAATTTGCCTGCGGATCTATTTGACTTTGCATTATAGAAAAGTACAAGCTGTCCTACCGAAAACACTAGAGTTTTGAGGTTTCGATCGTGCGTCCTTGCCTGCCTTAGTTGAACTTCGTGCATGGTTAAAAAACTGAGCCATCGGTGCTCGTCTAACTCTCTGAGTGTGTCCAACCGAAATGACAGTGAGTCTTCCGGTAGCAATTTCTGGGTAATGGCTACTCGTAAACTTGGTATAACTATCTCCATTGGTGCTATTGCTTCTAAGCCATAAGCTAATTTGAAAGCTGTCAATCCTGTTGTTACCTTGTAGGTAGTCCGGTATGCCCATAACACTGCAGGTAGCAGTTGATCCCATCTTTCCGGTGCTTCCATGATCAATTTCCGAAGTATATTTAGCAGAGATTTGTTTGTACTTTCGGCCAAACCATTAGCACACGGATAATAAGGAGAACTAAATTTATGTGTGACCTGGAACGACTGTGTAAGTGCCTTCATTAAATTGTTTACAAAATGAGTGCCTTGATCTGATACAATTTCCAATGGTAATCCAAAACGTGGGAAGACATCGGTTAGTAGACACTTTGCTACTGTAACGGTTGTAGCAGACCGTAAAGCCCAGGCTTCTGCCCATCTGGTTGCATAGTCTATGCAGGTTAGTATGTATCTGTTGTTACTGAAGACTGCTGGAGGTGTGATCGGACCGATAAAAGCTAATCCCCATTTCTGAAATGGTTCTAATGGCATGACTGGCTGCAAGGGAAAGAAGTGTCGTTGCAGCGGTTGTCCAGACCTTTGACAGTTATCGCAATGTTTGACAAATTGGGCCACATCTCTGTATATCGTTGGTTACCAGAGACCTCCTTGCAGAATTTTCCGGTGAGTCAAATCTATGGCAAAGTGACCACCAGTAGGGGTCGAGTGAGCCATCGTGATGACTGAGTTAATTTCATGCGGAGGAACACAACGAAGTAGGATTTCGGTGTGATCTACATAATATAGTTCTCCAGCAACTAACCGGAATCGGCGGCTAAAGACTGCAATTTTCCTTCGGACTGCCTTGGCTATCTGGGATGGAAAGCATCCTTCGGTGAGAAAAGTTAGAATCTGATCATAATATGTAGGTGGTGCTTGTGATTCGGCAGTCTCATCGGGCAGTGGCTAAGAACTATAGATCGCTGGAGTCATGTCATCTATGCCTATCGGAGCTTCACCGGAATCTAGGCGAGATAAGAAATCTGCTAAGGCATGTGCATTTCAGGGTCGGTGGATGACTTCATAGTCGAATTCCTGCAAGAGTAGCACCCATCGTGCTAATCGTCCACCTAAATGCTGCTGTCTTACAAGATAGACGAGGGCAGCATGATCCACATGGAAGGTGAATTTCTGGCCTAGTAGATAATGTCTGAACTTTTTGATGGAGTAAATTAATCCTAGACATTCTCTTTCGGTGGTAGAATAGTTCTTCTCTGCAGGTGCAAGCCTTCTACTGGCATAATAAATGGGGCGAAACCACTTATGTGTTTGCTGCATCGAAATACTGCCAATCGCAATATCTGAAGCGTCGACAAAAACATGGAACCGATTGTCCCAGTCCGGTGGTTGTAAGATTGGGGCCTGCGTCAATAAATACTTGAGTCGATCAAATGTAGTTTGGCATTCTTGAGTCCATTCGAACTGTCGGGGAGTTTTTGTGATTAGCCTGTTCAGTGGTACAGCTAGATGAGCAAGCCACCGTAAGTGTCTGCCATGCCACCGTACTTGACCCATAAAACGCATTACTTCTTTTGGAGTGGGGGGTACCGGGGCTTCTAAAATTGCCAAAATCTTATCTGGATGTACTCGGATACCTTGTGCAGATACAATATGACCAAGTAGTTTGCCACACAAAACCGCAAACACAGATTTGTTTGGGTTAAGACAGAGTCTGTACTGCCGGCACTTTTGAAAACAGCATCGTAGATGAAGCAAATGTGCCATCATCTTACCAAAAATCGAGAAGTCATCGAGATATACTTGCATAAATGAAGTGAGATAAGGAGAGAAAATCTCCTGCATACATCGCTGAAATGTGCTTGGTGCATTTCTCGATCCGAACCACATTACGGTGCAAGCAAAGACACCCTAGTTGGTAATGAATGCAGTTTTTGGTATATCCTCTTCGGCCATTCTAACCTGATTGTAACCGTTGTATCCGTCTAAGAATGAATACATTTCGTGACCTGCTACCCTATCAAGCATGGTATCTAGACAGGGGATCGGGAAAGGATCCGGTACTGTTGCTGCGTTTAATTTCTGGTAGTCTACACAGATTCGCAGTTGCTTATTTTTCTTTGGCACGATCACAATTGGTGAAATCCATTCAGCATGTTCTACTGGTACGATGAATCTGACTTTTAATAATCTATCAAGTTCGGCTTTTACCTGTGATGCATAATTGGGATTCATCTGGTAGCTGGGTTGTTTGTTCGGTTTAGCTTCAGGCTTCAACATGACTCTATGCTGATAGATGCGCGGATCTAATCCTTTCATATCTTTGTAATCCCATGAAAAGACGTCTGAGAATTCGTGAAGTAGTCAAATCAAATCAGCTTTAAATGTTTCCGGTAAGTTTTGCCTTATCTTTACAGGTCGCGGATGCTCTTCGTCTCCTAGATTGTACGTGGTCAACTGGTCTTCGGGGACATAAAACTATTGAGGTTTCTCTGTATCGTCTATTGGTTTAAAGAGTTGCTGTAGTTCATTGTCATGTGTCGAGATAGTGTCTTCCTTCTTAGCCTCTTCTGTGACGGGTATTACTGTACAAACTGAAGCATTCCAATCATCTACAGCGGTCTGTAGATCAACAGTTCCTAAGGAAATTAAATCAGCATTATTCTTCAGAAACTCTTCTTCATCATCTGATAGTCCATCTAACATGTGGACTGGTTCAGCAAAATATGGTCTGGCGTGAAGTTCACAAGGTTGTATAGCATCTAATTTTACCACATATCTACGATTGGCATCTTTGAACGTAAGCTCTTGTGCAGACCAGTCGTGTATTACCTTCGCATGCTTCAGCCAAGGTCGGCCGAAAAGGAGGTTGTAATCCAAAGTGGATTCCGGCAGATCTAGTATAACAAAGGTCATTTTAAAGGTCGTACCTTGTAAAGTGATAGGTGCGTTCCGCACAAGTCCTACAGGATGGACTCGTGATTGATCTGCCATTCTGACAAAAAATTGAACTGGATCGATTTCGGTCCATCCTAACCTTTTGCATAATGCCGCAGTCGCGATGTTAACTCCAGAGCCTCCATCAATTAATACCTGCGTAATCTTATGGTTCCTATACCATACTGTAATTAAGGGGACTGAATGATCAACCGTAGAATCAGGTTCCGGTTGAACTGCTGCTGTCGCTGGAATACAAGAAGGTACCGGATTGAACTATTGTTGGACCTGTTGGCAAATTCCAGGTACTAATGCCAATAGTTGGCCTAGAGGCAGAGTGATAGATGCCTTAGATAGGATTTCCCAAGCCTGTTGAGATTGATTGATAGACTCTACTGATGTTGAAGTTGATGCCTCTGCTGATGTGGAGGTATCTATGGTTGGTAATGTATCTACTGCTAACGATGTTCCTGCTGCTGACTCCCTTTGTTGTGTTCCCTTTGTTAACGAGGGCTGGGTTACCGGAATAGGCTCTGGAAAGACTGGTGGTTCTGTTGTAGTCCATTGACTAGCCTTGTTATACATTCTGTGTTGTTCACGTAACCCTGGTTCAAATATTTCTGCTGCCGGTTGCAGTTGTTTATCGGAACGAGTCTGGACTGTAGCAACCTATGTCTCCACCGGTGTGATTTTTACCATGTTGGTCATTGGATTTTGATGTTCCTTCTTCCTTTGATCATACTCAGCTGCATCTTTGCAAAGTCTCCTAATATGTCCAAATTCACCACAAAAATGACAGCGTGGTGGTGGTAAATTGGGATTTTCCGGTGGTGGCCCGTTCTGCCAGCGGTTTGGATTATAGTTGTTATTCCTCTGTCCTCGGTAATTTCGATATCCTTGCTGCTGGTTGTTTCTCATTTGTGGAGGCACATAGTGGTTGACTGGCTGCCCTTGTTCCTGGATAATTGCATTGACAGTCGCTGTTCCCTGCACTCTAGCATTGTATGCACAGTTTTCGGTGGTGTGTCCGGCAATGTTGCAGATAGCACAGAATGTCTGATTAAGTGCGCAATTGGCACTGGCATGTCCTGAATTTTTGCATATGTTGCAGTATACTTGTCTAGTCATATCTTCTGCAACATTTTTGTTTGCTTTTAACCATTCCAAGTCTTCTGTAAATCCACCGACTTTGTGTTCCAGTTGCAGAGTCATTGCAATGACTCCATCGAGGGACATAGCTCCGACACATCTTATGACCATGATCTGCTTAAGTTGTGGAACTAAGCCATTGATGAACCACTGAGTAATAACGTCATCTGGCAAGTTAGCGTGGGCCGGTGGTAGCTGCCTTAAATGTGTTCTGAAGAGAGTAGCATACTCCTGTACAGTTTGATTTGCCTTCTGTCTGTTATTCTGTAGATAGTCTAAAATTTCGGCTCGGATTTTTTTTAACCTAAATCGCTGCAGAAAAGCATCTCGTACTGCTTCGTAGGTACCGAAATGATTAATATCATATTCTGTAAGCCATCTAGGTGCTTCATTGACAAGTGTAGATTGGAAGACAATGGCTTTGTAGGCCTGATCCGGTGGATGGTTGAGAACTGCGTAGCTTATCTCGAAGGTGCGTACGTGAGCATCTGGATCATCTCCTGGAAATCCACCAAACTTCGTGTATGTCACTCCCGTTGGAGGTGGCCTGGGTGGACATAACTGTTGTTGTTGTTGCCCATTCATCGTGAGTGTATTATACCTTCCTTCTGTATCTAGGGTTTGAATATCTGAACTACCGGAATCTGTATCGTCGGATGGCGCACTTTCCGGTGCGATTATCTTGCTTATTATGCTTCGAATCTCTGTTTCGAACAGCTTTCCTTCCTTCTTGATGTCTAGTATATGGGAACTTGTTTCCAAGCGCAGTGATTGGGCTGAAGATTCGTCAGAAAATGCTAAATCGTCACCGAAAAACTGTGATTCTCTTACCAAATTATCACCGGAAGGCACCGAAATTATGCCCGAATTCGGCGTTTTTTCGCCTTCCTCGCTTTCTTTGACTAGAGCGTTTCTAATCGTAGATGAATCTGAATCTTTTTCCACGAGTGTTAAACTAGATTCCAACTGCGTCTTGGTAGGTTCTGGAATTACTATATCTTCGACAGACTGTGCCGAAATAGTACCGGAATGTACTAGAGGCATAACACGTTCCACCGGAATATGACTCGAATCAGTTTTAACGTTCTTAAATTTCTTGACAACTGGGTCAGACCTAGTTGTACTCTTACCTTCTAGAGTTGTCTTTTGTACATTAAGTACTCCAGACTGATGGTTCTTAGGATACGTTTCACCGGATCGAGTAACCGGCATGTATCATCTTTTGTACTAATCGCGTAGTATTACTAACGAAACAGTTTGCAACAATCTGGTTCTGTTGCTACTTCCAATCGAACGATAATCTAAATGTGATATTCTGGCAATCTTGATGCCACTTTCCCACAGACGGCGCCAAGTGTTAAAGTGTTAAAACTAGTGATGCTGTGTTACTGACAAACGCAAATCGTTACCGAACAAATATTGACATAAAACAATGATTCACCGTAAACTGTGTTAAACTTTTAGTATCGTCACCGAAAAAACTACGTGGGTTCTTGGGAGTGGTAGGGGTCTGTTGGACAGAGGCCCTGTACTCTTTTCCCAATTATTCAACACAACATCCGAAACATGTATACGCGTCTTAGCTCAATTACTAGCAGTAACTTCAACATTTGACCTCTATATTTCTGTGTACTGAACTCTCCAGACTATCCTACTATTGGAATAGAGCAGTAGTCTGTGATACCGATTTCACAGTAGTAATCAACCAGAGACAATAATTTAGCTGATAGATACAACGCTTTATAGCGATCTCAACTAAAAGCTCACGTTACCGAAAAAAGTCCGTTCGCATCATTGAATGCAACAAGTTTAGTAAGACAAACAGAACATACTCAATAGTGTATTAAGTTGTCAAATCAAATCACGCAGTAATATAACTACTCAGACTGACTCACGGTATTTCAACAACTGAAGAACGCACAGCACTACTAGACGTTAACAGTACTCAGATTTACAATCCGTTCCTCAACATTCATGACAGCGAACTTCAGTGGTAGCAGACAGAACAAAAATCAACACTAACAATACTCAAAACTTTATAACCGTGTAATAATACTCTGACAAATAATCTGGCGAATAAACTGGCAATTCCAGAAAAGACGTCTCTCTCGAGCATTCTCCTTACATTGCTTTATATAGATTTACAAAGTGCGCGTACCAAATTTTGCGCGTAATTCAAGGAACTCCGTTACATCCGGCATACATTTGTCCTACTCCGGCGGCCGTCTAACAGTGCGACAAATAGAGAAACTAGAAGGATCCATGGCAAAGGGTTGGATGCTTGAAGAGTGCATGTATTACGTTAGTGAGTACCTTGAAAGAGTTCATGAAGAAGATCCACGTGCATGAACTAACGAGTCTTCTTCAAAAATAATAGATGAGGTATTATCAGGTAAGGGAGTTCCATTCTTATTTATATTTCAAGAAAAAAATGATGTTACTTTTGTAGCATATAATAGAGAATGCATGCAAGCATTCCTTAGCGAGTACGAGGAACTTCAAAATCTCCGAAGTAAAAGGCAAAAAAACAAAAGATATAGACATAATCTCGATAATAATGAGATTACAGATATATCTTCTTTCACGGATTAGCTATATAGTCGTTTGCAATGTGCCAATGCAAATAATGAAGAAATCTCAGATGAGCAAAGAGAGTTAATGATAGGTTGTGAACGAAAGGTTATTTTATTAATATAATATTTTATTTTTTTCATATTTGTATGTTAGTTTCTATTTACTAATTGAATTTATTTTGCAGGCTCGAATGTTCACTAATATGTGGGCTTTTGGATAGCACATTAGAATCAAAGCCATTGATTCTTTACGTAAAACAGAGGATTCTAGTATTGTTGCTTCTTTCAAGCAACTATCACGAGTTAGCTCAAAAGACACGAACCTTATAGATAGCGAACTTGGTTACGTAGGAACTGTTGTTGGTATCTACAAAATTTCATTTTGTACATTCAAACAGGTAGAAAAAAGTTTATATTTTTTATGATAGAGTTAGTTATTTTTTTAAGCAGCTAATAATGGATTTTTGTTGTTATATATTTTGATAGGTCATTTTGAAGGTTGACTGGTTTGGAGCCGAGTATAAAGGTAGTAATTCCACATTAAGAAAGGAATTATCTGGGTTTTGGGCAATTGATTCTTCCAAGGTAATGCGATCTACTAAAAAACCATATATTCTTCCTAGGCATATTGAACAAGCATTTTTTTATAAACCTAGATGCTCATCCTTGGTGGCAAGGCATTCATGTGCAACCTAGAGGTAGGTCATTGTTTGAATAGTTTATTGTTAGAGAGATCGAAGAAAGTCCTCTTGATGATTCAACATCAGATACTAATACATCAACATCTGAAATAGAAATTAGAATCATTATACGTGATAATGATACTAATGTTTTTGATGAAGAGGATAATTCCCTACATGCTGGTTCTACTGATGAGGAAGAGGAATTACAAGAAATAGATATTAATCCATCAATAGATGATGTGATTCATGAGAACATAGATTTAACAATAGAAGAAATAAATGAAATCAATAAGGATAATGAAGATGAGACTATATTGATGTCTTACCAAAATGATGGAAATAATGAAAACATATGAGCAGATTAGATAGTAAATTCTACTCTAGTTATCGATCAATAACTTGAAGCTTCTGAATGGACATCAGATAATAGATTTTTTTATTAGCTTGAATAACGATGAATCCTACTAGAGAGATGGAATCATGTTCTTTAAGTTAGAACATGAAGCTCGGGGGTATGGCTAATTATTTTATAGATAGCTTTATCTTCGAGGAGCAAATTTTTTTCATGTATGTATGCATATGTGTATATATTCATGTGTATTATATGTATACATATGTTAGTATGCATATATATGTATTTCATGTATATGTATGTGTTTGCATGTCTGTGATATATGTATACATGTGTTAAATATGCATATGTGTATATATGCATATGCATTTATGTAAAATATTAATGTATTCATGTAATATATGCAAGTGTTTATAATTGTGTACATGTATATATGTATATGTGTCTATGTGTAAATATGTACATGTAAATATGTATGCATGTATATATATATATATATATATATATATATATATATATATATATATATATATATATATATATATATGTTTATGTGTGCATGTAGGCATGTATATGTGATGTGTACATGTATATATGTGTATGTGTAAATGTGTACATGTAAATATGTATGCATGTATATATATATATATATTTATGTGTGCATTTAGGCATGTATGTGTGATGCATAATATTATCTACTCCATTTATATTTATGTATGTGTATCTACATGATGTGTATATATCTTTATATATATTATGATCCTCGTTGATTCGAGTAGCTATATATAGAGGCATAAGGTTGGGAGGAGAGACATCTCTCTAGTAGGACGTCGGAGGAATAGATGCAATGTGTACATATACTTCAAACATATGGCTAAAAGGTTGAATTAGAGTTTTTAAATTAGGGGTTTTAAAACCCTAATATTGAAATTAGTGTTTTCAATTTAGGATTTTTTAAATAGGATTTATTTATTTATGCATATGCATGTGTCGTGTATGTATGTGTATCTATATGTGCATATGCATGTGTTGTGTGTGTGTATATATGCATGTATATATGTATATATGCATGTAAATATGATTATATGAGTCTATGTGTGTGTACATATGATTATGCATGTGTATGTGTATGTGAGTATGTGTATGTGTATGTAAGTATGTGTATGTAAGTATGTGTATGTAAGTATGTGTATGTAAGTATGTGTATGTGTCTATGTGTATTCATTATATGTGTGTAACTGCATGCATGTGTATGTGTGTGTAAAAATGTGCATGTATGTGTGTGTATGTATAAATGTGCATGTATGTGTATATGTGTGTAAATGTGTATGTATGATGTATATGTGTGTGTATGTGTGTATTTGTACCTCTAGTCTCACTCTTTTCTCTCTCTCTCTCATATACATACATACATGCATAAACACACATACTAATATCCACATATATATACATAAAAGCAGTGCATACCTTGCATTATCGCGACGATGAGCCATAAGTGTCCGCATCTCTTTTAGACACCACTTAAGCGACCATCCTGCCCCAAACTCTGTCTCAAGTGAACTAAGTACATATTTTTTATCCATCTCATCATGCTCACTACAAAAATAAAAAAAAATAATGTAAATAAAACATAAGATATTTATTTCAATTTATATGTAGAATTTTTACTTACTTCCACGGTAAGTGGATAAAGCGCAGGTAAGAGTCGCATAGTGTCCGCATTCCTCTCTTGAACTCCAATCCATTCCCTATGTACACAATGTTCCTCTCTGGCTCTATGTCGCACTCTAGTCCTAAGGTGTCTATGCGTGTCCTCATAGGCAACTCTGCTCTACTATCACGATTTGGAGGTGGTATAGGTGTCCTGAAAATAGATAGATAAAAATAAATAGAAATATGTGTTATAATATCATTAAAAAAGTTTATGAAAAAAAAAACATACCTACGAGAAGATAGCTCTCTTCCTGCATGTGGAGCCACACAAGAGCCCTCCTCTGATCGCTGGGTAAGCATCTGGATCGTATAGTCCAGCTCCTCATCAGACATCTCTAAGTAATCACGCATGATGGACCCTAGAGTATCATATGGAACTCTTGCTCTCATAAGACTTTTTATGAGAGTGAGTTTCGCCTTTCTCTCTCTACTAGGATCCATAATACCTAACATATAAAACAAAATGGTTAGAAATCAATATATATATACATGTACATATGTATGTGTGTATGCATTAAGTATCTGTACGTATGCATGTGTGTATGTATGTATGTGCGTGTATGTGTGTGTATGTGTGTATGCATGTGTATGTGTGTGTATGCATCATTATGTGTATGTGTTTATGTGTGTATGTGTGTGTGTATATGTGTGTGTGTATGTGTGTATGTGTATGCATGTATGTATGCATATGTGTGTGTATGTGTGCGTATGCATTATGTATGCATATGTGTGTATATACATTATGTATGTGTATGTATGCATGTATGTATGTATGTATGTATGTATGCATATGCATATGCATTATGTATGTATATGTATGCATGTATGTGTATGTGTGAGTATGTCTCTCTGTGTGTGTGTATGCATATATGTGTGTGTATGTGTGTATGCATGTGTATGTGTGTGTATGCATCATTATGTGTGTATGTGTCTATGTGTGTATGTGTGTGTGTATATGTGTGTGTATGTGTGTGTGTGTGTCTATGTGTATGTGTGTGTGTCTATGAGTGTGTATGTGTTTATGTGTATGTATGTATCTATGTGTGTGTATGTATCTATGTGTGTATGTGTATGCATGTGTGTGTATGCATGTGTATGCATCCACTACAACATATCGAGGGTATACCGAGGCTGCTACCGAGGCAAATGAACGGGCATGATTTCTTCACGACGTCGGTGTTAGAGTCCGTATACGCGTTGGAATGAAAGCCTCGGTATGGGCGCCGGTTTGGGCATCGGTATAAGCGTCGGTATAGGCATCGGTATAAACGTCGGTAATACCGACGCTTATACCGACATCCATACCGACGCCCGCACTGGGTGTACGGCACGTATACCGACGACCATACTGGAGCTACCGGCGCGTATACCGACGACCCTATCTGCACAAATTTTTTTGGGCAGAGTTTGTTGTCTTTTGCTACAGCATGATGTTGTTTAGCAAAAGACAACACACTCTGCCCAACTGAGTACATGTGTTATGTATTCTAATGGCAACCAAAACATAAACTTATATGAGAAAAAATGAACAATGAATCATGTATAAAAAGTTGTATATTCCATAAATGAAATATGTACAAAAGTGTGGCAAAGCACTTCTATATAGGAATCGAATACAAAATGTGACAAAGCATTCCATATAGGAATCGAATACAAAATTATGGTACATCATTGCCACATAGGAGTGTAATACAGAATTGTGGCAATGTGACAAAACACTTCCATATAGGAATCGAATACAAAATTATGTTACATCATTGCCGTATGCGAGTGTGATTCAAAATTGTGGCATTGATCAAAATATTTACACCTACAATCCTGCAACAAAACATATGTATAAAATAAGACCAATTAACATGACATTTATTATAAACAACAACTAAAAACACAAAACCAAGATATAATTTTACCTAATCAAGAATATTCTCCCATGAGACGATTGCACCGCGTCCCTCTAAGTCTTGTAACAGTGCAGTCAATCCATGTCAATATCCATATGATTCTTCAGTTCGCGTCGGAGGACAACCCACTGCCAACTCCTATAATAAATATGCAAAATGTTAGATGAACATACATAAATTACTTAACACAAACAACTTCAACAATTAACATGATACTTACAAATTGGTAGCGCATACTGTCGTATCCCTTGCTACCTAAATGCGATGTTCCAACTGTATCTAAACGTGTAGCCGTCGCATCTCTCTGTTGACGATCTCGATCAGGAGTATGTTGCTGCTCATCCTGAATCAAATCCCATTCTTCAACATCTAGCCATACAGGCTTCGGTAAGCCTACTCTGAAAGCATCGCGAGCTTCCGATCGTCGATGCGACATCACTTCGCGTGCTGTATGTTGAATCCACTCGGAACTCACAATAGGATTCCCAAGTGCTGGCCGGTATGCTTCATATATGCATTGTGTGATATGATTTTTAGAGTCCCTATCCTGTTCAGTCCATTTTAACATTACTGAATGACCAAATTTGATGGAGGAGAGTTGTCGTATACGCTGACACATTGACTTTCCGGCCGAATCCATAACTGGAGCTCCATTATGAATATGATATATCTTGGAGTCGTCATGATCATGCGCACCCCAAGGTGTACGTGGAGATCCCATATGATGCAATGTGAAGATATCATCTCATCCAATGTATATATATGCATGCTTGTATACAAATGCATTCATGTATACATATGCATATGCATGCATGTATGCATATGTATACATGCATTCATGTATGCATATGCTTGTATGCATATGCATATGCATGCTTGTATGCATATGCATGCATGTATGCATATGCATGCATGTATGCATATGCATGCATGTATGCATATGTATACATGCATTCATGTATACATATGTATACATGCATTCATGTATGCATATGCTTGTATGCATATGCATATGCATGCATGTATCCATATGTATACATGCATTCATGTATACATATGTATACATGCATTCATGTATGCATATGCTTGTATGCATATGCATTCATGTATACATGCATTCATGTATACATGCATTCATGTATGCATATGCTTGTATGCATATGCATATGCATGCTTGTATGCAGATGCATGCATGTATGCATATGTATACATGCATTCATGTATACATATGTATACATGCATTCATGTATGCATATGTTTGTATGCATATGCATTCATGTATGCATATGCATGCTTGTATGCATATGTATACATGCTTGTATGCATATGCATGATTGTATGCATATGTATACATGCATTCATGTATGCATATGCTTGTATGCATATGCATGCATGTATGTGTATACATATATATGCATTCATGTTTGTGTATACATATATATGCATTCATATATGCATATGCATTCATGTATGCATATGCATGCTTGTATGCATATGCATGCATGTATGCATATGCATGCATGTATGCATATGCATGCATGTATGCATATGCATGCATGTATGCATATGTATATGCATTCATGTATGCATATGCATTCATGTATGCATATGCATGCATGTATGCATATGCATGCATGTATGCATATGCATGCATTCATGTGTATACATGCATTCATGTATACATATATATGCATTCATGTATGCATATGCATGCTTGTATATATGCATATGCATGTATGTGTATACATATATATGCATGCATGTAAGCATATGCATGTATGTGTATACATATATATATGCATTCATGTATGCATATGCATTTATGTATGCATATGCATTCATGTATGCATATGCATGCATGTATGCATATGCATGCATGTATGCATATGCATGTATGTGTATACATATATATGCATGCATGCATATGCATGCATGTGTATGTGTATGCATATTCATGTATGTGTATGTGTATGTGTATGTGTATGTGTATGTGTATGCATATTCATGTCTGTGTATGTGTATGTGTATGTATATTCATGTATGCATATGCATGCATGTATGGATATGCATTCATGTATGCATATGCATGTTTGTATGTGTATGCATATGCATGTACGCGTATACATATATATGCATGCATGTATGTATGCATATGCATGTGTGTATGCATGTGCATGTGTGTATGCATGCATGTATGTGTTTGCATATGTATTATGTATGTGTGTATGAATATGCATTGTGCATGTGTGTATGCATATGCATTGTGTATGTGTGTATGCATATGCATGTGTGTATGCATATGCATTCTGTATGTGTGTATGTATATGTATATATCTCTCCCTCTCTCTCTCTCTCAGAGTCGAAAACAAAACTAAAGAGAGAAGACACTAGAAAAGCAAAAACATAAAGAAAGAAAAAAGAGTGATATATGTATCACTTACATTGATGTAATTTTTGAATCTGCAAGGTTGTCAAAATCCACTTGAATCTCTCCTTCGTCGAATTTCCGAAGATTTGATCCCAAAAATCTCTTGCAAAACTAAAGAGAAGATATTAGAAAAGCAAGAACATAAATAAAGAAAAAAGAGTGTTGCAATATGTGCGATCTACTTACCAAAGCTTCAGATCTATAAAAATAGAGGTGTGCTTAGAAAGAGAGAGAATTGTTTGAATCAAGGTCATCAAAATCCACTTAAGGTTCTTCTTCCTCTAACTTCCAAAGATTTGATCCCAAAATCTCTTGCAAAACCAAACAGAGAACATATTAGTAAAGCAAAAACATAGAGAAACAAAAAAGAGTGATACAATACGTGCGATCTACTTACCAAAACTTCAGATCTACAAAGATAGAGGTCTGTTTAGAGAGAGAGAGAGGGAGGGAGAGAGAGGGAGGGAGAGAGAGGGAGGGAGAGAGAGGGAGAGAGAGTGAGAGAGAGGGCGGGAGAGAGAGAGAGAGTGAGAGAGAGGGAGAGAGAGAGAGAGAGAGAGAGAGAGAGAGAGAGAGAGAGAGAGAGAGAGAGAGAGAGAGAGAGAGAGAGAGAGAGAGAGAGAGAGAGAGAGAGAGAGAAAGGGTGACAAACAGAGATCTGCTGTTGGCGCACACAAACCCGACAGGAGAAGAGCTGGATTCAAAACGCTCAGAATGATGAATTTTGGTTTCGGGCCTGGTTAAAAAGAGAGCGTCGGTATAACCGTCGGTAATTCCAGCAAATTACCGACGTTTATACCGATGCTTATACCGACGCATATATCGACGCTGCCTTTTCGAGGCAAAGCGGCTTTCCCAAATCAACCAAGGGTCATACCAACACCGACAGCTGACCGTCGGTATACTAACCGTCAGTATTCCCTCGATCTGTTGTAGTGATTATTATGTGTGTATGTTTCTATGTGTGTATGTTTGTGTGTGTGTATATGTGTGTGTGTATGTGTATGTGTCTATGTGTATGTGTTGCTACACATCTGTGAGTGTGTATGTGTTTATGTGTGTGTATGTGTCTATGTGTGTGTATGTGTATGCATGTATGTATGCATATGTGTGTATGTGTGTGTATGCATTATGTATGCATATGTGTGTGTATGCATTATGTATATGTATGTAAGCATGTGCATTATGTATGCATGTAAGTATGTATGTATGCATATGCATATGCATTATGTATACATGAATGTGTATGTCTCTCTATGTGTGGGTGTGTATGCATATATGTGTGTGTATGTTTGTGTATATGTGTCTGTACGTGTGTATGCATGTGTATGTGTGTGTATGCATCATTATGTGTGTATGTGTCTATGTGTGCGTGTATATGTGTGTGTATGTGTGTGTGTGTCTATGTGTATGTGTGTGTATATATGAGTGTGTATGTGTTTATGTGTGTGTACGTGTCTATGTGTGTATGTGTCTATGTGTGTGTATGTGTCTATGCATGTGCATTATGTATGCATGTAAGTATGTATATATGCATATGCATATGCATTATGTATGCATATGTATGCATATGTATGCATGTATGTGTATATGTGTGTATGTCTCTCTATGTGTGTGTGTGTATGCATATATGTGTGTGTATATGTGTATGTGTGTGTATATGTGTCTGTATGTGTGTATGCATGTGTATGTGTGTGTATGCATCATTATGTGTGTATGTGTCTATGTGTGTATGTGTGTGTGTATATGTGTGTGTGTCTATGTGTATGTGTGTGTATCTATGAGTGTGTATGTGTTTATGTGTGTGTATGTGTCTATGTGTGTATGTGTATGCATGTATGTATGCATATGTATGTGTATGCATGTGTATGTGTGTGTATGCATCATTATGTGTGTATGTGTCTATGTGTGTATGTGTGTGTGTATATGTGTGTGTGTCTATGTGTATGTGTCGCTACGGGTCTATGAGTGTGTATGTGTTTATGTGTGTGTATGTGTCTATGTGTGTGTATGTGTCTATGTGTGTGTATGTGTCTATGTGTGTATGTGTATGCATAGGTGTGTGTATGTGTGTGTATGCATTATGTATGCATATGTGTGTGTATGCATTATGTATGTGTATGTATGCATGTAAGTATGTATGTATGCATATGCATATGCATTATGTATGCATATGTATGCATGTATGTGTGTGTATGTCTCTCTATGTGTGTGTGTATGCATATATGTGTGTGTGTATATGTGTGTGTATGTGTGTATGAATGTGTATGTGTGTGAATGCATCATTATGTGTGTATGTGTGTATGTGTGTATGTGTGTGTGTATATGTGTGTGTATGTGTGTGCACGTCTATGTGTATGTGTGTGTGTCTATGAGTGTGTATGTGTGTGTATGTGTCTATGTGTGTATGTGTATCCATGTATGTATGCATAGGTGTGTGTATGCATTATGTATGCATATGTGTGTGTATGCATTATGTTTGTGTATGTATGCATGTAAGTACGTATGTATGCATATGCATATGCATTATGTATGCATATGTATGCATGTATGTGTAAGTGTGTGTATGTCTCTCTATGTGTGTGTGTATGTGTGTATGTGTGTATATGTGTGTGTATGTGTGTACGCATGTGTATATGTGTGAATGCATCATTATGTGTGTATGTGTCAATGTGTGTATGTGTGTGTATATGTGTGTGTATGTGTGTGCACGTCTATGTGTATGTGTGTGTGTGTCTATGAGTGTGTATGTGTTTATGTGTGTGTATGTGTCTATGTGTGTGTATGTGTCTATGTGTGTATGTGTATGCATGTATGTATGCATGTATGTATGCATGTGTGTGTATGCATTATGTATGTGTATGTATACATGTGCATTATGTATGCATATGCATTATGTACGTGTATGTATGCATGTGCATTATGTATGCATATGTGTGTGTATGCATATAAGTATGTATGTATGTACACATATGCATATGCATTATGTATGCATATGTATGCATGTATGTGTATGTGTGTGCATGTCTCTCTATGTGTGTGTGTATGCATATATGTGTGTGTATGTCTGTGTGTATGTGTGTGTGTGTATGTGTGTGTGTATGTGTGTGTGTATGTGTGTGTGTATGTGTGTGTGTGTATGTGTGTATGTGTGTGTGTGTGTACATTGTATATGTATGTGTATATGTGTGTGCATGTGTATGCATTATGTGTGCATGTGTGTATGCAACATTATGTGTGTATGTGTGTATATGTGTGTGTGTAAATTTGTGTGTATGTGTGTGTGTTTGTATGTGTGTATGTGTGTATGTGTGTGTGTGTATGTGTGTATGTGTGTATGTGTGTGTATATGTGTGTGTATGTGTGTGTATGTGTGTGTATGTGTGTGTATGTGTGTGTAAGTGTGTGTGTGCACATACCTTGCTTCAACGAGATGTATCTCTCTCTCTCTCGTGCTCGCTCTCTCTCTCTTGTCCCTCTCTCTCTCGGTCTCTTCTTGCTCTCGCATCCAAATCTTGGCACAAATGTGCCGGGAGAAATCAAATTTTTTTTTTAACATTCCAGAGCGTCGCATATGCAATGCTCTGCAGTTTGCCAATATCGCAAATAACATCGCTAGTTAGTGACGGTATTTGTGAAGCACTAATTTAGCATCGCATCGCTTCATCGCTTATGCGACGAATGCTTGTTAAAAAAAGAAATTCGAAAACAGCACCGTCGCTTATGCGACGCTACTGTCGCATAAGTGATGGTGCTCGTTTTTTTTTCAATTTGGGGGCGTCGCTACGCCCCCCTATTTCTTGTAGTGGCTCAACCTTTGACGTCTTTAGAATTGTGTGAAAACAAAAACTAGAAGCATGGCACAATAGCCATCCAAGCAACACATCATGTATAGACTTGTTTTTATATGAAAGACCATCACAGAGGAATAGGATAGTGTTGAATAGGATAGTGTTGAGATTTATTTTTGTCATGAAGTGAAGACCTAAAGGGGTGAGGAGCGTCATGTAGAGGTGAGAATTTGGAATGGTAAGGCTCGTGGAGGCTTGGTGGGGCTTTCCACCTATATCATTCAAGTGAACTAGTGAAGCTTGTGTAGCAGAGTGGAAACATTATCGCTTCTCTTCCATTTGGTAAATTTGCTCCTTCTCTCTTCTTATCTACAAATTTCTTAGACTAGCTCCTCTCCTAATAACTCATTATAGTACTACATTCTCCCTTATTTCTCCTTCTTGATGAGTGTGAGTAACTTGGGATACTTCAACATTGTATTCTCCTATCAAGGAAGCTAATGTAGATTCCATCATGATCTTTTGGTTCTATCAACTTGTTTCGTTTTCTCCCAATGTACTTCTAATATCCATTGTGTACAACTTTTTCTTCCACAATAGTAAAGAACCCTCCCCCATCTCCAATTTCAACATTGGCATGCTTGATGGCACCTATAACATACTACTAGTGGCAAGTGTAGATTGCATGAAGAGGACACACTCTTAAGGATTCAAACTTTATATTGAACCAGCACCTTCTTGGGAAGGGTCTCTCACTCAAGCAAGTACTCCACTCCTAAAAGATGAGAGAAATGTCTTCAAGCTCCTTCTAGTGGCCACAACACAAGTTAATGTATGCATAGGGTAGTCTGCTAATTCTGCAGTAATGTTGGTGATGAGGCTAAGCAATTCCTTATTATTGAATGGGTGTTCTTACACATACACACACACACTAGGGGATTAATGAGTAAGTCCATCTAGAGAGATATCACAACCCTCTCTTTGTCCAACCATGGGCATCCAAAAATGCATTCTACATTGATTCCACAAAGAAACAAATATGATTGTCTCAAGTCTCCCAAGAGCAAGAAATTCAAGGCCCATAGTTTGTAACGTGTGGAAAATACAAAACATATTCAAATAAAGTGTCCTCTTCTAGAAAGGTCTCAACCATGTTGATGTTGTCCAAACATGAATAATCATTATACTAGAGATTTCCCAAAGAACCCATGCATGACATCTATAAACATGATCACAATGGTTTCCCATGAAGAAAGAAGACCAGAGGATCTACTGGTGACAACTAGCTCTAAAGGCGAAGAGCCATATGAGATAGAACAAGAGAAGACTCATGCTAAAATAAGGCAAGAAGGCAAGAAGAACATTATTGATCCTACTTTTGGAAGTATAGAGATGAAACTCAATAATTAAAAGGAGGTACCCTCTTCTACAACCATTGATGTAGAACATACACTAAAGATTACCTATTGGAAGGTCAGTGTTTATGAATTAATTGAGATGGATCCTTAAGTAAGAGATGATATGTTGAAATTAATACAAGTAGCATATTTGGAGAAACCAAAGCTATTGTCAAAGGTTTTGTCATCAATTTCCCACAAGCACTTGCTGCAAATTATGAAAGTTCAACGCATTTTGTCTTGATTCAAGAGCACAAGATTAGAGGGGTGATGCTAGATGGAGTTTTTGGCATCAATGTTATTAATAGATGAAAAGGAAGAGTTAGAAGGATGTATAAGGATAAAGTCACACATTGAAGATTAAGAAAAAAAAATAAATAGAAAGGAAAAAAATAAAATAGGATGTGAAGCAAAGAAGGAAGTGAAGGAAAAATTTGAAGAAATTTTAGATACAAGAATAAGCGCATGATAACTGCTTGAAAGAAGAAACAATAGTAGAATCCTCTATTTTATGCAAAGAATTAATAACTTTGAGTCTGATATGTTTTCCATAAGCCAACATTATTATTGAACATTTGGACCTATAATAATAAATAAATTAGTGGAAGAGAAAAAAATATTATATATGTGCATGAATAGAATGTTAGTAGAAAAAAATTACCTTTCTTTCATAACCTAACAGTAACTCCCTGTGATCCGCTGAGATTGTTTTATTATTTGCATACAAGTATATAGCCAATCTATGAAAGATGATATATCTGTGTTTTCATTACTATTGAGATTACATCTATATCTTTTATTTCTGCATCTTTTACTTCAGATATTTTGAAGTTCTTATTCATATTCATTAATAAATGCTTGAATGCATTTGCTATTATATGCACTAAATGTAGAAATATCACTATTTTCTTACAATGTAAATAGAAATGGAACTCCCTTACCTGATAATACCTCATCCCTCAATTTTGAAAATCCATCATTAGTCCATGCACATGCAGCTTCTTCATAAAATCTTTCAACATATTCACCAACTTAGTACATGCACTCCTTAAGCATCCATCCTTTGTCATAGATCCTTTTGGTTTTGCTCTTTGTTGCATATAAAATTCTAATATGCGCATAAATTGCTTGACCAAAAATATCTATCGAGTGCTCATAGCTCATGCAATCACTTTTTCATACACAAGATGGATCAATAAATAAATTTGAATATAAAAAATCGATGGTGGAAGCTCACTCTCCATCAGACATTGTAGCTCCTCCATTCACGTTTTGTTTGTGGGATCACGTTTTTATCAATCTCCTTTGATAGAATTCACCTATTATCAATCACACATAAAACTATGAAGAAGTTAGTTCAAGAAAAATATATCAAATAATATTATATGTTAAACATAAAATTATGTTAATTACCTTATACAAAATGTGCTTCAAAATGTTATGCTAATCATGTTTCTTTAACCCAAATAAGCTCTTGTCATCCAAAGTAAACATGTTTTGAAAATATGCTCCATATCCTATAGGTGTTTGTTGATAGTTTACATTTCCTTTCTGATAAGTATCCAAGGAGAAAGTTCGTAAGTTGTTTCATATCGATGTTTATAAATAGGTAGCCATAACTTTAGATTTGAGTTTTGATCCTTTAAATCATTTATAGATGCTTAAATGTCTTTTAATCCATGAACATTTTCCCATAATAAATTGTTGATATATTTAGGTAATGATGTGTATGAACACACTAGGACCACTGCGATACTTTTTTTCCTCTTTAGGAGGTTTTTTCCCAGCTTGTTTATATGCCTATGGCTGTAATGGGTCACTTATATTTGTACATTCTCTTGGTAATACATTTAATATTGTGTGTTGTGCTCTAGGATTCTTCTTCCTTGTGTTGTTTGCATGCTTCTATAGACCACAAAATCCAACAATTGGTATTAGAGCAAGTTGTCACTTCATCTAGGGCATCATTTACACCCCTCACATCATAGCCTCGAAATCACACAAAAATTGGTGAGCATACTTAGGGCAATTAGAAGTTCAAAATAGCTTCATTTTATGGTGTTGAAATCCTGATCTAAGCTTGTTTCGGCCTCAAAATGCATTATTGTAGTGCCTTTGCAGGAACTTTTATCTTTTTATGCCAAAGATATATATAGGTTTTGGTTCACCAATATAAGCACCTCAAAGTCTACTAGAGGTTTAGCAGAACTCAACTGGGTAGTTTTGTTCAACATTTTGAGATACAATCATTCTTTTACATTTGGGTATTTTAGTCAGTGTCCATGGCAGAAAGCAGTGATGTATTCCGCATGTTAGCTGTTGAGGATAATTTGGATAATACCAATTATCCATTATGGGCTTACATGATGCGTCATGTATTGGTTGCAAAAGGACCATGGAATATTGTGGAGGGTGTTGAAAAACATCCTATTATATCTGGAAATATAGTTATTGAAGGTGATGAAGGTGGCATTGAAGATACTGATATTCTTCAGGTCCCTATTCTTGCTATGACTCCTATTATACCTAATATGGAGCACATTTGAAGGGATGCCTGAGATGCTCGTGCACATGCATTTATAGCCTTGTTTGTTTGAGTGGTGTAGAAGCATGAATGTAGAGGTTACAGACGCTTCAACAATGAAAGAGAGAAAGTGGTGTGGAATCCTTTACAAGTACATATAAGGATGGTTTTTTCAAAATAAGGCAAGAAGACAAGAAGAGTATTATTGATATTACTTTTGGAAGTACAAACATGTAACTCAATAATGAAAAGGAGGAACCCTCTTCTACAACCATTGATATAGAACTTACACTAAAGATTACCTATTAGAAGGTGAGTGTTTATCAATTAATTTAGATGGATCCTAAAGTAATAAGTGATATGTTGAAATTAATACAAGTAGCATATCTGGAGAAACCGGAGCATAGTGTGGAAGGCTTTGTCATCAATTTCCCACAAGCACTTGTTGCAATGAAAGTTCAAGGCATTTTTTCTTGATTCAAGAGCACAAGATTAGAGGGGTATGCTAGATGGAGTTTTTGGCATCAATGTTATGCCTAACTCAATTTAAAAGAAGTTAAGATTGACGATCTTAAAGAGTTCAACCTTTTGCATCACTCTTGTAGATCAAAGACGAGTACAACCTACTAGTATAGTAGAGAACGTATCAATGTCAAGACAGGATTATGTTGTTTAGTTGATTTTGTGGTCATTATATTTTTAGAACAAGGTACGTTTCCAATCTTTCTTGGTATGCCATGATTAATGAAAGGTAGAGCACTACAAGGTGGGGGAAAACATAGAAAGTGGCTCACTTCAAAGGCCCAATATCATATACAATTGTTTCTAGAAATCAACATGCCCACACCCATATAGGATAAAGCAATGTGATTAATCGTGATAAAGAAGAACCCATGCAACAACTCAACTCTCATGAAGAAGATGTGTTGATTGAGTGGACAATGGATGAACCAATGTTTCGTGCATCGAGAATTAATATATGCAGAGGAAGAGTTAGAAGCATGTATAAGGATAAAGTTAGAAACAAAAATGAATAGAAAGGAAAAAAATAAAATAGGATCTGAAGTAAAGAAGGAAGTGAAGGAAAAATTTGAAGAAATTTTAGATACAAGAATTAGCACATGATAATTTTTTGAGAGAAGAAACAATGCTAGAATCCTCTATTTTATGCAAAGAATTAATAACTTTGAATCTGAGATGTTTTCCATAAGCTCATATTATTAGTGAACATTTGAAACTATAATAATACATAAATTAGTTGAAGAGAAAGAAAATATTATATGTGTGCAAGAATAGAATATTAGTAGAAAAAATTTACCTTTCGTTCACAACCTAACAATAACTCCCTCTAATTCTCTGAGATTTTTTTATTTTTTGCATACAAGTATATAGCCAATCTATTAAAGAAGATATATTTGTATTTTCATTACTATGGAGATTACATCTATATCTTTTGTTTCATACTTTGAAGTGCTTATTCATACTCATAAATGAATCCTTGCATGCATTCACTATTATATGTAATAAAGGAAGAAATATCACTATTTTCTTGCATTGTAAATAGAAATGGAACTTCCTTACCTGAAAATACCTCATTTCTAAAGTTTGAAGAACTTACATAGTACATCTTATTAGGACCACCACGACACTTTTTTCCCTCTTTAGGAGGATTTTTCCCAGCTTGTATATATGCATATGGCCCTAACAAGTCACTTATCTTTGGACATTCTCTTGGTAGTACATTCAATATTGTGTGTTGTGCTCTCGGCTCCTTCTTCTTCCTTGTGTTGTTCGCATGCTCCCCAGACCTCAAACTCTAACAATTGGTAATTGAGCAAGTTTTTGCTTCATCTAGGGCATCATTGACACTCCTTTGGACATAGTTTAAGAATTGCATGAGAATTGGTGAGCATACTTATAGTAATTAGGAGTTCAAAATAGCTTCATTTTGTAGTGTTTAAATCGCATTCTATGATCATTTCGGCCTCCAAATGAACTATTCTAGTGCCTTTGCAAGAAATTTAGTCTTTTTGTGCCAAAGATATATATAGGTTTTGGTTCACCAATATAAGCACCTCAAAGTCTGGTACATGTTTAGCAGAAGTCAATAGGGTACTTCTATTTTTTAGTCAGTGGCCATGGCTGAAAGGAGTCATGTATTCCATATGTTAACTATTGAGGATAAGTTGGATGGTACCAATTATCCATTATGGGCTTATATGATGTGTCATGTATTGGTTGCAAAAGGACTGTGGAATCTTGTGTAGGGTGTTGAAGAACATCCTATTATACCTGCAAATATAGTTATTAAAGGTGATGTAGATCACATTGAAGATGGTGATATTCTTCAGGTTCCTATTTGTGCTATGAATCCTACTATACCTACTAGAGAGCAAATTTGTTGGCATGGAAGAGATGCTCAAACACATGCATTGATAGCCTTGTTTGTGTGAGTGGTATAGAAGCATAAATGTTCATGTTGCAGAGGCTTCAACAATGGAAGGCAGAAAGTGGTGCAACATTCTCTATGACTAAATATGAAGGTTGTTTGTCAATAGTAGATGGAGCACCATGAAGATTAGGATTTATGTGCATCATCCCAACATTGCAGACATCCCCATGAGCCTTCATGGAAGGTAAGCTTCATTGTATGAACTACACCTTTGGAAGATTAAAATCACTTCTATCCTTGATTCCTATGAGGTTTTGGAGACTATTCTTGGGCTCGAATATGAACCCTAAGAAACACCTAATCAAAATTAGCATGCTCGAATGATTCATTTTGATGCGTATCTTCTATGTACTTAGAAACATAGAAGTGCATATGCACTATATGCTCTAGCTACAAGTACTACTGATAGTGTTGTAATTGTCATTTAACAAACTACCAAGCCTTGTGAAGCTTAAACATATTGAGAAATATGCATTACTTGGCTAGATATTTAGTTTGTTGTCTCGTAGATGAGCAGGTTTATGCATTGCCTAGGAGTCAAGCATTGGCAGGAAGTTAAGCGCATCTTTCGCTACTTGAGTGGTACTCGACTACTTGGGTTGTTTTATCCCAAGGGGGGATCACTACTGCCAGATTTGCATGCTTTTTCTAACTCTGATTGGGCTGGTTCCTATGACACTCCTGTGTCCACTAGTGGCTTTTGCTTCATGCTTGGTAGCTCATGTATATCTTGGTTGAGGAAGAAGCAACCTACTGTGGCAAGTTCCAGTTGTGAGGCTCAGTATAGGGCAGCTTTCACAGTGACTATTGAGTGTGTGTGGCTCAGATGCCTGATGGCTGATTTGGGTTTTGGTCAGTCTTCTACCACCACCATCTTCACTGATAGTTAGAGCGCATTGGCAGTTGCGAGGAACCCTATGTTCCATGCTCGCACTAAGCACATTGATGTGCATTATCATTATGTCAGGGAGAGGTTCTCTGCTGGGGAGATCAGCTTCACATATGTGCCCACGTAGGAGAACATTGCAGACCTTTTCATGAAGGCTCTACCTAAGGAGAATTTTGAAGCTTTCTGCAAAGCTTTGGGCTTACTTCCTTTTGTGGAGTGATTTCTACATAGCTCGGCACTTCCTTATACATGAGTGCCAGCTCCTTGTTCACCGCATCACTCCCAGGAGGGATTTCTTGATATATTTAGGTAGTGATGTGTGTGAACACTCTAGGATCACCGAGGCACAAATTTCCCTCTTTAGGAGGTTTTTCTCCTCCGGCTTGTATATACGCCTATTGCCTAATGGGCTACTTATCTTTTGTATATTCTCTAGTAATACATTCAGTATTGTGTGTTGTGCTCCAAGCTTCTTCTTCTTCCTTGTGTTGTTCGCATGCTTCTGCAGACATCTAACTCCAACAGATTATCTGTAGCAATTGGGTTCTTGACACGATTTGAGAGTTGTATATCCATCCTTGGATGTTCTCCATAAGTTGCAAAGAAGGGAGTGTGCTTCGTAGATGTATGAAAATTTTTGTCATATTGCAAGCTATACTACTTATTCAATGAGGAAAGATGGATTTCCTTATTGTTCATTGCAAAGACTCCACTAGCACTTGGGTCCGAAACCTTAGATCTTGTTTATGCCATAAACTCTCTTCTTCAACCTAGAAATATACTTTGTGAATTTTTATGAGAAAAATTATGGTTACTCCAACTAACCTCTTCCACAAAGTCTCCATTTAAAAAATCCATTGTTGATATTTATTAAGTAAAATTGTTTGCCTGTTGATCTTAATCATGAATGTAAACTACTTCAACAAAATAATCTTGTAGGAATATAAGCAAGAATGCTAGGACAATTCTCCAAAATCCTTAATACAAGATTATGATTAAAAAAAATTGATATAGGGACATTGGAAGAAGTAGCACACATGCAACTCCAGTCTCGCGATCTCAACTGCTGATAAATACACATCAAATGCTCTGCAGAAAAAAAAACATTCGAAAAACATAAGTTTTTTGTATGAAAAATAAAGTACTTTTAAATTACTTTCAATCTTTATCACACACACACATACATACATACATACATACATACATACATACACACACACACACACACACACACACACACATATATATATATATATATATATATATATATATATATATATATATATATATATATATATATATATATATATATATTCAATTCTCCATGCATACAACCATGATTTTTCATTCATATATACACATGTACACATTCTTCATACACATGCATACATTTTATACTTTTAATCATGTATCTCACTTGCACATGCACACTCTCATATGCATGCATACACTTCATACACACTTCATATTCTTTCATGCATAAATCAATTATGCATATGCATTTATATAATTATACACATGCACACACTCATTAATGCACATGCATTTTCACATCCTCTCATGCATGTATACATCTACATCATGCATATATCTTGCATACATGCACCTAATATCATGCATACACATGCATACATGTATACTTACTAATATCCATGCATTTATGCTTACTAAGGCATATGCTCTATTACACTTCCATGCATTTATGCACATGTAAGCACATGCTCAGATAAACATGCATGCTCACTCTCATGCACATGCATATACTTGTTTTCATATGCATTCTCTCATGCTCATGCATATACATACCTACTAACATGCATATGCACTCATGCACATACATTCATAAACCTGTACTCAAATGCTTACATATACATGCACTCATGCACATGAAAACACTATCACGTATGCATAAATGTATACATTTATTCATTCATGTAGACTGATATATATGTGCATCTCTGATAATTATGCTTCTAAACTCATATATTCATGCCTAGTTAACTCTCTCTCTCTCTCTCTCTCTCCCTCTCTCTCTCTCTCACCCCCTCTCTCCCTCTCTTTCTCTCTCTCTCTCTCCCTCTCTCTCTCTCTCACCCCCTCTCTCCCTCTCTCTCTCTCTCCCCCAATCTCTATGATATTTCCAACATCATCACCGCCGAATTATTTCTCCTTCTCTTTCTGTACTGTGGGTATGTTCTTTGATTGTGTATCTCTCGTTGCCGCTCTCTCTCTCTCTCTCTCTCTTTGCATGCCTATCTCCATTGACTTCTACCAATTAGCCGACTATAGAGACTCTTCCATGTCTCTCTCTCTCTCTCTCTCTCTAATGTGGTACCACGTAGACAAGCAAGGCTGAATCTCTCTCTCTCTCTCTATCTCTCATCCATGTCTCTCGAGAAATCTCCTCTCGCTCCATCTATTGTGATTTTTACTTTGATTTGTCCTGCATAGTCTAGCGATGGTCTGCAACTACCGTCATGGAAGCCTATAGAAACTGGGAGGAGGGGGTGAAATTACCTCTCTCTCTCTCTATGGCATGCAAGCAAGCTCGAATCTCTCTCTCTCTATGATGCAAAAGCAGCCAGGATGAATCTCTCTCTCTATCTCTCGTCTCTCTCTCTATCTCTCTCTCTCTCTCCTGTTTTGGTGTCCGCCATCTCTACTATCGAGAGGAGGGGGAGTAGTTTCTCTCTATCTCTCTCTCTCCATGAGGCAAGGTAAAGTAGATGAACATGTATTTTGTATAGACTCAAGTTGCTCAAATCCTGTAGCAAGGAATGTAGCTCTACTTTCAGAATTCCTAGATCCAAGGAATAGACATGAAGTCCAAATAGGAGATGACATGAGGCACCCAGTGGAGAGGATAGGAAATGTGAAGACTTTAGATTGTAATATGAACCTATTGAGCAAGGTATTATATGTGCAACCTATCACCAAGAACCTCATAGTTGTAGGTCAAATTGTTGAGAAAGGATTGCAGGTCAGATTCACAAACGAGAGAGCACTTGTGGAGGGGATCCACATCAGGGATTGAAGAGGACAATAAGAGGAGAAAATTTAGGTAAATTTCTTACATTTGAACTCCAAGATACTAAAAATATTGCATTATTCAATTATGGTAGCCAAACCCTATGAGATTTGGAAACTTGGCACAAGAGGTTAACTTTCATAGGTGAATGAAGCAAATCAATAGGGATCATAGTGTACTTGGTCTTCCAAACATATCCAAACAACACATGATCTACAAATGTGGTGCTTTACAATTTGGCGAGTCTCACACACAACCCTTCACAAAGAAAGGATACATTCAGGGAGACTTATTGAAGCTTGTCCATAAAGATATATAGGGACCAAGAAAGGAGCCTCCAATGTCTGGATCCAAGTACTATGTGTCATTCATTGATGATCATAGCAAATGGAAAATATTATACTTTATGAAGTATAAAGATGAGGTGTTTTCATGTTTCAAGAAATGCCTAGCTCTTGTTGATCTAGAGGAAGACTTTCCAACATTGTCAAAGAGCAATGAGCTTAGGCTTGAAGCATCAAGTAGTTCTGATGATGATCAAAAGACTCCAAGAAGGGAAGTCAATTCTTGGAACTCCAAAGGAAAAGCTAAAGTTCATGAGTTGAGAGATGTGGCAGAATCATATCAACAAACTATAAGAAGATCTACTAGAGAAAAGAGAAAGCCAGAAAGGTATGGTTATGATACCTCTTTATTCACTAAAAATTCAACATATATAGCACACGACTCAAACCTTGAAGAACCATCTACATATGAAGAATCCAAGAAGAAGCCAAAATGGAGAAGTGCCATGGAAGAAGAAATAGAAGCCTTCCAAGAGAATCAAACTTGGGAATCGGTACCCAAGAAACCATCTATGAAGGTCATTGGCTCAAGGTGGATACAAGGTAAAGATGAATTATTATGGTTCAATTAATAGGTATAAAGCAAGTCTTGTAGCCAAGGGGATTGCACAAACCCAAGGTATTGATTATGAAGAAACTTTTTCACCTGCTACAAAAATGCCTACCAATAGTGTGCTCATGAGTGTTGCATCTTGCAAGAATTGAAAAATATATCAAATGGATGTTAAAGATGCTTTCTTAAATGGTTGGATATCAGAGGAGGTATATATTGCTCACCCTTTTGGCTTTCAAGACAGAAAAATACCATGAACATGTGTGCAGGTTGAGGAAAGTTTTGTATGGCTTGAAGCAAGACCTTAGAGCTTGGAATCATACACTTGTGACTTAGTTTTAGGATAAAGGTTTCATTGTAAGTCAAGTTAGATCTTTTCCTGTTCATTAAGATGAATCATTTAGAGGTCATATACCTTTGTGTATATGTGGATGATATAATCATTAAAGGAAGTGATGCAGAAGGAACCAAAAAAATCAAAGCTCAAATGAAGGAAGAATTCAAGATTAGTGATCTTGGGTTGCTCACATACATCCTAGGTTTGGAAGTGGTATATACAGAAAAGGTATGTTCTTGACTCAGAGGAACACATTGGAGACATTCTCTCTAAGTTCAAGATGGACAATTCAAAGGTTGCATGTACACCCATGCAGGTAAATCTAAAGTTAAGTGCTCATGAAGGTGAGATGATTGAAGACATAACTAGCTATCGAAGTCTATTTGCATGTTTACATTATGCTTCTCTAGATAGAGTAGATATTTGTTATGGAGTATATGTGATAAGTTAGTTCATGCACACTCCAAGGAATCCTCAAATGGAAGTAGCCAAGAGAATTCTGAAATATTTAAAGGGCACAATCAATGAAGGTTTATAATATCCATATACATATGATATAAATGTGAAACTTTTCTCTTATGTAGATTGAGTAGGCTCTAAATATGATAGGGGAAGCACCTCTAGATACCTTACCTTTGCAGGTACAAAATTAATTTCATGGTCTTCCAAGAAGCAACCCACAGTTGCTCTTTCATCAAAAGAGCTTGAATATAGAGGACTTGCAAATGCTACACAAGAAGCTATGTGGATTAGAACCCTATATTGAGACTTAAGGTTGGCCACTTCAACTCCATAAATATTCTGAGATAATATTAGTTCATTACATCTTGTTTCTAACCCTCTCTATCATGCTAGGACTAAACATATATACATTCGTTATCATTATGTTAGAGAGAAGATTATGAGTAAGGAGATACAACTCTCATTTGTGTCAGCTCATCAACAATGTGTAGATCAAAGTCTTTGGATGGAAACAAATTAAAAAGATTCAAATCAATGATTGGATTACATGAATTCATGAAGGATTGAAGGCTCAAGCATCTGAGATGGAGCTATTGAAGACCTTGGAAGAAGAGGAGGTTTTGATTCTAATTCAAGGAGATACATATAATTGAATGAAAGTCTACTAGTGAAGAAGAAAGGAATCTTCATCATTTTTTTTGGTACTTTTAAAGTAGAAATTTAAAATTGTTAATATTTAGCACTCTTCATGCATGAAGGAACCTTAGAAGAGTACATTAGAGTACATCATGTGAAAATATATCACTAATATTGAAAAGATAGATAAGAACAACTATCAATCGTGGAGGTTTAGAATGTCTAGCTTCCACATTGGCAAGGGTTTAAAGGGGCTCATTAGTGAAACATATGCCAAGCCTAGATTAGGTTATAATCCCACTCTTGATCAATTGAGGATCTTCAGAGAACGAAATGAGACCATTAATAGCATTATTTTCCTCCTATCTTAGCATATTATCAATGCAATGGTAGGGCATATTCAAGATCTAGAAATTTCGGTGAGAGTTTCAAAAATCCTAAACGGGTTATACTCTACTTCAACCAAGGTAGGAAGATTCAATTAAAGAATGAACTTAATAATCTAATGAAGAAACCTAGTAGCAATAGCAATGATTACATTTTAAAGATCAATGAATCAAATGATGCACTACGATCCAAAGATTTTCATGTAGATGATGATGACCTCATTGCATATAAATTGAATGGAATTTTGGATGATAAGAAGTGGAAGGATTTCATAAAGACTCTATATATGTTAGAGACAATCTTATGGACATTAAACAATTAGTATCCTTGATGGTCATTGAGGAGATGAACTTTAGAGGCTCAAAGGCAAAGGGCACTGAATCCCAAGAGCTTTATGCAAGTAATGGACGAGGTAGATAAAGAAGTTAAGGTAGAGATAGAGGAAGGCAAGAAATAGGATCAAAGGAGTTAGAGCAAGAAGTTAAGGTAGAGGTAGAGGAATGCAAGAAATAGGATCAAAGGGAGATGTTGGTGAAGGTTATTCATATCAGATGTGAAGCCAAAGTTCAACCACACAACCTACTTCACGTATGGAAGTGGAAAGGTAGCAAAGAAGAGTTAGTCCTTGGATTATCAAAACTTCATCAACATAATCTAAAGAGTTTGTGTGAAGCTTGTCAATTGGGTGTGAAAACTAGGTTAACATTAAAGAAGTATAACTATGTGAGTTATCAACCACATGATCTAGTTCATACAAATGTTTGGGAGCCATGAAAGGAGAGCTCAAATGGAGGTAATATATATTTTGTAATCTTCATCGATAATTGTGCAAGGATGAATTGGTTTTATTGCATGAAGCAAAATATAGATGTCTTGTATTACTTCAAGAAGCTCAAAGCTATTGTAGAGAAGGAATGTGATGTGTACATCAATTTTAAAGTCAGATAGAGGGGAGGGGACTATTCCCATGAGTTCTCTTGGAGTTGAATGGAATCATGAGACAAATCACATGCAGGTTCATATATACAAGCACTCAATTTAAGTCTTGCCTTCACTCTCCCAGTTCTTCACTCCCAAAAGATTTAGTAGTATAGTATAAAGAAAGAAAAGGTTTATTCCCGACATTGGTAGGGCTATGATGAAGGAGACGAGAATACCAAATTTCTATTAGGTTGATGTAGCAACGACTACCATATATATATCATGAATAGAGAACCCACATTAGGTGTACATGCGACAACCATCTATGAAGCTTGGTATAATAGAAATCCAGATGTATCACACTTGAGAATGTTTGGTTGTACCTTCTATGTGTACATAGCTAGTGAATTAAGGAGCAAACCTGATGATGGATTAAAATAAATATATGTATTTAAATGGGTATGTAGGTGAACAAGATGGGTATATATGTAGTTGAACCAAGGAGCTAAAGGTGTCAAGGGATGTCAAGTTTGATGGTCTTTTACCTTGGTATTCTTCAAATGTATCTCTATAGTCAAATCATGATGATGCACGACTTCAAGAGGAAATGATGAACCAAAAAGCATGGTTCTCACTAGACCAAGCCGTCAAGTAGAAAACCATCATGGAGTTGAGATAGCCCTGCAAGAAGTGAACTTAGTGATGCAAGTAACAAATGTAAGGCCAAGATCATAGAGATTGAAGAAGATGTGTGGATAGAGCTCAATGCAGACTATCATGCAAAGAAGAGGGAGAGCTCAAAAGTAAACAAAAAAATCCAAGTTGATAGGCTTACTTATGATGCAATCATGACTAGACACTATGCATATATGAGCAAAGCTATCTAAGAACCAAGATGCTATGAAGAAGAAAATACATACAAGGAATGGCAAGAGGGTATGCTAGAGGACATTAAAACTTTGGAGGATAACCATACTTGGAAATTAGTGCCAATCAAGAAAGACATGAGGTTCATTGGAAGCAAGTAGATATATAAGGTAAACAAGCATTCATATGGTAGCATTGTTAGGTATAAATCAAGTCTTGTGCCTAAAGGTTTTGCTCATGCTTTTGGAGTGAATTATGAAGAATAATTTAGCCCTATAATAGCGACTCCTACCATCAAATCAATGATTGCATTGGAAGCTAACAAGCATTGGGAATGTATTCAATAGGTGTGAAGAATGCTTTCCCAAATGAAGATCTAGAAGAGCTGGTATATGAGCAACCATTAGGGTCTGAAGATAAAATCGAAGGTGATGATTTTTACAGGTTAAATAAGGCATTGTATGGTCTCAAAAAATCTTCAATTGCATGGAATAAAAGGCTTTTCGACTACTTGAATAGTTATGGATGTAAACAAAGTAAGGTTGATGCATCACTATTGTATGGAAAAGAAGGTGAATCATCTCTCTAGTTATGTGTGTATGTAGATGACTTGATTATTACTTTTGATCATTACGCATGCATGAAGGACATCAAGGAGAGGCATTGGAAGGAGTTCAAGATCTTGAACCTTGGGAATCTAAGATATTTTGTAGGTATTGAAGTTGTAGATACGTTTGATGGTATCTAGCTCATGAAAAGATAGATAGATAGATAGATAAATAGATAGCTAGATAGCTAGATAGATAGATAGATAGATAGATAGATAGATAGATAGATAGACAGATTGATATATATATATATATATATATATATATATATATATATATATATATATATATATATATATATATATATATATAGATAGATAGATAGATAGATAGATAGATAGATAGTTAGATAGATAGATAGATAGATAGATGGATGGATAAGTGCATACTTCTTCAATACATCTTGTATGTACTTACGAAGTATGCACTTAGATGTGCCAAATCATTGAGTACTCCAATGGAAACCAATGTGAAATTATCTTCAATAGAAGGTGATGAAATTAAGGATGCAATCTTATACATGTCTATAGTGGGATATTTCAACTATTTCAATATCCCAAGGCATGAATTAGCATAAAAAAGTGGCTTTCTATCTCATTTCATGCACACATATAGGGTTCTTCACTTACTTGAAGCTAAAAGATTACTCACATATTTGAGGGCTACTTTAAATGAAGATCTTTTGTGTCCATTTGGAGATGATTTGTAGGTGAAAGCATATATAAATGGTGATTGGGGTGGATCCAAAGATTATAGGAGGAGGAAAAGTGCATATGCAATGATGATAGGAAAGAAGGTCATTTCATGGATTGCAAAGAAGAAACATATAGTTGTTGTATCTTCTACAGAATTTGAATACAGATCATAACAAAAGCTACATGTGAACTCATGTGGCTCGAAAAGATTGTGGTTGGATTATATTTTTACATTAATCAATTTCCAATCATGTGTGACAACATGAGTACTGTGTACATTTCTACCAGTCCTATGTTCCATGCTAGGAGAAAACATATAGAGGTACATTACCACTACATGAGAGAGAAGGTGTTGAATAAGAAGGTAAAAGTCCAACACATAATTATCAACCATGAATGTGCAAACTTGCTCACTAACGCATTGGACTCAACCAAGCTAACAAGTTTTAAAGACGAAGTAGAATGATGGAGCTAGGATGAAGACTTGAACGTTCAAGCTTGATGAGGAGTGTAGAAAATTGATGACACTTAAGGCATATGAGCCGTCAAAGTTCATGACACTCGGGGCATTACAAATCAAGGATTAAAACACACGTATTATTGCATACTTTGAGTATTTTCTTCATACTTTGCATAGTCATAACCATCAAAACTAATTAAACTTGAGGCATTACTAAGCAAGGATTAAAACACACGTTTTATTCCATACTTTAAGTATTTTCTTCATACTTTGAGTAGCCATAGCTCATAATCAATTTTTTCTATTAAGAGCTAGTCAGCTTGATTGTTGAGCAAGGTTCTTCCCTATTCATATTGTATTCACTTGTTGTGATGTTTGTCTTTTTCGAAATACAAATGCTATTCTAAATGTGGCTCAAATATAAAGTCTAAATTCAGCATATTCTGAGAGAAATATGCTGAATTTAGAGAAATATTCTGAGGAATACAAATGTTATTCTAAATGTGGCTCAAATATAAAGTCTAAATTCAGCATATTCTGAGACAAATCTATCCGGAGTGAACAATGGTCTCTATGTGCATGTCTATTGAAGACAGTGAGTACTCTTTCAAAGATTAAATGGTTCTTAGAGCAGATGCAAGTATTTTGAGTGTGACAACTTCGATTAGGAAGTTCTCATGGTCTAGTTTGAGTAGTAAAAACCTCTTTTGCTTACTTTGTAGAAACTCAGAGAATCATGGATTCAAGGGAACAAAGGTATTTGTGGAAATACCTATGAGATAAGTGATGCGTCAAGCTATAGAGGGAAGGTGTACATTCTCCCATCAATAAAAACTACATCCAAATATTCTTATCAATAAAAACTACATCCAAGTATTCTTAGGTGTAAGAGGTTAAGCTTCTTACCATAATTTTCTTGATGAGGTTTCAAGACATTAATCCCTAAGGTAGGTCTCCTATTCATGAGGTACACTATTGCGATTTCTACATCACACACAAATATTGGGTACATTGATATCATTAGGAATGAATCTATAAATCTCTACAATGTATTTATTCTTTGTCTTTTCTATGAGATTCTTTTGGGTTTTGTACTTGAATGATAGCTAAACGGTTAAGCGAAACTAAGCACGTAAAACCTTTACGGTATTAGCTTAATTCATTAAAAAAATATTCTCACCCTTTATCTTACCTTAGATTCTTGATGTATTTTTCTATCTCCTTTGTATCATTATCTTGAATTCTTTGAAACATGTAAACATGTCTAATTTTTTTCAATGAAATAAATACCACGAATCCTTGTAAAATCATTTATAAAAGCGAAAAAATATATTTTTACCTCCAATGGCTTGGTCTTTCATTTTTCCCGCACATCCTTGTGCATCAACTATAATAGGTGTTGGATTATGGTATGGAAACCTAGCTTGCTTCCCGAGCTGACAAGATTCACATAAACAAATAATAGCTTTCCGTTCTAGTACACCCTTGAAATTCAAACCCTTCATTTAGTTTATGTTGATGTGGCCTATGCTCGTGTGCCACAAGTCCAACTTTTAAATCTACTTATTTTCATACCTGAAGTACAAATGTTTAAAGGAAGGAGAGTTTACCTCTAACTAAGAGTCTCCCTTACTTTTTTTTTCCTTTCTCCTCATGGTTCTTTGAAAATCATCCACCTCTAATAAACCTTAATTGATACCCTCTTTTAGTCGTTTTCCTTACAAACACCAAATTCTTGGTGATATTAGCCACATACAAGACATGCTTGATTCACCTTCCTTCCTCTTTGTGAGTAAAAGCCACATATCTAACATGAGTATGCAATAAAGCAAGAAATATCACTATTTTCTTGCAATGCAAATAGAAATGGAACTCCCTTACCTGATAATACCTCATCTCTAAATTTTGAAGAACAATCGTTAGTCCATGCACATCGAACTTCTTCTTAAATCTTTCAAGCTATTCACTAACGTAGTACATGCACTCCTTAAGCATCCATCCCTTTGCCATATATCCTTTTGGTTTTCCTCTTTGTCACATATAAACTTTTAATATGCCCATAAATTTCTTGACTCAAAACATCCATTGAGTGCTTATAGCTCTTGAAATTATTACTTTTTCATCCACAAGATGGATCAATGAATAAATGTGAATATCAAAAAATGATGGTGGAAGCTCATTCTCCATCAGACATTCTACCTCCCTCCATTCACTTTTTGTTTGTGAGATCAAGTTTTTATCAATCTCTTTTGATAGAATCCACATATTATCAATCACAAATAAAATTATGAAGAAGTTCATTCAAAACAAAGATATCAAATCATATTATATTTTAAACATAAAAAGCATGTTAATTACCTTATAAGAAATCCAAGATGATAGATCACATCTCCTGCACCTTTTGTTGCACATCCATCAGTAACAAGAGGTAAAATGTGCTTCAAAATGTTATGCTAATCATGTGTCTTTAAGCCAAATAAGCTCTTGTCATCCAAAGTAAACATGTTGTGGAAAGATGATCCATATCCTATGGGTTGTTGTTGATAGTTTACATCTCCTTTGCGATACGTATCCAATGACCAAGTTCATAAGTTGCTTCATATCACTGTTTATCAAAAAGTGGCCATTTTTTTTTATATGATTTTTGATCCTTTAAATAATTTCTTGATGCTTAAATGTCTTTTAATACAAGAAGATTTTCCCATAGTAAATTATTGATGTGTGTGAACACACTAAGGTCGCTGCAATACTTTTTTCCCTCTTTAGGAGGTTTTCTCGGAGCTTGTATATATGCCTTTGGCCCTAAGAGGTCACTTATCTTTGTACATTCTCTTGGTAATACATTCAGTATTGTGTGTTATGCGCCTGGCTTCTTCGTCTTCCTTATGTTGTTTGCATGATTTTGTAGACCTCAAAATCCAACAATTGGTATCAAAGTAGGTCATCGCTTCATCTAGGGCATTGTTGATGACCCTCTGGACATAGTCTTAGAATTACACAAAAATTGGTGAGCATAGTCAGGGCAATTAGGAGTTCATATCACCGTCTTTTTGTGGTGTTGAAATCACGATGTGAGCTTGTTTTGGCCTCCGAATGCATTATGTTAGTGCTTGTGCAAGAAATTTTTTGTTTTTGTGCCAAAGATATATATGGGTTTGGTTTCGCCAATATAAGCACCTCAAAGTCTGCTAAAGGTTTAGTAGAACTCAATGGGGTAGTTCTTTTCAATGTTTTGAGATACAATAATTTTTCTACATCAGGGTATTTTAGTCAGTGGTCATGGTTGAAAGCAGTGATGTATTCCGTATGTTAGCTATTGAGGATAAGTTGGATGGTACCAATTATCCCTTATGGGCTTATATGATGCATCATGTATTGGTTGCAAAAGGACTGTGGAATATTGTGTAGGGTGTTGAAAAAGTCCAATTATACCTGTAAATATAGTTAGTGAAGGTGAAGTAGATGGCATTTGAAGATGGTGATATTCTTTAGGTTCCTATTTTTGCCATGACTCCTATTGTACCTATTATAGAGAAAATTTGTTTGGATGGCAGAGATGTTGAGGCACATACATTGATAGCCTCGTTTGTCAAACATGTTATTATTCCTTAGAGTTGCTCTTGTAGAAGATGAAAAGATGCTCGGGATACACTTATCACTTTATGTCAGGCAAGGAATGAGGCTCGTGTTGTTCACCTATGAAAACATTCGGAGAGTGAGCACTTGAATGAAGGAGATTCCATGGATATTTTTTTTAGCAAAGATCAATGATTTGAAGGAGCAGTTGATTTTTACTGATGAATTCTTGCCTAATAGTTCACGTGCATATTGTTACCAATGGCCTTCTAGATTCATATCAAAGTTTATCTTCTACTCTTCAATTGATGATGAAAGGCAATACAAACACCTTAACATTTGAGGAGTTAGTGGCTATTATGTTGTAGGAAGATCAATGTAGGCTGAACAGGTCCATTATGAGTGTTGCAGATCAAGCTTTCGTGGCTAATTAGAAGGGCAAAGGCAAATGGAGCTCTTGTACTAGTAAGCAAAAATCTGCTAATTCTACAGAATCAAAGAAGGATCACAGAGACGAGAAGAAAACAGAAAAGAAAAAATTATTTCCGAATACTGCAAAGGAAATGATCATTTCATAAAGAATTTTCCAAAACTAGTTGCAAAAGAGGCAAGGCTGAAAGACGCTAGAATGTTGCTCAAGAGGCTTCTAAACCCAAAACAAAGTCTAGTAATCTTGTGCACAATGAAGAGTGGATATTTACTACTGTTTGTAGTTATGAAACATCTTCTCATGAGCATTGTGTGTTTGTACTAGAATCAAATGTTTGGTACTTTGACAGTGGGGCAACCAAACATATTACCTTGCAGCATACTTTCCTCACTTTAGTTCAGCATGCCCCTAGAGGGAATACTGTCATGTGTGCCAACAACTCCTCTTATCCTTGCTATGCTTGCAGAAATCTAAAATGACATCCTTTCTGACCAAACTCGAGGCACCTTCTAAACATGCATTACTTGGCCAGATATTGAGTTTGGTGTCTCACAAATGAGTAGGTTTTTTGCATTGTCCAGGTGTCAAGCATTGGCAAGTAGTTAAGTGCATCTTTTGCTACTTGAGTGGTACCCCAATACTTCGATTGTTTTATCCCAAGTGGGGATCACTACCGCCAGATTTACATGCTTTTTTTGACTGTAGCTAGGCTAGTTGCTATGGCATTCATGTGTCCACCAGTGGTTTTTTCTTAATGTTTGGTACCACATGCATATCTTGGTTGAGCAAGAAGCAACCTATTGTGGCCACATATAGTTGTCAGGTTGGGTACAAGGCAGGTTTCATGGTGACTGTTCAGTGTGTGTGGCTCATACACCTTATGGCTCATTTGGGTGTTGGTTAGTCTTCTACCACCACCATCTTCACTAGCAGTGACAGCGCATTCGTAGTTGCAAGGAACCCTATTTTCCATCCTCGCACTAAGCAGATTGAGATGCACTATCATTATGTCAGGGAGACGTTCTCTGCTGGAGAGATTGGTTTGGCATTTGTGCCTACACAGGAGAACATTACAAACCTTTTCACAAAGGCTCTACCTAGGGAGAAGTTTGAAGATTTTCACAAAGCTTTGGGCTTACTTCCTTTTGTAGATTGATTCCACATAGCATTGCACTTCCTTATACATAAGTGCCAGCTCCTTATGCACCACATCACTCCCAGGGAGGATCTGGTGATATATTTAGGTATTGATGTGTGTGAACACACTAGGACTGCCAAGGTGATTTTCTCCCCCCTTTTGGTAGGTTTTTTCCCTCAGCTTTTATATACGCATATAAACCTAACCGATCACTTATCTTTGTACATTCTCTTGGTAATACATTCAGTATTGTGTGTTCTACTCCAATGTTCTTCTTCATCTTTAAGTTGTTTGCATGCATATATATGCATAGGATTAAGAAGATGACAGATCTTTAACTCTCTCCAATACTCCAAAGAGTACCATATTGATATATTCTTTGCTAGTGATAATTTTTCCTTACCTCTAATCTTCACAATCTCATCATCTTGAATGTCACTAAAGATTCCAGCATGGTGATCTATAAGAGGCCCTTTCATCCATTTTTGATACCAATCCATAGGTTCCATTAGTTTTTAATAGTGACCTTTTTCAATCTTTGGATTAAAATGTATTCCTTGTCTTTTGTGTCATAATGGATCATCCTTAGGAAACAATCATTTTTGTTGAAGATAAATATTTTAGTTGAGATCCTTACTATAAATTGATCTCAACCAATGCCCATACAAAGGACAAGCCATATATCCCATAGTAGATATTCTTGCATGCATAAAAACCATAAAACTAAAATTAGGTTGACTCACATAAAATTGAATATATATTAAATAAAAATTCCATCATTACCTGTACAGATGCCATATCCTAGAAAATTGTGTATAGTACAAGATAAAATTCCAAGTGCCATAATGTGTCTTTGATGAATGCTTTTCAATACATCAATGACATTCATACCTATCCATAGCTCTTGAAAATTATCAATGAGAGGAGCAAGATATACTATTATGTCTTTAACTTTTCGTTTTCTTGGGATTAATAGTTAAAGCATTAAATGTTTGTTTTAAATGCCAAGGTTTGGCGAGAGATTGTAGTTGATGACTATCACTCTCCATGTGGACCATTTAATAGATCTCATCCAAAATGGATTCGGCCCTTCTAATGCAACACCTAACTTTAGATTGTGTGGGTCTTCTGCAAAATTAAGGCATCTACCATCAATACATTGAAGAGGAATATCTACTGGAATTATCATTACTCCATTGGTACTTTTATGATCAGATCCCCATGTCGAAAGATTTGATAAATCATTGCTTTAAAATATATGGTTAGTTCACAGAGCTTATGGAGAATTTCTCAATACCTTTTTTAGGATTTTACCCTCTTCTTCCTATTGATATATTTTGGTAGTGATCTGTGTGAACACACTTAGGACCATCAGGTAACTTGGTAATACATTCAGTATTTTGTTTTGTGCTCTAAGATTCTTCTTCTTCCTTGTGCTATTCACGTGCCTCTGTAAACCTCAAACTCTAGGAATTGGTATCAGAGCAAGTCGTCTCTTAAGTTAGGGTTTCATCAACACCCCTTTCATCAGAGTCAATTAGTGAGTACTCTTAGGACATAACCTCCTAATGCACTATCCTTGTGCCTATGCAAGCAATTACATTCTTTAGGGCCAATCATATATACACATTTTGGTGTGCCAGTATAAACACCTCAAAGTTTGCTACAAGTTTAGTAGAGCTTGCTAGGGTTGTTCTATTCAATTTTTTGAGATACTATCATTTTTCTACATTAGGGTGTTTTAGTGAGTGGCCATGGCTGAAAGTAATGAAATATTCCATATGTTGGCTCTTGAAGATAAGTTGGATGGTATTAATTACCCATTATGGGCATATATGGTGTGACATGTATTCGTAGAAAAAGAGCTATGGAATATTACATAGGGTATTGAAAAACACCCTAGTACACCAACAAATAGACTCATTGAAGGTGATGCAGATGGCATTGAAATGATGATCTTAAGAATTCTATGCATATTGCCATTCCTATTGCACCGACTACATAACGGATTCCATGGGATTGAAGAGATGCTCAGGTACATGCATTGATAGGTTTGTTTGTCAAAATTACCATTATTCCTCACATTTGCTCTTGAGAATCAACAAGGGAAGCTTGGGATACACTTACCACTTTATAACACAAGAAATGAGACTTGTGTTTCTTATCTTTGAAAACAATTGGAGAGTAATCATATAAACGAAGAAGATTCAATGGATAATTTTTTGACAAAGATCAAATTTTTGAAGGGGCATTTGATTTCTAATAATGAAGTTTCACGAGACACTTCACTTGCACAGACTATCCTTAATGGTCTTCTAGATTCATATCAGGATTTTTCTTCTACTGTTTGATTGATGATGAAAGGAAATCCAAATGCCTTAACATTTAAGGAGTTGTTCTCTATTTTGTTGTAGCAAGATGAGTCTAGACAGAATATGTCTATTATGCTTGCTGTAGATCAAGATTTCTTAGCTAGTCAAAAGGGCAAAGGTAAATGTAGCTCATCTATTAGTAAGCAGAAATCTATTGATGCTGCATAGGTGAAGAAGGAAGACAAAGATGAGAAGAAAATAAAAGCATAGAAAGAGGTTTTGAAAATACTATAAAGGAAATAATCATGTCATAAAGACTTGTCCCAAATGAATTGAAAAAGATGCAAAGAAGAAAGAGACTCGAATAGTTGTTGTAGAGGCCTCTACACCTAAAGAAAAGTCTACTAATCTTATGCAGAATGAAGAATGGGAATTTACTACTATATGCAGATATGACCCATCTTCTCATGAGTAGTGTACGTTTGTAGTAGACACAGTTCTTTGGTATTTTGATAGTGGGGCAACCAAACATATTACCTATAACACTTCTTTAGTTTAATCGAGGATGGTTTTAGAGGGAATATTGTTACATGTGCTAACAATTTCTTTTAGCCTATAATCGGAGTTGGTAACATCATTCTCACTACTTTTGATGGTAGTTATTTCACATTATCAAATGCTTTCTTTGTGCTAGATATCAATAAAAATATGTCATGAGTTTGAGCATTAGCCGAGATCCGCTTGGTTGTGAAATTTATTGATGATCGATATACAATTCACGATCTATCAAATGGTGATGTTATTATTTCTTCTCGCATTTTATTTTGTGGGTTGTATAAGCTCATACACTATGAAAAATATGTGAATGACTTGACATGTATAGTAGAAGATTCTCAGGCTATCTCAAATGCAAAGCTTTGGCCTGCAAGCTTTGGTCATCTAAATTATGCTAGTTTTTTACACTTGGAGAAATTTGAAATGGTGTCCTCTCTACCCAAACTTGAGGCATCTTGTAAAAAAAATCAATGAAGGCTCTAGTTTGGGAAAAATGCAGATTTCTTCCTTCCCTAAAGATGGTTAAGTTAGAGCTTCTCATAAACTGCAGCTCATAAATTGTAGCTTGTTCATAGTGATGTTTATGGTCCTATGTAGACCTTCTTTTGGGCACTACCTTTACTTTGTGACTTTCATTGATGAAATTTCCACGAAAGTTTGGGTATATACATTGAAGGAAATGTGGTAAGTATTAGATGCTTCAAACAACTTTTGGTTATGGCTAAAAACCTATCAGCATGAAGCTTGGGCACCGTCCGTTTTGATCGGGGTGATACCTGTCTTTTGATTTGAATGCATTTTTGGCTAAGCATGGGATAAGATATCAATGTGACTTGTCTTATACACCTCAAAAAAATGGATTTGTAGAAAGAAATAAGAGTTTATTCATGGAGATGGCAAGGTGTATGCTCAAAATTTAGGATTTATCTCAGATCTTCTAGCTTGAGGTTGTTATCTGTTTAACATATGTACTTAATAAGTGTCTCACCAAAGCACTCTAGTCTATCACCCCATATGAGGATAAAGTAGTGAATTATATTTTTGTTCGATACTCTTCTGAAAAGAAAGGATATCTTCTATATCATCCACATACTAAATGCATTTTGGTTGGATGTGATGTTCATTTTGTGGAAGATGGAATAGAGCCGTTACTTTCATGTACTAAGGAGACATTATTTGCCTCCAAATATGTGGAGAGCCAAGCGCTAGTCCAAATGAGGCAATTTCTTAGCCTTTAAGGGTTTCATATGATGATGCATAACATTCCATTTCTGATGCATGTTTCCATGATGCACTTGTTGATGAGAGAAATTATATAGAGGAGGAGAAAATTATACCTAAATGGTTGATGCAAACTTTGTGAGATAGAAAATTAGATGCACCTCTACATATCGTATCTTTCATGAGCTCACAGTGCCGTTTTTTGCAATTGCTATTCAAAGGCTCTAGTCTTTTTGATGCAAGTAAGCCTGTTTCTTTTGATGAAGCATAAAATTTACCAAATCGGATGGCCCCTATGCAATTAGAGTATGATGCTATTATGAAGAATGGTACTTGGTCTTTATGTGATTTGACTCTTGGAAAAAAGGCAATTGGCACTAAATGGTTATACAAGCTGAAGCATAAGTTTGATGGAATAGTTGATAAGAAAAAGGCTAGGCTTGTTGCAAAAGATTATGCTCAAGAGAGAGGCATTGATTTGGATGAGACCTTTGCACCCCACACACCAAATGAATACCATTTGTATCATATGTGCATTTGAAGCTCAACATGGTTGGAATGTACATCATTTGGACATTGAAACTTAATTTCTAAATGGTGACTTACATGAAGAAGTTTATGTATTTCAACCCCATGGTTTTGTATAGAACGGGCATTAAAAACGTGTGCAGGTTGAAAAAGGCATTATATGGTTTGAGGCACGCACCACATGCTTGATTTGAAAAGATACATGCCTACTTGATCGCATGTGCTAATGACGTGCTTCTGATCATTGTTGTCTATGTTTATGACATGGTGCTCACTAGTCCTAATGAAAAGCATATTGCTGAATTTAAGGATGATTTGCATGCCTCTTTCAAGATGTTAGATTTGAGGCATTTGCATCATTATTTGGGCATTCAATTTATGCAAGTTTATGGGGGAATAGCCTTGTGTCAAATCGAATATATTAACACATTATTGTAGTGTTTTGGCCTTGAACATTGCAAACCTACTGCTGCTCATATGGAAATAGGTTTAGGTTGAGTGTTCATGATGTTGGAGATGCATATGATGTTGTCCTGTATCAGCAGTCTATTGGATGCTTGATTTACTTATGCATAAGTCAACCTAATATTCAAATTCTTGTCTCCTAGTTGAGCATGCTTATGCATTGCCCAAGTGTCAAGCATTGAGAGGCAGTTAAGCACATCTTTGCTACTTGAGGGGTTTCAAGGTCCTTGGATTATTTTATCCAAAGGGGGCTCATTACCACTAGATTTTTCAAGATTTTTCTAACTTGGACTCGGTTGGTTGTTATAACACTTGTGTGTCCACTAGTACTTTTTGCTTCATGCTTGGTAGCTCATGCATATCTTGGTTGATCAAGAAGTAGCCTACTATGGCCACTTCTAGTTGTGAGGCTGAGTATATTTCATAGTCACTATTGAGTGTGTGTGGCTCAGTTGCCTTTTTGTTGACTTGGGTGTTTATCAATCTTCTACCACCACCATCTTTAGAGGGAGTCAAAGCACATTCGCAATTGTGAGGGATCCTATGTTGCATGCTCGCACTAAGCATATTGAGGTGCATTATCATTATGTTAGGGAGAGGTTCTTTGCTAGTGAGATCTATTTGGCATATGTGCCCACATAAGATAACAATGCAAACCTTTTCACAAAGGCTCTACCTAGGGTGAAGTTTCAAGCTTTCTACAAACTTGGTTGTGCATTACTTCCTTTTGTGGATTAATCTATTTCCACATAGGTTGGCACTTCCTTATACATGAGTGCTAGCTCCTTCTTCATTGCATCATTCCTAGGGGGGTTTGTTGATATATTTTGGTGGTGATGTGTGTGAACACACTTCGGACCACCGGGGCACTTTTTTCCCTCTTTAAGAGGTTTTTCCCCTAGCTTGTATATAGCCTATCACCCTAATAGTTAACTTATCTTTGTAAATTCACTTGGAAATACATTAAATATTGTGTGTTGTGCTCCAAGATTCTTCTTCTTTCTTAGTTCACTTCCACCAACCTAAAACTCCAACACTTCCTTATATCTAGGAGATTCACATTCTAGACAACTCACCTCTATATAAAATACAATCATTAGGACATGCATGTATACAATGATAATCTATACCAAGATTGTTGATTATTTTCTTCACCTCATTATCTGATGTAGGAAAAATACTCTTGCTTGGTAAAAACATTTCAAATAGTAATTTGCAAGTTCATGTGTATGTGTGTGTGTCTGTGTGTATTTTTATGTGTTTATGTATGTATCTATGTATGTATGTTTCTATGTATGTATGTTTCTATGTATGTGTGTGTATGTGTATGTGCATGTATGTATGTGTGTGTGTATGTGTGTATCTATGTATGTATGTATGTATGTGTGTGTATGTGTATGTCTATGTCTATGTATGTGTGTATGCATGTATATGTCAGTATATGTCTGTATGTATGTGTATGTATATATGTGTGTGTTTGTGTATGTGTATGTGTGTATGTGTGTATGTATGTATGTCTGTATCTATATATATATATATATATATATATATATATATATATATATATATATATATATATATGTGTGTGTGTGTGTGTATGTGTGTACATGTGTATGTATGTGTATGTGTATGTGTGTATGCATGTATATGTGTATATATATATGTGTGTATGTGTGTGTATTTATAGATATATATGAGTATGTATATGTGTATATTTACGTAAATAGAAAGAAAAATAAACAATACCTTAATAATGTCAAAATAGATACGTTACTCCATCCAAAACAATTTTGAAGATTGAGAATAAGTAAGCTTGCACTTAGTTGTGATAATCGACTTCCTTCATGTATATGCTTTAAACATTCTTCTTAAAGATATTTCTCATTTTTTGATATATCAATGCTTTTCTTGTCATTTTGGTACCAATCCTCAATAAATCTAACATTCCAATCATTATCATCATTGCAAAAATCATGTAGTTTTTCTTCTTTTGGATATAGTTCTTTCAATCCTCCATATTCTACAACATCGGCCACATGTTTTCATAGCTCAGGTTTTGCTTTGAGTAGGTCTTCTAAGGTGAGATGATACTGCACCATAGTGTTGTTCACGACTTTAGTGTTTCTTGGAACCATTTAGTCTTCATTTCTTATCAAAATCTAATCCTTCATCTTCTTGTTGCTCTTCTTGATTTGCATAAATAGATGAAAGGTCTTTGGGAATTTGCTCATGATCATCAATTTCAGGAATAGGATGGGAATGACCCTTCACCTTGGCCCATTTCTCTTCTTGTATCCCTTGCAAGAATTCTTGAGAGTACTATTGAACTGAAAGAGGTGTTCGGGCACATAAACTTTCGCTGGTGGTGAGCTTTCTCTTTCAACAACTTGATGAGCCTTTGGAGGTAAAGAAGCCTACAGCTTGTTTAGCAACTACTCTAATATTTTTAAAACGCCTTGGAAATGCCAACTTGGTTTGATAGAACTTGTCTGATTGAACAATGTATTGGTCTCGAGAATAGCTTGGGCTACTTCTACCATTTTCATGCCAAAGTTTGTCACTTCAATCTCTAAATCTTCTCTATGGTAGCCCTTGTCTAGGTTTGCAGCTCTTGGCCCTTCTTGAACTCGAGCTTGGTAGGCCTTGAACATCATGTCCAAGCCTTCTAGGGTTGGATCTGGGAGAACAGACCCTAGTTCTAGTCTATTTACAATGAGTGGTGGGGTGGGATGAAGTTGAGTGGATGGAGTTTTGGCATGTGAGGGGTTTTGAGATGTAATGCCCACCGTTTTTAATTTTGCATCTCTGAAGCTTTCTTCTAGTCCCGATAACTTTCTAGCCCATGTACGACTGGCCTTCTTCTTGGTATCCTTCCAAGTTCTTGATTTCCTGTTACTATGCTCTCCTAATTCACTAGACTCTAATTTTTCAGCTATTTTAGCCTCTTGTAAAACTTGTGCCTTAGTGATTGCCTGTATAGGAGCCACATTAAGTCTACTTGAACTTGAATCCACAACTAAGCCTACCACATTAATGGGTGTAACCTTGGGCACACTAGAGGGGTTCCTTGGACAATCTCTTGGGAGATGTTCTTTTTCTACACTGACGACAAAAGCCTTGTATTATGATGTTTTGTCCTTCTCTTGGAGCCGGTGGGTGGGGACATTCACAACTGAAATGGTCCTCGTGACATCTAAAACATGGTCTTCTAGGGGCTTGTGGTCTCATTTGTCTCAGTTAGGGCCTAGGGTTATGATTTGTATACCTACCATTGGACTATTTTGGCTCCCAATTTGGTTCCATAGACTATTTTGTAATAAGCTCATGGACTATCTTCATCGATACCACATTAATGGGTGTAATCTTGGGCACACTAGAGGGGTTCCTTGGACAATCTCTTGGGAGATGTTCTTTTTCTACACTCACGACAAAAGCCTTGTATTATGATGTTTTGTCCTTCTCTTGGAGCCGGTGGGTGGGGACATTCACGAGTGAAATGGTTCTCCTGACATCTAAAACATGGTCTTCTAGGGGCTTGTGGTCTCATTTGTCTTAGTAAGGGCCTAGGGTTATGATTCGTATACCTAAAATTGGACTATTTCGGCTCCCAATTTGGTTCCATAGACTATTTTGTAATAAGCTCATGGACTATCCTCATCGATGTCACCAAAAATTTGAGCATGAGGGTCATTTTTTGAGACCAAAGGGGTCATCGACACCAATGCTCTATTAGGGTTCTCTTCTACCATATCATACTTAATTTGAATCACATTGATAGGAGGTTGTAGTTGGTTTCGTAAGACCGATTGTGGCCTATATGGTGTGATTTTTGAACCCTAGATGGTGACTCTGTCTATTTTGCTAAGTTGATCTGGCTTGAATCTACAAGAAGCTTCATCTATGTCTCTATTCAAGAATAGTTCTAAGCTTTTGTTGTCTTAAGGAACCCACTCTAGAGTAATTAGCTTCATCAAGATAGATTTTCCTCAGGGTGTCTTGGGTTCTCATCCTAGGTCTCCTTTCTCTAGGTCTCCAATCTCATTCTCGTGAATGATATTTCCAAACTCATTTATCCTATGTGGTAAGTTGGTAACCACATACATGGTTCCTTGCTTGTCAATATAAGAAACCTCTTTGAATTGGGCCACTAGGTGTTCAAGTGTGAAGGGTCGATCGGGATTTTTGAATTGGACAAGTGATTACCTCACACCATCCTCATAGATGCATGCACCTAGTCTGTTAGTCTTAATATACTCCAATTGCATCTTATAGGGACCTTTTAGTGTTTCTAAATAGGTAGTGAATGAGCTACTTGCGGGTGTCTCCAATATGCTAAAAGACATTTTTGAATCATTGTTTTGGAACTTAGCACTTAGGGATAGTTGCTAATTTGTTCTCCCCACGACCTAGGTGTGTGATTGAAACTAGCTTCAGATGATCTGATGTTTTGTCTATCTCGGCCTAGGTACCTCCCTGATCTAAGGTTCATATGCCTTGGTTAAGCGTCTACAATTTCCCTAGTTCAACCTTGTTGCCAAGAATTGATTGAGGTGGTTAAGAATGCTTACAACCTCAAGCCGTTTCTCCCTTGATCAAACTTGAATGCTTAGGACACATATTTAGAAGCTTGCAATGCCTTGGTTAAGCGTCTACAATTTCCCTAGTTCAACCTTGTTGCTAAGAATTGATTGAGGTGGTTAAGAATGCTTACAACCTCAAGCCGTTTCTCCCTTGATCAAACTTGAATGCTTTGACTCCCTTGAGTGGCTCTCAATAGACCTCTAAAAGTCCCAACATTAGATCAAGCTTTAACTTCAACCGATAGACAATTTGATTCAGACATTTTTAAAGACCTTTTTCCCCCTTTGTATTGTTAAAAAATTCTCTCAAGCTCCCTTGGTTTCATAACCCCACTTGAGGTTCAAGTTCAAATTTCCCTATCTAAAAATTTACGCATTATTCTTAAGAAAAATGAGCTTTCTAATGCACTCTAGAGTTCAAAAGATGGGTTTTGGATGAGAGAGTTATGTCAAATGAGGCTCTTGGGGATCAAAACATGCGAAGAGGAAGTTACGAGAAAATTATGATTTTGAGTGAAAATCTCCATCTTGAACAATCCCAAAAATATGGATCTTGATCGAGAATCAATAAGAAGTTATGAGAAAATCGCAATTTTGAGTGAAAATCGTGATCTTGAACAATCCCAAAAATGACAACTTGATTGAGAATTGCGATGTTGAGAGAACTTGAAAAACACGATCTTGACTAAAAATCGCCATCTTGATAGAGAATCCTGTTTTTGAAACACCGTGAAAACCATGATCTTGATTAAGAATCGTGTTTTGGAGACACCCTAAAAAATCATGATCTTGACCGACAATCATGTTTTTGAGACACCCTGAAAATTGCAATTTCGACTAAGAATCGTGTTTTGAGAATCCCTTACAATCGCAATGTTGGTTGAGAATCCTGTTTTTGAGACTCGTTGAAAATCTTGATTTTGAGGGAGGACCGCGATGCTTAGCAACCCCAAAAGTCACCATTTTGAGTGAGGATTGCAATGCAAAGGAACCCCAAAAACCACGATTTTGAGTGACGATCCCGATGCTAAGCAACCCCAAAAATCACGATTTCGATTGAGAATCACATTTTTGAGACACCTTGAAAATTGTGATCTTGACTAAGAATTGCATTTTACATGAAAATCGCGTTTTGTAAGAATGATCTCAAAATAGTGAATATGACCTAAAAATTAGGATTTCGACCGAGGATCACGTTTTTGAGAATCACCAAAGAATCACAATTTTAAGAATGACCAGAAAATCATGTTTTTGAGACAACTAGAGAATCATGATTTTGAGCACAACCTAAGAATTGCGATTTTTAGAATGCTTTAAGGCGAGAAATTCCAATACTAAAAAAATTGTGGTTTTCAAAAAAGTTTGAATTTTTCAAAGAATTGCAATTTGCACCACAAAATTGGGTTCTCTTGAGATTTTTGGTGGGAACTTCAAATTTCAACACGGAGGTATGTGTGTCATATAGAGGGTCACAAAAATCACAAAAACTTGCACACACGAATACTTTCTCTTCCACTCTCTCTCTTCCTCTCTCTTTCTCGCACACCCACGAATGAAAAATGAAGTGAAAATGGAGAATATACATTCAAAAAAAAAAAATTTCTATAAAGATGAAGATGAAAGAAGATGGTGATGATGAAGATGAATAAGAAAAATCAAAAAAATAAAAGAAAATGACTATTTTGTACATTCCAACATAACAAATATATGATCTTGCCATCGCAACACTCGTCCTCGAGCAACGTTCCCCGACAACGGTGCCAAAATTTGGTGTAGCCCAAGCGTGAGCACCACCTCCTTTACTTGTCAATCCATGGATATGTGACGAGAATATGAATATTGTGAACAATTGTGCTGAGCAAATATGAGCCAAGAGCATATACATGCACGCACACACACACGCACACAAGGTAAGATAACAAAGATAGGAACAATAGAATTTCTCAATTGCCAAAGAACTCTCTTACAAAAGCTTCAATCTCTAAGAAGCCAAATTTCTAACAAGCTAAACCCAAAAATGACCTCTCTAGCTCTTTTTATAGTTTCTCACTAGCTTTTGGCCCTACCCAAACTTAGTGTCCAACCTAGTTAAAAACTAGGTTCTAGGGCTTATTTGAGGGCTCAAAGGGAATCAAGAAATTATAAAAATTGATACATAAGTACTTCTAATACTCCTCAACCTTGAGGAATCCATGAACTAAACAAAATGGAGTTGCAAAAATGTGAAATGGTATTTACAATGGTTTTTAGTGATCAAAATCACTTTTTTTTTAGGGATTTTGTCTCAAAATTTGACATATACTTCTTCGAGCTCCCTACATACTCCCTCTTCTTGTGTGTCTACTTCTTCATGCATTCCCATGCCATCTTCTTGAGCTTGAGTGCCAATAGTGAAGCATGTATGTTAAAGCTTCCAAAGTTTGACAAACTATTTGAAATTCATATCGATGCTTCAAGCCTAGCGTTTGCAAGGGTACTTATGCAAGATGGACACTCTGATGAGAAAAAGTCTTATCACATACATTTTCCAGAGCAAAAATCTGATGGAGCACTCATGAGAAGAGATGCTCGTGATGATCCACTATCTATAGAAGTGGTAGCAATATGTGCACGACAAACATACCAAAATTTACAGAGATAACATCTTCTTGAAGTATGTTTGCACTCAACCAAAGCTCTCCTCAAAGAATGCAAGATGGCAAGGCTTTCTAGTCGAATTCAACATAGATATCATTCATAAGTTGTACATGGAGAATGTGACACCTAACGCTTTGAGCCAACAAACTACCTTAGCGGCCTTGTCCATGGCTGAGATCAAATGGAAGGATCAAGTGGGGCGCCTCTAGTAGGCACATTCTAAAGTACAAAGAATTATAAAGGAAGTACATTGCAGATTGGACAGCAAGTAAAAATATGGAGTGATCAACAACGTGCTTCACAAAAAAAGGTCGTCATATATTCCAAATGATGTAGAACTTCAGCATACACCACTATGGGAGGCACATGATTGCCAACTCATAGGGCATGGAAGACAAAGATTAGGCTATGAACATTTGAAGTAGCATGTATTCTGGCAAAAACTGAAATTCGATGAAGTAGAATGTATGCAAACTTGTCCCACCTATGAACTAGTCCAATCAAATCGCATCAAATCGGTAGGATTACTTCATCCAATGGCCATTTTGAATCGACCATAGGATATGATAAGTATGGATTTAGAACAAATTTTCCATCATCATAAGGGTTCACTGCCATCTTTGTAGTTTAGGACTAGTTCTCAAAACGGGCTTAGTTTATTCCCATGAAACCATCGATGACAGCTAAAGTGGTGACACAAAGTTTCTTCAACCATGTGTTTAAATACTACTATGGCTTACCATTGGCCATGATTTTAGACAGAGTTCCAAGTTTTCTCAACGATCTATGGAAATAATTAGTTATCATCTAGGGTACATAATTATGGTTCTCATCTGCCTCATCCTGAAATCAATGGGAAAACCAAATGCATCAATCAAATAGTAGAGGACTATCTTCAAAGTTATGTCCAAGCAGATATACAAGATTGTGTAAAATATTTGGATATTTTGGAGTTTCATTACAATAGCTCCATACATGCAACTACCATATTGACACCTTTTGAGGTGGCTTTGGGAAAAGAGGTGATCAAACCTATGGCCCTCATGTTCAACACTCTCTTAGTAGCTCGTGACTACAAATGCCTATGCTAGTACTATCTCAATGCACTCTTGGACTTCTCTTTGTGGCAGCAACACACTAGGAAGATGAATTGGTAGCACATCTTCATACTCCTTAAGCATGTTCTAGATGCGATGATCATCCACTTTCATTTTACTATTCTTCTCTTCATCTACCCCCACTTGATTTCATCTCAATACACATAAATGTGTCTCCACTCCATATCCAAGGGCTTTTTGCTATCCATTTCACATTCAATGGTGTCTATGTGAGCTTAACTTTCTCTACCCAAGTATGGCTATCAACCTGATACGTCCTTCTCGCATGACCAATGACTTTCATTCCTTTGGTTGTCTTTCATATTGAGTCCTTTGTGGTATGTACTCTTGTTTCATTTATGTTTTGTCTCTTTGTTGTCGATCATGTTCATCCTCTGGAATTTGGGTCTGTTTCCTAGTATGTTTCTCTTCTATTTTCCTTGGTTCACATTGGGGTGGCTTCCTTGTGTCATCCTTGATATATTTCTTGTCTTCATTTTTATGTTTTGGAGACTTCAATCTAAAAATCTACCATCAGGATGTTGTCTTGCATATCTAGCAAGAGTTTATCTATTCTCTTGCCCAATATATTGACCATGTATTTGTCCATAAATGATAGCCCAATGATCACATTGAATGCATCTAATGGGACTACTAAGAAATCTAGTTGTGCAAATCATTTGTCCAGTGTCATGTGGACGTTTAAAGCATTCTTTACATTGTCACCTTTCCCTTGTGCAAAAAAGACAAATGAATCTGAAAGTTTACTCAAAGGAAGTTACAAACTAATGGCATATTCTAATAACATAAATTTATGGCTAGCATCAGAGTCCACCAACATTGCCTTTTGGGAGTTGTCAAAAGTTCCCATAAAAATACATATTTTGAATTACTTTTAGTGTCACATGTAGGCACCTTGAGGTCGTCTGCCATGTTCCATACATATGGCACTTCTTTGTTTGAGTGAGCTCCATCTTCTATGTCCTCCACCTCCATGATGGTGACATTAGAATTACCTCTTTATGGTTCATCTTCCACCTAAGCCACTTGCACACTTCTATTTTGTGTGTTATGGATATATTGGTGAGTCCAATGATATTCTCTTCATGTCCTACAAAAGGAAGGATCATTCTTTACCAGTTTGATGTGGTTAAGGAATGATATTGGTTGTTTCCATATGTGGTATTGTTCATGTGGCGTGTACACTGTCTATGTTCCAATTCGATCCTGGCCAAGTATTAGTACTAGAACCATGGATTCCTTGTTGAGTCCTCTTTGGTGATACATTCTCTGGTCTCCTTATGTTCTGAGTGTGTCCCTTAGCCTCATCATCCTCTTGACATTGAACCATCACAATGGCCTCTTCCCAAGTGTGTTATATGTAATTAAGTAATTCTATTATCTAAGATTTCGATCGGTTCAGGCATATGTGAAATCGATACCATTTGATTGCCCGTGTATATGATCAAAGATCTGGAGACTAGACTTACGTAGCAGGTCATGTGCTCTTGTAAACAAGTAATCTAGTTAGCTTAGTGTTAAGCCTCAAGGGTGTGAAGAATGAGGTCTTGGGTTCAATCCCCATGGGATACATGGGGAGAGTATTTTGTCCAAAGACCTCTAGATCCTTCTAAAAGCATCTACTTGAGTTAAATCTAGTTTATTAGGACACTTGGTGCACATGCAATAACATGACGGACACATGGATGGTTAGAATCCACTTGCCCAAGAATGTAGTCCCCTCAAGAGAGCTATATAAATAGGCATATGATTGGGAGGAGATTAATCTCTCTAGCACATGGTGGTGGTCGTAATCTTCATTCTCTTGCATGGGGTTCGCTTTTCTATTTCGTGTTGGGTCCACAAACTGCATCTATATACAAACCCATGCAGCCTATCAAGATCGTGCATATCGGTTATCTATAACATGAGTTGTTGATATTTTAGAATATATTGATGATGAGACCCTTCTTGCTTGAGAAGTCTTCATTCATTCCTTAACTCAAACGATTCATTTTGTGGAATGAAATAGTCCTCAAACGCCCCTTTAAAATCTTTCTAAGATGTGAATTTTTCAGGCATTGACTCTCCAAGGTCCCACGCATTTGCATTGTTGGCTACAGATGATGACGCAATCTTCAATGATTATCTCTTACCCATGCATTGCAACTCAAGCTACTGATCGATATCCACAACCATTTTGATATGTTCAAGGAGTTGCACCATTCACAAAACATTTCAGGTGGACATGGTTTGAAGCATCCATAGGAATTCTCATCATTGACAACGTCAAAAGATGAAATTGATTGATGTCCTCATGCCTCTGGCCGATAGCCTTGACGAGAGATTCTTTTCAATTTTTTTCCTTATTGGTTCTCATGTGGTTTTGTAGTTTCTTTGGACTCAAAATTTTCCTTCAGTAAGCTAGCGAATTAAATCAATGATGGTCGACTTCAACCCCGAAATCGATTGTCTTGAGCCATCATCGAATCGGGGGGAGGCAAGTTCCTCCCCCTCTCCGGATTCACAAAATTGTAATTATTGTGTGTAGGGGACCGTATCTGGACCCGCTTTCCTTAGCTTCATCTTTTCTTATTTCCAACTTCTTTGTTACCACCCGTGCGATGCTCCACATCACTAAAGAAGTCATCATTTGCTTCATCGTCCATGGCGGTGTGAGAAACGAGGTGTTGAAAGGAGGCTCATAGCATTGGTGTGATAATGTGTCCGTCCTCTCTTCCAGAATGGCCTGATTGAGTGAGGCTCTCACACCAAATGTGACAAAACAACAAGTGCCCCGATCTCAACTAAGTGCATCACACTAGCTCATCGGTGGGGTGACTTGAGGAGTCCCGCTTGGAAGGTAAGATTCTCCCAAAATACAAGTTTTCATGAATGGTTGATTGTATTGATGAAAACGGCCCGAAGGTGATTACATGAAAACTGGCGTGCATGCGATTACAATGGTCCATGTCGGCCTACATTAAACATCACGGGCAAATGTTGAAGGTAGCCAGCATGTGCTAAGTGGCATGGGCAAACTGAGGGACTATGATGAAATGGGGCTTCCCAATGGCCCGGAGTACACTTTTTTGAGGGATTGGGAAGGGAGCAAGAGCACCTGGAATGCAAGATCACAGAATTGGCTGCTGGATGATTAAAGAGGCCTCTCTCATAGTTGGGCACAATTCCACGCCTCACGACAAACCAACCAAGCATCAGGCCAGAGTGGTTCTCAAAGGGTATTACATATACACCCTCTCAGTTTAAATTGTCACATGGAAGTATGAAACGTCCATTCTCAAGGACGGAGACTGCCAGCTGACCTGGCTTGCTGCTGAAGTGGCCGCATATCCAATATTCTTCTTGTCCTTTATAAGATTTTGGGCAATTTTGTTCTCTGGCATACTTCCCTTACGTTTTCATTTACAATACATTTCCATCAACGTACTGCAATGAAGTTTTCATCCATGTGCCCGCCATAATCGAAGCAGACAGACATTTCTCTTGCAGCCGTTCTAGGAACTGGAGTCAGTCCTCCAGGCTCAATCTCCCTATGGACCCCTACTCCTAGGACTCTAGTAGTCCACATGAAGCCCGTATGGTGCACGCAACAACACCATCATTGTGTAGAGACTTGCAAGTTTCCACTCAACGCGCTAGACTCTACATTGATGATGTTCGCTTTCTGACACGCTCGGCCTCCGGACTCTAAGTTTGACGAGATGCAGTGGAACAAGTGAGCAGCTGCTTAATATTCAAGAGAAGTGGTGGAAAATGGGTAGGAAAACAGTTTCTCTGCCCGTCGCTAACTTACTAGCTCTCAACAGGAGCAGACACAAGTCGAACAGTCCGTTCTAAAACGCTAAAGGAATCGGGGGTTCGGAGCTTGGACGCCAGATCCATGAGTTCGGAGCTTGGAAGCCAGATCCATAGCCTTTCCTGCTGGCTCCTCCTCCGTTCATCCTTCTGCAAGCGTGTTTTTCGTTTTATCCTTCCACTGATTATACGTCATTCCTTTGCAGATTATCTTCTATGAACCCCCGTCTTCATTGACTTCTGCCGTGCTTGGCTTTCCCAAAAGGTTATTGTCATTATGAATGTGTCGCATAAGCAAACGTCATCTCAGAAGCACGCACTATCTCAAGACCAAGCATAACAAAAGCTGTCCATTCCGTTACTGTGTTCCATCGAATCTCCCAATACTCTTGCATCTTCTCTACACCGCTTTTGTAAGTCTATTATCCCTCTAGAACCAAGGGTCTCAAAAAAGTATCAATGGCAGAAAGGCGTCTATGCCGTACGTCTCCCTTTTCAAGTGGAACCTTGCCGGAATTCATTCTTCACTGCGTCTTTGAACACATAGACATGCCGGAAGATCGAGGTGCCGTCTCGCTTGTGTGCAGGGAATGGTATTACGTCGAAAGGTGGACAAGGCGAAAACTGACAATTACCTGCTGCTACGCCATAAGTCCTTCCAGACTTACTCAGCGCTTTCCTGCGCTCCAAGAATTGAAGATTAAGGGAAAGCCAAGAGCTTCCATGTTTGGTTTGGTACCAGACGACTGGGGAGGCTACGCAGGTCCCTGGATCTCTGAGATATCTGTCAACTGCAAATGTTTATACGCTCTCCATCTCCGCCGCATGGTTGTGATCGACGAAGACCTTTCCACTCTTGCTGAGGAACGAGGAGACATGTTGCAAATTCTTAGGCTTGACAGATGTTCGGGTTTCTCTACAACGGGCCTTCAAGTTATAACGAAATCTTGCAGGTAAGAATCAATTTCTTATCGATTTCTTTCAGGATCAAAGTGCATGTGTAAATGCTATTACTAGAATGGGGAACTCTACATGCGATTGCAAATCTGCAAGACTTTCTTACTTAGAAAATATACACAAACAGTATTTGGATATCTTAGTTTACCATCGTTAACACATAGGAATCCCGATGCATTTTCGATATGCATCAGAATATGAGAAGAGACTATGAGAAAAAAGACTTTACGAATACTTGTGTCACGTAGGACGATCGATCGTCAGAGCCATAAATTAAGCACTGATGTATCTGCACGAGATAGTAATATTTATCTTTTAAGCATTTTGCCGAGAGTATCACGTGTCTGAATAACTATCTTCTATCTCTCAGTAATGATGCTCTACACATTTCTCATCAACCGCGGACTGTATCTGTTTCCATAGTTTCTTAAACAGATTTGTATCTGTTTAAGAAATCTGCACGAGATAGTTATACTTATCTTTTAAGCATTTTGCTGAGACTATCACGTGTCTGAATAAATATCTTCTATCTCTCAGTACTAATGCTCCAGCACATTTCTCATCAACCGAGGACTATATCCATTTCCACAGTTTCCTAAACAGTTTTCCATTGACGTCTGCACGAGATAGTGATATTTATCTTGTAAGCATTTTGCTGAGAGTATCACGTGTCTGAATAACTATCTTCTATCTCTCAGTAATAATGCTTTAGCAGATTTCTCATCAACCGAGAACTATATCCATTTCCATAGTTTCTTAAACAGATTCGTATTTAGATTCTCCATTCAAATCTGTACGAGATAGTGATATTTACTTTTATGCATTTTGCTGAGAGTATCACGTGTCTAAATTACTATCTTCTATTTCTCAGTAATGACGCTCAAGCACATTTCTCATCAACCCGAGACAACTATATCCATTTCCTTAGTTTCTCAACAAGATTTGTATCTAGGTTTTCCATTGAGAATATCGTCTTCAAATATATTTAGGTGTTTGTTAAACATTCCGTCACGTCTATTACTAACATTTTCTATACTGAGAGTTGTGAATTCTTGTTGAGGTTTGAGACGATCTTCAGGTCCCTATTGATTTCAATCAAATATTGTGAGAGAGTAGAAAAGGAGGAGCGATATCTCGTACGTTCGCCCTGCATTTCACGTTTGTATTAACTTCCATCGTGAATAGTTCTACATTGGGCATATTAGTTCATTTCTTTTGGATGCCGAAATTGAACATTATGATCCTTGATCGACATAATTTTCTTTCTTAATTTGAATTCATAGATGTTCATTTTCACCTTGGATTCTTTTGAAAACATCGTGGCTTCTGATTAGAGCACCCAATATTCAGCTATTTGACCATACTTTAGAAAATTTATATATATATATTCCTTCATTCTCTAAAGAAAGAAAAGGAAACCTACTACAAAATCACAAAAGGCATAAACAAACGATTCAAATTATGGCCGCTCAAAATGTATGAACAATGCATTATTGCTTGAATGGTAAAATTACTATGAAAATCCTAGCTATACTCAATAATCCACCCTCAAGTGACCACAAAGTATCCATGGTGCTCCAACGTGTAAGGCCGTCATTATGAGGAGAAGCCATTGTGAGCATTAGGACGTTTGCAAAACCCTACCTTTCGATTTAGATGAGGTCGATGTGTGATGAGTGATGGCAATAGATAATCTTGGTGAGCCTAACCTAATCTAGGTCGATGTGTGATGAGTGATGGCAATAGATAATCTTGGTGAGCCTAGCCATTAGGTTAGGTCGGACATAAACTTTCAGGCCACACGATTACTAGTGGAGGCAAAAATAAAGGCCTATGGCACTGCCTCATTTTCCCATAGAACCTTAGTGGGGGGAATGCAGATGGGGGCTTAACTCCTTTAATGGTGTCGAGAGGGTCTATCCCCCCGGCCAATGGGGCTGAGACTATAGGACTTCAAATCATAGATATATTCTTGGATTTTATATTTTTCTAACTATGTTTATCTATACCAACTCCCATTGTGAAAGCTATATAAGCATGACCCATGTGTAGCTCTACATATCATTGCACACTATTAAGTCCTTCATCTAGAGTATGTCTAGATCATCATCTAAGCTCCATATTTGGAGTGCATGGGTGGACAACATCATGTTCGCAACTACATTAATTTGATAATTTAAAATTTGAGTTCTTTATCTCTTAGCCTACATCTCTCTTTGTCTCCATTTTTTTCTCACCTTTGTCTATAGTCTATTTTTTTGTGCTATTATTTTTAGCATCGTTACAAATCTCAAGAGGCTCGAAATGGTTTAGAAACATAAATCTAGATGTTGCATAGGTATCAACAACAATAGAGAGAAAGTGGTGTGGCATTATCTATGACTTGGTATCAAGGATGTTTTTTAATAGGATTAGGTGGAGCACGGTCAAGAGTAGCAATGATGGAGGTCATCCCAACATTGAGCATATGACCACCAACCTTAATGGAAGGTAAGGTTGATTCTACACAATACACCCTCAGGAAGTTTAAAATCACTTCTATCCTTGATTTCTATGAGGTTATAGAGATTGTTCTTGGGATTGATTATGAACCCCAAGAAAAAACTAATCCAAGTTATCAGGGTGGAATGATTCCTCTTGATGCTGATATTCTATGTGCTTAGAAACATAGAAATGTTGATGCACTCTATGCTCTAGTTACTAGTACTACTAATAGTGTTCTAACTCTCATTCAGCATACTACTAGGCCTTGTGAAGCATGAAACATATTGAGGAATGAAAATGAAACTCATAATGAAACATGGATTCAGAAATTGAACAATCATCTAGTAGGAGACGCTACATTCATAGAAAATTCCAAAGGAGGCAAGGCAAAATCTTGAAAAGATGGAGCAAAAAGGAAAAATGAAGATCAAAGAGAAGTGTTTCTAGTATAAGAAGAAAGGCCATATAATTCAAGACTATTGCATCAAGAAGACAGAAGAGAAGAATGATTCTTCTAAAGGTGGTTAGAGCAAAGAGTCTATGTTTATCTATACGAACACCCATTGTGAAAGCTATATAAGCATGGCCCATGTGTAGCTCTACATATCATTGCACACTATTAAGCTCTTCATCTAGAGTCTATCTAGATCATCATCTAGGCTCCATATCGGGAGTGCATGGGTAGACAACATCATCTTTTGAGCTACATTACTTTTGATAATTTAAAATTTGAGTTCTCTATCTCTTATCCTACATTTCTCTTTGTCTCAATTTTCTGTATCAAGGATGTTTTTTCGTAGGATTAGATGGAGCATAGTCAAGAGTAGCAATGATGGAGGTCATCCCAACCTTAAGCATATTACCACCAACCTACTGGAAGGTAAGCTTGATTGTACAATCTACACCCTCTGGAAGTTTAAAATCACTTCTATCCTTGATTTCTATGAGGTTATAGACACTGTTCTTGAGATTGATTATGAACCCCAAGAAACAACTTATCCAAATTATCAGGATGGAATGATTCCTCTTGATGCAGATGTTCTATGTGCTTAGAAACATAGAAATGTAGATGCAGTCTATGCTCTAGTTACGAGTACTAATGATAGTGTTCTAACTCTCATTCAGCATACTAGTAGGCCTTGTGAAGCATGAAACTCATAGTGAAACTTAGATTTAGAACTTGAACAATCATCTAGTAGGAGACACTACATTCATAGAAAATTCCAAAGGAGGCAAGGTAGAATCTTGAAAAGATAGAGCAAAAAAGAAAAATGAAGGTCAAAGAGAAGTGTTTCTAGTATAAGAAGAAAGGCCATAGAATTTAAGACTATTGCATCAAGAAGAGAGAAGAGAAGAATGATTCTTCTAAAGGTGGTGAGAGCAAAGAGTGTACTAGCGCTATAGAAACAAAGCTTGAATTATTTGTTACAATAGAGGAGGTATGTTCTTATGCTGAATATTCAAGAACACATGACTCATGGGTGGTGGAAAGATGTGCCTCTCATCACATGATGAGGAGAAATAAACCTTTATAGTTCCTTAGAACCTCAGAAGGAACCCATTGGAGTAAAGGTAGGAAGTCATGGAAGATTTCCTATAGAAGGTGAAGGTATGGTTTCTTTCATTAATTCTAAAAGAGATATTAAAAAGCTTTTGAAGGTGTTTCAGGCTCCAAAAATCAAATGAAATCTGCTTTTAATTGATTCTATAATTCATCAAGGTCATGTAGTAAATTTTAGTAATGAAGGAGCTAAGATTATGGATAGTAACAACAATGATGTTGGGACTTGCATGAAGAACAAGCTCTATGCATTGTATTCTCCAAAAGAAACTATAAGTGTGGGGAGAAATAAGCTATGGGATGAGAGACTCGGCATATATGATACCATGTACTAAAGGTGATGCATTGCATGGCTATAGTTGCATAACTAGCATCGATTTCAAAGATGAAGGATCCATGTGAAGCTTTCATGATGGGAAAGAAACAGAGGAAGATGTTTCCAAAAGAAAGAAAGAAGAGAGCAAGCTATCCTCTAGATTTGGTGCATGCTAAGTTATGGAGAAAAATACATACACATGGCTTGGGTGGTACTACATGTTACTCACAAAGACTATAGTAGAATCACGTGAATGTAATTTCTTTGTGATAAGGCTCAAACTTTTAGTAAGTTTAAAGAATGGATTCCGTTTGTTGAAACTAAAATAGTTAAGAACCTGAAAAATTTCAAGATACAAGGTGATGGTGAATTTACATCATGAGAGTTTGAAAATTTTAGCAAGAGTAAGAGAATCAAGCATGAACTAAGAATGGCGCATTGCCCTCAGAAAAATGTTGTTGTAGAACATTGGAATCAAACCATCATGGAGATGGCAAGGTGCATGTTGAAGGTAAAAGGCTTGGCAAATCAGTTTTTGGGAGAGGCTATCAACACTGTTGTCTACATCTTGAATCAAAGTTACACCAAGGCATTTCATGGAAAGACTCCATAGGAATCCTACATTTGTAAAAATCCATATCTTTCCCATTTCAAGGTATTTGGAAGTGAATGTTATGTACATGTTCTAGGTAAGAATATAAAAAAGCTTCAACCAAAGAACATCAAATTTATCCTCTTAGAGCACAACGAGGATAAGAAGGCTTATAAGACTTATGATCTTGAGGCTAAGAAGATGATGGCTAGTCACTATGTATGATCCATTCTCAGAGCTTTGTATGGAGAGACATGAATCTATCTCTATGCTTGATAAAGGTGAGATTACACTTGTGACTTCTTAAACATATTGATTGCTCTATAGTCAAAATAAAATTTTTAAGTAAATAGTGTTACCTAACATACCTTTGCTTTTGAAGTTATGCAAACTGATATTGCTCAATTCATAGCCCGCTCTGTGCACTGAGCATTTTTCAAAGAAAATTCTTCCATAAATAGACGATTTCCAACTCAAGAGATAAATCTCAAATTAGTTTTCCTTAAACTTTTGCGACCAATGCTCCAAAGAATTATGGTCATATTTATGCATCATTTGATATGAAAGCGAGTGCTTATAAGTGTCCCAAAAATATTTAGGTTGGTGTATATTCAATTTTTCCATGAAGCTTCTCATCTCTCTACTCCATCATCACCTTCACATAGTGGTATTGGAGTACCATCATAGTGTATGTTTTTCCTTATTCAATCATCATATTGGATCCAACCAACTATAAGCATGGTCTCTAATGATGGAGGCATATTTTCAATGTATAAACCTCCATGAATACATCTTTAGAGATGAGTTAATGCCTATTCTATGGGCCAAAGGACAACCAACACAGAGGTGTAAGAAAGGTTGAACACATGATGTGAAAATGATGATTTGGCAAGGTCATATACTCTAAAATATATTTATGACTTCTTACTTCCACACATTAGGAATTTTAAGACTTCACAAGAGACCTCGAATGCTTTTGAGGCATTCTCCTCTTCAAGTGCCTAGGCCAGGAAGAATCAACTATGGATGGAGTGAACATATCAAAGAAAAATATCATTGATAGATCAAGAATGTATTTGATCAATAAGGAAGCATTTGAGAATTCATAGATCAAAGAGATAAGAGTCAAGCAATTCATCAATGGAATGAAAGTAGATTACAAGAGGGAAGCATTTACCTGTGCCATGGAATTATACATGGACATGCAAGTACCAAATTTCAACAACTCATGGAAAAACCCCTCACTCAAAAATCCAAGCTTATGAAGAATGGTGATAGATAAAAATGTATTCAATTCTTTGCCCTTTATAGAGATAAAAGTACAATCAAAGATGTCAAAGGTAAAGGAAATAATTTTGACAAAGAAGCAAGTGCCTTCGAAGATAACTTTGCAAGGAGAGGAAGAAGTTCAAGAGCAAGAGGTAGAGGTGGTAGACAATTTAGGGGGAGATTTTCAAGCTCCTCATCTTGTGACATATGTGGAGTAAACAATCCTATGAATGGGAAATGATTCAAGAACATGAGGAACCAGAGATTAAGAGGATATAATAGAGGAGGATATGGAGCTGGTCGAGGCAGACACAATAACACTTATAGATACAATAACAACACTACAATAACATCCATCAAGGTGGCTACAAAGGACAAAGAGACTGCAAGAATTACACTTATGATAAATTAATAGAAGATTCACCTCTACTCATGAACATGATAATGAAAAGAGGTAAATTAGATGAACATATATTCTATATTGATTTTGAATGTTTAAATCATGAAGTAGGGAATGTAGCACTACTCTAAGATTCAAAAGACCCCAAAAACAAGCATGAAGTTAAAATAGGAGATGATAGCACGCACCTTGTGGAGAAAATTCTAAATGTGAATACAAATGGTAACAAGAATTCATTCAGAAGAGATCTCTATGTACTTAGCATGACTAAGAATGTGGTAAGTGTATGAAAAAATTGGAAATATTATTGTAAGTGATCTGGTTCACAAAATATGGAGCTATTGTAAAAGACCCATACTAATGATTTAAGAAGATATCCAAAGGGGAAAAGATAGATAGGGTGTTCACTTTTGAACTCCAAGACACAAGGAGCATAGCACTTTTGAACTATGGCACTCAAACCTTATCAAAGTTAGAGGTTTGATACAAAATATTGGATCACATAGGAGATAGAACCTTAAGAAAAAATACAAATGATCAAAGCGCACTTGGACTATCAAATATTTCAAAGAAAAATATGATTTACAAATGCAATGCATGTCAATTTTTCAAATCTTAGATGCAACTATTCACAATGAAGGGATACATGCATAAAGACATCTTCGAGGTTGTCCAGAGAGATGTTTGAGGATGAAGAAAGGAACCTTCTATCTCAAGTTCAAGATATTAAGTGTCTTTTTTTGATGATTGTAGTAGATGGAGCATACTATATTTTATGAAGCATAAAGGTGAATTATTTACTTGTTATAAAAACCATTTAGCAATAGTAGAGAATGAAGTAGGTAGAATATTGAATAGTTCAAGGTATAATCGAGGGGAGAGTGTTTCTCTCATGATTTTGTTTCCTTCCTCCAAGAAAAATGAACCAAATAGATATAAAAACCAAAATTATGACTAAGCAAAATGGGGTAGAAGAAAGAGGAAATAGGACCGTTGTGGAAGTAGCTAGTTCAATGCTCAATGAAAAGAAGTTGCTCAACTATTTATGGGAAAATATAGTATCTACTACCATTTATCTTATAATCAGGTTACCCTCAAAGTCTTTGGAGGGAATGACTCCTTATAAAGCATGGAATGGAAGAAGACCAAGCTATGAACATTATGGAGTATTTGGGTGCATTGCATATGAACATATACTATCCTGAATGAGAGGAAAACATGATCCCAAGGTAGAGAAATGTTTCTTTGTACGTTATGACCTAGATCAAAAAGGTTATAGTCTATATAATTCTAGTGCTAATGTATTAATAGTGATTCAACATGTAGAACTTGATGAAAATATGTCTTGGTTTGAAGATATTTGGATGAAAATCAAATTTTCCTATGACTTGGGGGATGATCTCCAACACCTTAAATACAAATTCCATACACACTTGAAGAGGCAAGTGAGTCAGAGGATGATAAGAAGAAACTCAGAAGGGAGATCAATTCTTGAAACTCTAAGTAGGAAAAATTGAAGGAGTTAAGAGATGTAGGAGAATAATCTCAACAAACTAGTAGAAGGTCTACAAGCGAGAATAATAAGCTACAAAGGTAAGGATATGATACCTCACTGTTAAACAAACATTTTAATTACATGGCTCAGGATTTGAAATGCAAAGGGTCCTCATCTTATGAGGAAGCCAAGAAAAAACCAGAATGTAAGCATGCGATTGAGGAAGAGATTGAAGCATTGTGGGAAAGATAATACTTGAGACTTACTTTTGAGGACACCAACCATGAATTTAATTGGATCCAAATGTATTTTTAGGCTAAAAACAAGTTATGATGGAACAATAAATAGGTACAATGCTAGGTTAGTATCCAAGTATTATGTTTAGGCCTCAGTTATTGGTTATGAGGTGAAATTTTCTCTTGTAGAAAAGATTCCTACAATCAAAGTACTCATGAGCATTGCAACTACCTAGAATTTGAATATATATCAAATGGATGTGAAGAATGCCTTTCGCATTGGATGGATCTCAGAAGAGGAAGTCATGAATTAAAACCCTAGTTTTGAAGACTCGCAACATCTTGAATATGTTTAAATATTAAGAAGAGCCTTATATGGTCTAAAGCAAGCTCCAAGAGCTTGGAATTAGAGATTAGATGCATACTGGTGGGACAAAGGATTTATGGTAAGCAAGGCACATCCATCTCTATTTATTAAAAGATCACATGAAGAATTCATATATCTTTTTGTATATGTGGATAGCATTATAATAACTAGTAATGTTGTTGAAGGCATTAGAAAAATAAAACATAAAATATAGGAGGAGTTCAAAATGAGTGAGCTAAGAAGCTCACATACTTCCTTCGATTGGAAGTAGTATATACAAAGCATGGCATGTTCTTTACTAAGAATAAATACATCAAAGATATGCTTACACAACTCATGATGGAAATTTCTAAGGTTGTAGATACACTTCTAGATGTAGATTCAAAGTTACATTATCATGAAGGAGAATTTATTGAATATTTGACAAGCTACCAAACCTTAGCAGTGAGTCTCAATTACGCTATGCTCACAAGAATAGACCTCAACTATAGTGTGAGTGTTCTAATTTAGTTCAAACACTCACCTAGAAAGCCACTTATGGAGGCAACCAAAAGAATCCTCAAGTATCTGAAAGGAACAATCAATGAAGGCTTATGCTTTTCATACATTTGTAATATAGATATGAGGATTTTCTTTGATGAACATTGGGTAGGATCAAGATATTATAGGAGAAGTACCCTTGGTTATCTATCAATTGTAGGTTCTAGGCTCATTTCTTCGTCCTCAAAGAATACCTAATATTGCTCTCTTATACGCTAAGGTTGAATATAGAGGATTAGCTAGTTATAATCACGAAACAATGTGGATCAAGACACTATATATTGGTCTAGGAATGAAAATATCTACTCCTCACATATTTGGTGATAGCATGCATTTCTTGAATCATGCACAAAGCCATATTCATCATCGAAAGACCAAACATATTGAGCTCCATTATCACTATGCTAGGTAGCAGATTATGTTGGGAAAGATGGATGGATGCTCTAAGAGATTGAGTAGGTACTGCCAAACCTGCTTTGTACCAGCCCCCTAATTCTTTAGACTTGATAAGTAGACCTCCTTAGCTTTCCAATGACACCATAAAATGGCCTATGTACTTTGGAAGTGATGTGTGTAATGGTTGAATCAAAACAGATAACTTTGAATCTCAAAAACTCATGAAAACCTTCTATTTATGTTTTAACATCTACTGGATCTTTTGCTCAGTATGACCAGCAGAGTAGGAATTGGAAAAATTCCTTTTATGGGTACTTAATTAGCTTAGCAAGATAACTATTCCAAGTGGACTGATGTAAAAAAATAAACTATGCTAAGAGAAATCAATTTAGCAAGTAAAGTTATACCCCCGATTTTTTAGGACTGTAGCAGATATTGACCAGTGATCACCTCGATGCGAATTTCTCTGAATTGGCTGAATACAATCTCCTAAATTTTTTTTAGCATGTAGATAACGTCAAGATGAATCCAACAAGCTTTAGATCATTGAATTTGGTGAAGCATTGACTGAGATATGCACTTCACAAGTTGCCAGACTTTCAAGTAGTATGACAGAGAACTCAGAGATGAATAATGTAAATGTATGTATTAATGAACACTTGTATACAATCCCATTGGCATGAATGTCATTTCCTAATGGTATAGATAGGTGTGGGCTAGAGTGTAGGCCTCACACATACTCATAATGAGTATTGAGAAGCTCGGGAGTGATAAGTTCTACCTGCGACTTTTCCATGATCATTTTTATAGAGAATGAGTAAAGATTTGAATTCAAATTCAAAATTTTGGCTCCCTATGATCAAGCTCCTAATATCCTAGTAGATATTCCTTCAATCAAAGAGCTAACTTTTTCCACGAATCCTTTTGGTAGGTGTTTACAAAGATTCCAAGTCAATTTGACTTTTACAAGAGATAAAGGGGTAATTAACCACTAGCACTAGTCCCTATGCTTCTCCATATGTGTATGGACTTCAATGTATCTATCAAGCATCGAAAATGGGAGAGGAAATAATGAACGAAAAGAAAACCCAATATCATTCAAAAATTTTGGGTACTAAAAGATTCCACATTGGTTTTTTTTGTCCTTAATTAAAGGGAAGTTTGGATGTGGCCTACTCTCCCAGACTTCAATTAAAAGAAAAGAACAAGTTACAAGTGAATGGAACTAGTGCCCTTGGGACCCCCCGAATCCTATACAAAAGGGACAAAACTTGTGGATCTAGAGAGTATTACAAAGGAGGTTAATAACTCTCTCATCCCCCTCATGCAGGGCCCACTTGGGTTTAAGTTTGTTGTTCTCAATAAGAAAAACTTTATGATTCCTAAAGGGTGAGGACCTCTTGCATTGGAGATTCTTTTTTCCAGGATGAACAAAGACTTCTAGATCGACTACTTTTTAGGAGAATAAAAGGTTAAAGAGGTCCAAGTCCTTCCAACCAGGGAGGCCCACCAGTGCATTCATGCCATCTGTAAAGATGATCATCTAGCCATGGTTCAGAGGAAGAGAAAGCACTTTAATATGGCCCAATTCCATATGATGTTGCACGAGACTGCTGATATTTATTTGCATCGAAGCATTTTCCAACAATGTAGCGATCATGTTAGTGAATTTTTTACTATAGCCGAGATCTTTAAGAGATTTGAGAAGAAAGTCCCATTCAAGTCTGCTGTAGGCTTTGTCGAAGTCAATTTTAAGGAATAGCACATCTTGTTTGGACTCTTCAACAAAATCGAGATGTTCCCAAATATCTATAATAGGTTTCAATATTGACCTACCCTTGATAAATTCTTTTTGGTGCACACTCAGCCACCTCTTCAAGTGGTAAGAAATTTTGTTGGCAATACCTTTCCAAGAATTTAGTACCTAGTTTGAAGCATCTTGATCAGGCACTAGTTTTGAATCATGTTCTTGTTACCTTTCTTTATAGATAAGCTTGATGACACCATTGTTTAGGCATTCACGAAGTACACCAAAAGCCAATGCCTCTTGCCAAACCAATCGCAATGGAGTGGCCACCACCTATCTGAACGATTTGAAAAACTCATTTGTGAGGCCATTAGGACCCGACCTTTTCCCATTGGGAAGCGTATCAATAATGTCAAGAATCTCATTATCTGAGATGGGCACTTCAATGAGAGGCTTCAGATTATGTGTAATTCTCGAGGGAGAGACACTCAAGATGGTCTCCATGCAATCCTGCCTATGAAGAGAAAGTGCTGTCGGAACCCCTAGGAGTTGAGTGAAGTGGTCGACAATAATAACACTATTATCTTCTTCCATTTTGCATTCAACTCTATTACAAACAATCAAGATGGGAATATAGTCTCTTGTTTGCTTCCTCTTGAGGATGCCACACATCTCTTTAGTTGTTTTATCAGCCTTACCTATCCACCAATCTTTAAAGTATACTTGCCGGTTTTTCCTTTGAATTTCTTCCTCGTATCTCATCGTGCCCCTGAATTTCCATAGTCCTGTTTGGTATTGGTAGTTCCCTTTGTTCACTTCCTCCTCAAGATGCCAGAGCCTCCAATAGAGCTTCTCTCTCCACCAACTCTGAACAGTGTGGGTCATCTTGTGCATCCTAACTAGAATTTGGCAAGTCTACTCAACTGCAGCCCTCCAACATTTTTTCGGTGAGGTGCCATTGGCGAACACCGAGTTCTAAACCATGGTAATCTCCTGATGGATAGAGGGAAGGGAGAAAGATTTCGGGCAAGCATGAAACCAAGGCGCTTTACTAAGTTTGGTGAGCGATTTGAAACTGAGAATAAAGGGAGTAGTGGTCTGATATGGCAATGTTAGTGTATTGAGAGATGTCAGGTTGCCCCCACTAATGGATAATGGTCTTTGCAATGTAGATTCTATCAACTCATGCTTTCCTCAAGTCATCTCCAGATTGGAGGTTCCACCAAGAGAATCCATTCATATCTTTAATCTCCACTAGGTCCAGGTGGAGCTTGATTTTGTCCCAGATATCTTTCTCTTGACCATAAATTGTATGCCCCTTGTTCCACCTATCCAAAGGATCTTCCACCATTGTTGTTGGATGGATTTTCATTTGAGTTCAATTCCACAATGATAATCAATATGAACACATGACATACACGTTATATATAAAAAACAACAAGATTTATTATTTATCAGTTTAGTTTTGAACATGTAATGATCATGAAGAAGATAAGCATCCACAAGAAGATGAATACATTTTTTTTTCGAATAACCGAGCTTAATCCTACATGCATTGCATATTTTGTGAACTTTATTAATTTTCCTATATACATAAAAACATTCTTAAAGTAAGCAAGTTATAAAATAAGGAGATTATCTCTTAGTGTTATATTTGCATATTTAATGAACTAGTCATATACATGTGGCTTCTCTTTTTAAAAGGGCTTACAAGTATAAACCATGGTAATTGATATTTTTCAGGCTAGAGCTAGTTTTAAAAAAATATTAAAAAATTACGTCTCTTTAATTAATCATTTTCTCGTCTCCCTTTAATAATAATATCAATATCATGCTCTTTTTAAAATCCATGCTCATATTACATTCTTCATATGTGAAATATGAAATATTGAAATGTTGTATGTGAAGTATGAAGTATGTGAAGTATGCTCACACAAGACCTTAATCAACCCTAAGGGTTTAATGAGATTCATATTTTGCCATATGGGTTTATTTGAAACACTTTGCATAAAAATAAAAACAACTACATTCTTTTACAAAACATCACCATATATGAGCTTCGTTGCCCTTTCTCTTTGGTTGATTTGCATATACATGATAAAAATATCCATCATATGTTTCTTGATCCATTCCTTTATCTTCTTCATTTTATGCTTCTTCATCCTCCACAACATATGCTTTGGGTCCCTTCCTATTTTGTGGTTTGCCTTTGTATCTTAGAGAGGTATGTCCTTTCCTTCCACATTTAGAACATTTTAGGAGTTTGAAACATTCTTGAGAGACACGATTCTTGAGTAGGATTTTGATACTACAAAAGCTTCATTGAATGATGTTGTCATTGATTCTTTCTTTTCTAGGGAGTTAATGACATTTTCCAAAGAGGCTCACAGTTCCTTCTCTTTTAGTTATAATAGATGTGACCATAACAAGAAATTAAGGCTTCTAAAATAATTGAAACCTTATCATCTGCTTCAATAGTGCACCCAATGTAAGAAAGTTGAGTACAAATGCTGTTGAGCTTGTTGATAATACTCATGACATTATCATCCTTTTTGCCATGTCAATCCATAGAGTTCCGTATCCAAGGAAACTTTCGAGTGTTTTGTTTTTGTTCCAAATGTGGCTCTTGTTGGATTCATCTGTTAAGTTACTGATTCATAAGAAACGCAACAGTATATATCATACTCTGTAAATCTATCAAGAAGAAGCATAGTGAATCTATTTGATCATGTAATTTTCGAGCAACTGCAAATCTTTTTGGTAGGTATTTACATCACGCCTATTCATGGTTGCAGAAATCTGAGACAGTTTTCTGTGGAGGAAAGCTATGTGCGAGAGATTAACGGGGATTGGTTGAAGGAGCTCTATCGCCACAACACAGCCTTGCAGTCACTTAATATTTCTGGCACAAATCTAAAACACGTATGCTTGGATGATCTCTCAAGCTTAGCAGCGAACTCTAAGTCATTAGTGTCATTAAAACTGAATGAACTGGAGCTGGGAGATTTGTCTGAGACCTTGAGAGGAACAACGGCGCTGGAGGAGTTAGGAGGTGTTTGTATAGATCTGCGTATGGATATGGAACTCAGGGATAACATCAATCTGCCCAATACGTTGACATCATTGGTGGCCCTCTTCTACGCGGGCGTGGGTCAAGGTGACGATATCATAAACTCAATAGTTCAGCCCATCGCACCACGGCTGAGGAGACTGGACCTTCAACTTTCATGTCTCACGGTGGAGGGTCACTGCCGGCTACTGATGCATTGCGCCAATCTTCAAGCATTGGAGGTGAAATTCGTTTCAAGATCAGGCTTTGGGATGCACAATTTCGTACGTTATACTTATAAATAACATGCTTGCAGTGCCCTTTCTGATTCTCTTTCTCATGTTGTGTAGGGTTATAATCCTGGATGTTCTATCATAATGTATGGGTACATAGTACAAGGCATCGAATTATTATCATTATTATTAATAATACTAAATAAAACCCTATATTATTAATAATATAGGGTTTATTATTCAGAATCTGTAATCGTTTTTCTAATCCATATTTTTAGCATTTACTAGTCATCAAAATAGTGCATTAGTTTTGAGCAACTACAGTACAGGAGCAAGAAGTCTTTGAATGGTCAATAAGCCTTTGAATGGTCTCCGTAGCTTTCTATCATGGCAGATACACTGACAAAGCTATCACACTGAATCTCAGAACTAGTTTCTGAACTTTTACAATGAGACACTCTCAATGATTAACAATCCGCCACACAAGATATGATTTTATTTCTTATTCTGTGTTTGCATGTCATATAATTTGAAATTTCAAATTATCCTTCTTTTTTGGCCCGCTGCTGCATTTCTGTCTTCATATAAGTATTACTTCCAGGCTTTTGTTAAAGAGGTAGCGTTCTTCATAGACATTATGTTTCTTCTTTTTGTACTCATTATGTAGGCATCCATATCATTCCTAGTTTTGTTTCACATCTGGCAGGTATTCGATGACGTTGGGGATGATGGCCTTCACATCATAGCGCAAACATGTAGAAATCTGCGACGGCTACGAGTGCAGAGAGGAGATAAAGAATTGCAGCAAGGGTTTATCACCCAAAGAGGTCTTATATCAATCGCATTCAATTGCCACATGCTAGAATGCATAGCAGCCTGTGTCTCGAACATAAATAATGCGGCTCTGTCGACAATCGCCTTCAACTGCCCAAATCTGAGAGATTTCCGATTAGTTTTAGTGGATGAAGCGAATGAAGATTCAGAATATCCTCTTGATGATGGCATCAGAGATCTCATAATAGCTCGCCCGAAATTGCGCCGTTTGGCTCTCTGCGTGCTGGAAGGATTCCTTACGGATCAAGGTATGAAGGAAATCGGCATCTACGGGAAAAATCTAGAATGGGTTCTTCTTGGTCTCACAGGGGACAGCGATGAAGGTATTAAGCTCTTCGCAAATGGATGTTCCAGCTTGAAAAAACTTGAGATCCGTGACTGTGTGTTTTCCGAGGCAGCCATCACCGCGTCCGTCTTGAATATGGCTGCTCTCAAGTATGTATGGGTTGAAGGATATAGAAACACTGACACCGGAAGGGATCTACTTCCCTTGACGCAAAACTTTTGGCGCGTGGAACTGATAAACAAGCCTAATGGCCCTGCCCAGTTTTTCGCATATCGAAGTCTTGCAGAGAAGCGAACAGACTTACGCTCCTCTGTGAGAATCCTTGGTTGAGAATTCGTTACAAATCTGCCGTCTATGAAGATCCAAGGGGGTTGTCTGACTAAACTAGCCGGGAGGTTGCCTTTTTTTATTACCATTCGCTCTTATCGGCATATCCTTAAAGACGTACAAAAAAAATGGTGATTCCATTCATTGACAAGCAATCTTCAAGGTTGCCTTTTCCAAATTAATTTGAAATTAGGGGCTAAATTAGTCTGGGACCCAATTAATATGAGACAGTCCAACTTTTATACGTTAAAGCTTGAATTTAATCACGAATCAAATTACTGTTCATACCGGTTCATTGATTCGGGAACGATTATCTTGAAATAAAGACTTAATAAAATGATTTCTATTCTGACAATAAAATAAAAAATTCCGCGTTATAAAGAACCTCACAAAATTTATTTATGCTACATAGACTTTTATTACCTACACGAAGTCTGGGAAAGTCTAAAGATTGGATCACATATACAACCATATAAACTTAAGCAATGCATGCAGATTCACAGTTATTAAGGTCGTAAATTCCTTTCAAGTACAGTTACGGAATAAACCGCATCAGCATTCACTTTTCGCTACCCATTAACAAATGGTGCTGGCATAAGAAATTTATCCTCTATCTTGTTCGTTGTGGTTCATTTATTTACGATATACTTTCAGCTTTTTGTTCCTTTGTTAAAGCAAATTTTGTTTCGGTTAAACAATTAATCATTAAGCCTTAAAAAAATCACATGAATACAATGTACTCTGTAATAGTTGAAGCTGTTAGACAAAGACCTCTTATCTTGTTTTTTGTATAATATATATACACATAGTAGACATTTCTGATTAGCTGTGACTTGCCCATGGCATTAGGGAATTTCATAGCTGACCTTGCGGCTTTTGAGACTATATCTTTTAAGATTCTCTCCAAAAAGGTGCTCCATCAATGGGATACAGTTCAATGTTACATTCTCCCTGATTTTTGGAAATCAAACAAATTTGGAAACTTCAATAAAATATTGTTTTCTTGCAAGTTATGTTGCATAAAACATTATGTTTGGTCTAGAGTACGAAAATAAAATAAAATGGCTCATTCTGCACTCAATAATTAAATATAATGTATGGCGTTGAGTATAATAATAAAATATATTATTTGATTCAAGTCATAGTAATCAAATAAACCTTTTTGAATGTTGAGAGAGAATACAGTATAAATTCGAACACGTTTGAAGACAAAAATATTCCTACATCAGTTACAATCCATATATATGATCGTGATGGTCTAATATTTATGTGTTACAAAATGCTACTCACATATCCAGAAAGCTCTAGGAGCATCCTAAAGGTATGCCCACGTGCTTTAAAATGTGACACACACGCGTGTTGCTTTAAAATGTGATATACATCCAAGATGGGTTCCCCTTATCGTACTTGTGTATTAAAAAACCCTTTCATTTTTCTAATAGTAAATGTTATCTCTCTTCACTTAGGCAAACCACAATGTGGAATGGATTCTATGGAATCGGAATCCCTCAATCTGCGAAGATACACTCACATCTCATCGTAGGCCACAAAACCAATATTTCCTCAATTGATACAGATGTCATGTCCGAGAATGATTAATGGAGCAAGATCATCCTATGAATAGGAGACTTGATATTTATGCAATCAAGGAGAACATAGGAATAAGACATGTAAAAATCTATATGGAATCTTGAAAGGGTAGGCTTTATTGAAGGCTTCCAAGTTAGAGACATATATATATGTGTTTATATTTATATATATATATATATATATATATATATATATATATATATATATATATATATATATATATATATATATATATATATATATATATATATATATATATATATATATTCATTCTTCACCCTATAAAAAATCAGCTAATGGAGAGCGTAAAAAGTAATTTCCATGTAATCAATGAGTTCATTGGAAAGTTTCCTATCATACGAAAAAAGAAAATGCCCTATCTGAGTGGAACAACTTCCACGATAACTTCTATAAGGTTAATGAAATGTCTGAAAATAAGGAAGCACTCAAAAGCTATCAATTGAAAGATGGGAACATCCAATGGTAAGAGTATATTTCTTGTACCCACTGATGTATCTGTTGAGCTTTTTGGATGGTGCTGTAAAAGAGTTACTCTAACAACATTAACTTATAAGACGAGAGCTTATGAACATATTTTTGAATTTCTTTACAGTGCGTGGGATATTTTTTCATTCTAAAAAGCTTTTTGCAAAGTATTATAGAATAAAATATTAGTCGAGTACGTGATCAATTCATACCATTATGTATTTTCGTTCTCTCATGAGCATTGTAGAATTATACACGATAACATAGAGCCAATGCATGTACAAGAAAGCCCCCAAATTCGTATTCATGTAGCGCTCATAGGTTTAGACGAATTATATTATACAATCTCTCTAAATGAACATTGTACTTTTCCAAAATGTCGTCATGACATCAAGATAGAGAATGGAAACTAGTAAACTTGTAAGAAAATAACTAGTAGGACCACTACATGCCAAAGAGATGAATCCCCTGACAACCTTATGCCTCTATGTAAAGCTACTTGAATCAACAAGGACTAAAAATGAAACTAGAGTCCACAAGTGCATAAGCAATATCCAGTACTCCTTTGATAGATTCCATTAGAGTCTACTAATGGTGGTCTACTAGATGTACACACCACTCGAGTTAAGTCTCTTTGGACTCAAGTTAAGTCATGTTAAGTGAGTTAGAAGGTGCTAGAGATCTTTAGGAAAAACTCTCTCCCCATGCTTCCCATGGGGATGGAACCCATACCTCCTCCTTCCCAACCTTGAGACTTAACCCTCGGGCTAAGTGGTTCACTTCTTTTTCGAGATGACATGAGCCTATGTTTACTTCTATTCTAGAGATATTTGGCCATACATGTGACACTTTCCTTCATTCCTTCATCCTTTAGGCTAGTGGTCTAAGTAAATTAATTCAATGCACTTTCCCAAGAAATAAATAATGTGATTGATGATTCTTATGCATCATGAGGTCTTTTTCTTTCTGCCCATCAAAGAAAAATTCTCAAAGGGACTTAGCATTCCATTGTCCCGTACCAGTGGATACTTTCTCCAATACAAAAAAATACATCTTGGTATTGGCCTTCTTTCCATGTCTTTTAAATGCTCCCTTGATCATTTCTAATGATCCTTTCTCGAACCCTTTTTGGTGCCACTATTGAGAGTTAACACGAAGGTGTTATATTCTGTTTGTACACCTACTAGCTCTTGCAAAGAAGTTTAAGGACAAACGGTATGTGTAGACCTTTTTACCTCTTCGTGCCTTGATTTTGGAATTATCTAGTTCCAAAATTTAATCCTTCTTAATATTATATGCTTTAAAAGATAATTCTTATGAGGTTTTTGTGAGTTTTATTGCCAATGTGTGGCAAAACTTCATAATAGTGTCAATCGTAACTTCTTGGATGAGCTTTTCCAAGCCAAGTCGATTAATGTTGACCATGAGACACTAATAAAGACTTAGTACTTACCTTTAGGACTCTTGAACACTCTAAATCTTCTCAGTGTACCTACGAGGTTTTTTAGAGATCTTTCCCTCAACTCAAGTCCAAGCATGTGCTAATACATTACAGATTCAAAATTAAAAATTCCTTCAAGATTCAAAAACCTATGGGTAATATCAATCATTGGATTTTAAGTACCATTGGTGGTGTTTTGCGACTTCTTCAGAACTACTTGCTATGTAACTAGCTTGAGATTTTTGCTTCTCACAAAAAGGGAGAGTGTTACTCTTCAAGTACTTGAGATTACTTATAAGGAATCAACAACATGAGAAAAGGATTCATCTTGTAATCATTTGGACATGTTGAATGATTCTTGAAAGGAAATCTAGAATTTTGGAAAATACTCTAAAGTTTTATTACTTGCGTTTTGTTCACTTCCTCAGTGCCAAATTGAAGGATAAATATCCCTTTAGGATATGATTTCCCATTCTATGAAAATTATATATAATGTTGATGCCTTCTGAGTTTGAAACAAATGTTTGTGAACACACTTAGGACCATCGGGACACTTTTTTTCCCTCTTATATAATGTTGACCTTTTGAGTTTGAAACAAATGTTTGTGAACACACTTAGGACCATCGGGGTACTTTTTTTCCCTCTTTAGGATATGGTTTCCCATTCTATGAAAATTATATATAATGTTAATGCCTTCTCAGTTTGAAACAAATGTTTGTGAACACACTTAGGACCATCAGGGCACTTTTTTTCCCTCTTTTTTCCCATTCTATGAAAATTATATATAATGTTGATGCCTTCTGAGTTTGAAACAAATGTTTGTGAACACACTTAGGACCATCGGGGCACTTTTTTTATGTTGGCTTGTATATATGCCTATAACCCTAATGGGTAAGTTATCTTTGTGAATTCTTAGTAATACATTCTGTTGTGTGTTGTGCTCCAAGCTTCTTCTTCTTCTTCCTTGTGATGTTCATGCTCTTCAGGAGACTTCAAACTTGAACAATTGGTATGAGAGCACATTGCTGCTTCATCTAGGGTGTCATAAATACCCCTCCAGTTAAGGTGTCAAAATCGTGATTAGAGCTCATTTTGGCCTCCAAACACACTATAACAGTGCCTATGTAGGTAATTTTGTTGTTTTGTGCCAAATATATATACACATTTCAGTTCGTCAACACAAGCCCCTTGAAGTTTGCTACAGGTTTACCAGAACTCTATAGGGTAGCTTTCTTCAATGTTTTGAGATAGATTCATCTTTTTGCATCAAGGTATTTTAGTAAGTGGACTTGGCTAAAAGCAATAATGTATTCAGTATGTTGGCCATTGAGGATAAGTTGGATGCTACTAATTACCTATTATGGGAATATATGATGCATCATGTATTGGTCACAAAAGGACAATGGTATAACGTGCAAGGTGTTAAAAAAATGACCTATTACACCTACAAATATAGTAATTGAAGGTGATTCAAATGGCATTGACAATTTCAATCTTCAAATTTGTGTTCGTGTTGTGGTTCTAGCTGCATCGACTATAGATAAACTCTACTGGGATGGAAGCGATGCTCACGCACATGCATTGATAGCTATGTCCCTCATACATGCCATTATCCCTCACATTTGCTCTTGCAAAATAGCTAAGGATGTTTCAGATACACTTACCACCTTATACCAGGTAAGAAATGAGGTTCATGTTGCTTACCTCTGAAACCAATTAGAGAGTGAGCACATGAATGAAGGAGATTCCATGGTTAAATCTTAGACAAAGATCAAAGATTTGAAGGAGACGTTGATTTCTACTGATGAAGTGTTTCCAAACATGTCACTTGTGGACATTGTTCTAAATGGTCATCAAGATTCATATTAAATTTTTGCTTCTACTCTTTGATTGATGATGAAAGGCAATCAAAATGCCTTAACATTTGAGGAGTTAGTGTCTGTTTTGTTGCAAGAAGATCAATATAGGCACAAAGAGGTCCATTACGTGTATTGCAGATCAAGCTCTCATAGCTCATGAGAGGGGAAAAGGTAAGTGGAGCTCATCTACTAGTAAGCAAAAATCTGCTAATTCTACAGAATCAAAGAAGGATGACAAAGACAAGAAGAAAAGAGAAAAGAACAAACTATTTTCCAAATAATGTAAAGGAAAAGATCATGTCATAAAGAGTTGTCCAAAACTAACTACAAAAGGGGCAAAGAAGAATTATGCTAGAATGGTTGTTGCAAAGGTCTCTACATCTAAAATAGAGTCTTCTAATCTTGTGCACAATGAAGAATGATTGTTTACTACTGTTTGTAGTTATGAAACATCTTGTCATGAGCAATGTATGTCTACAGTAGATTTAGATGTTTGGTACTTTGATAGTGGCGCAACCAAACATATTACCTCGCAGTGTAGTTTCTTCACTTCAGTTGAGCCTTCCCCTTTAGGGAATACTTTCACATGAGCCAAAAAGTCATCTTATTTAGTCATGGGAGTTGGTAAGATCATTTTGACTACTGAGTTCTTTTAAATTTTTTGATGCTTTATTTATGCCAAGGATCAAGAAAAAACTATTATCACTTTCAACATTAGCCAAGATCGGCTTGGCGATAAAAATTGTTGATGAAAAATATATGATTCATGATTTGTCAAATGTCAATGTTATTATTTCCTTTGGCATTTTATTTCATGGGCTGTATAAGCTTAGATATTATGAAAAACCTATGAATAATGAACATGTGCGATTCCGGATTCTCAATCTATGTTAGATGCAAAGCTTTGGCATGCATGCTTTGTTCATCTCAATTATGCTAGTTTGCTATGCCTATAGAAATTTAAAATGGTGTCCTCTCTATCCAAACTTGAGGCTCCTTGTAAACATGTCTGTGGAGGCTATATATTGGGTGAAATGGAGCATTCCTTCTTCCCAAAAGATGGTCTAGTTTGAGATACTCAAAAATTGCACTTTGTTCATAGTGAGGTATGTGGTCCTATGCAGACACCTTCATTTGGGAGCTACTTTTACTTGGTGACTTTCATTGATGATTTTTTGAGGCATGCCATGGGTGTATCCACTGAAAGGAAAGTTCAAAGTGTGTATGCTCTTCAAAGAGTTTCTGGTTTTCACTAAAAATTTTTCAACATGCAAAATGGACAGACTTCATTTTCATCAAGGGATGAATATATGTCTTCTAATTTTAATGTATTTCTAGCTAAACGTGGGATAAAAAATTTGTGTACAATGCCATATAAAAGGTGAAGCTTTTCCACATAGCTTCTTGCTTGAGGCTGTTATGTGTGTACTTTATGTACTTAATAGGTGTCTGTCTGTCAGGGGAGCACTAGATTGTGCTCTCTGACTACACTAGACAAGATTTTGGAAATATATCTCTGATTACAAGAACATGCACAAAGGGAAAATTGTACAAGAATATGTGATTCACACAAGATTTCCCACGACTCGAGATTGATAGGTATGAATAACTCAAATAGAGATGATATACGAGATCCCACAACCCAGGATTGTAAGTAGGAAACAAGATATCAGGATTACAAGAATTCCCTTCAGGGAGATGAACTAGATACATGAAATAACTCAATAGGATTTTTTACTATGAGATTACAAGAGGACAAGACATGATGTTCAATAACTAGACTAGACAAGACTTCAAGAAGGAACAAGACAAGAAATGGAACTAGAACTTGGAGAGTACTTACTTGGTGGTCACCACTCCTTGAGCTCCCAAGACTGGTATTGGAAAAATTGATTATGAATGTGGCCAACCCCTCCTTATATAGGTTTCCAAGGGTGGTTCATCAAAGGCCATTACGAATTAATGATTTCATTGATGATGTCATCAATTCAAAACATGAGCTCTGGATATCCGAATGAGGCAAGTAGACAGTCGATCTTAGAGTTTTTGCATGCTCTAGACGCAATAGAAGCATTGGTTTCCCTAAATTATGGACCAATAATGAGATATAGAAATCAAATGGAATCTGAGATCTAGGATGGTTTCTTTGTCCATGACATCACTTCCCCCTCAAGCGACGAGTTCCAGGAGCACAATACATGATCTTTAGTATTATTTTCATTGGATTTTTCTTATGAAATTCTTGAACCTTGATTGGTGCTCTGTGAAGGTTCTCTATAGGTTCCCAAGTGGGATCATTGATATCAAACCCTTTCCAATGAACAAGATACTTTGTTGAAGGACTAGGTCTCTCCTCCCTCAATGTTGAAATCTAATATGGTTACAACATAGATACATGGAAAATAGGATGTATTCTCATGGTAATTGGTAATTGGAGCTTGAAAGTGACTGGATTAATCTTGGCCAAGATGGTGAATGGACAAAATCTCTGATGATCTAGCTTTGCACAAGGCCTCAAAGTCTGCGAGTTACTTCTAAGCAACCACACTTTATCCCCAATGTGATAGGATGGATTTTGAACACGATGCTGATCTGCATAATACTGATATTGTTCCTGAGTTCTACGGATCTCTTCCCTGAGTTCTTTGTGAATACCCATGAGATATTAGGCCTTATATTTGGCAACTAGGTTCTTGACATGATTTGAGAGTTGTATATCCATCCTTGGATGTAGTCCATAATTTGCAAAGGTGGGATTTTGCTTGGTAGATGTATGAACACTATTGTTATAAGAAATCTCTACAAAGGATAACAACTCAAACCAATCATTTTGATGATAGTTGATGGTGCAACAAAGATATTGTTCTAGGAGTTGATTCACCCATTTCGTTTTTCCATCAATCTATGGATGATTGGTTGTAGATAGTTTAACTTGAACACCAAGGAGCTTGCAAAGACTATTCCAAAAGCTTGATATGAAATGTGGACCTTGATCACTGACAATATCATCAGGCAATCCATCAAGCCTAAAGATGTATTTGAGAAAAATTCTAGCAGTGGCTGCACTTGTGATTGCCTTGGTAGTTGTAATGAAGTGTTCCATCTTTGTAAATCCATCCACTACAACAAGAATGGCATCATACTTATCTGAATTTGGTAGATCTGTGATGAAATCCATAGATAATGAAGCCCATGGCCTTTTTAGAATAGCTAAAGGTTGCAAGAGGCCATGTATGTTGCAGTACCTTAGATCTATTGCAAGTGTCATATGTTCGGATATATTCTTTGACTTCCCTCTACATTTGAGGCCACCAAAAATCCTTTGATATAAGTTCTATTGTTTTATTCACTCCAAAATGTCCTGGTGCAAGGTTTTCATGATGTTGTTGAAGTATTTGGATCGTGGCCTTTCCTAGAGGGAATACAATAGGTTCTTATAGAATAGTAACCCATCCTTTTCTTGAAATTCATTTACTTCTTGAACTTTTACTTCTTGAGTTTTCTGTGTAATCTTACAAAACAATTCATCTTGTGGTAGAGTCTCACGGATCAAATGATTCAAGGATGAATCTTCATGATGGCTTGAATAGATAGCTACTAATTGGAGATGCTCAGTCTTCAGTAATATGCTCTCCTGTTGATCAAAGCCTCTTCGCCCTTCTTTAATGCAAGGTAAGATCTTCTTGACAAGGCATCTGACTGACATTGTTGATGTCCTAGATGATATGTGATGACAAAGTCAAACATGGATAAAATGTTACTCTATCAAGATTGCCTTCTATTGAGAATGTGAGTGGTCATAAAAGACTCTAGGTTCTTGTGATCTGTATACATCGTAACTTTATGAGCCGCTCCTTCAAGATGGTGATGTCAGGTATCAAACGTGTCCACTATGGCAAGAAGTTCTTTATCATGAATTTCATAATTAATATCTAGAGGGGAAACTTTCCTTGAATGATACGCAACTGGACATATCATCTCCATATTGGGAAAGAACGGCTCCTAGGGCAAAGTCTGATGCATCTATCTCTAAGAAGATGGGCTTGCTAGAATCAAGATGAACTAGAATTGGAGCAGTAGTGAATGCTGATTTCAAGGTCTGAATGGCTTTTTCTGCTTCTTCAGTCCATGAGAATTTGGAGTTTCTTTTAAGCTTGGTAAGAGCTCTCACTATCTTGGAGTAATCTTTGATAAATATCCTATAGAAATTGACAAACCCTAGAAAACATTGTACATCCAGAAAACATCAAGGCGGTTGCAAATTAAGGATCTTCTCAATCTTTTTAGGGTCCATAGAGATTCCTTTCTCTATTACAATTTTAAGAGTGGTTTTCCAATTTTGCATATAAACCTTTTTCTCTTAGTTTCTCTAAGACTATCTTTATGTGATATTCATGATCCTATAGATTTTTTGAGAATATCAAGATATCACCAAGATATATTACTACAAAACCATCTAAATACTCTCAAAAGATGTTATTCATCATATGTTGAAAGACAATTGGAGCATTTGTGAGACCTAGTGGCATAATTACATATTCAAGGTGCCCATACCTTGTTTGAAATGTTGTCTTCCATTCGCCTTCTTCTTTGATCCTGACAAGATTGTAAGCTCCTCGAAGGTCATCCTCATGAATAACTTTGCTTTTCTCAAGGATTCCAAGAGCTCTCATATAAGTGGTAGAGGGTATCTCTTCTTTATTGTGAATTTATTCAACCCCTAATAGTCTACACACATTTGAAGAGTGTCGTCCTTCTTCTTTAAAAATAGGATAGAGGCCCTCCTAGAAGGATCTTTCCAAGGTATCGAGTGTTTGATAAATACCTTGGATAGATTCTCATCAGTACTCTTACGTAGTTCTGTAAGTTCCTATGGGGATAGACTATAGATTGGTTCGAAGGGTGGTTGCGGTACCTCTTGGAGTTCTATGGCACAATCATAAGGTCTATGCTCTGGCATGATATCGCCATTCTTCTTTTCAGAAACATCTTCAAAACCTTGGTATTGTTTGGGTAGCTTTACTAAATCATCTTTCTTGGCCTCTTGAGTTGGTATGGCATAGATCATATATATTGGTTCCTTCCTTACTGCATTTATGAAGGATTTGGCTCCGACATATGTTGAGTTCATTTGGATATCTCGATGGGTGATTTTATTCTTTCCAAATTAATTTCTGGATTATGTTTCTTTAGTCATGGCATTCCGATGATAACCAAGTTTAGTGGACTCAATATTATATTAAAACATATGTGGGAGTCATGATTACCAAGGTGTACACTTAATGGTGTGGTTTCCATGGTTATATTCCCAGATGCTAGAGGTCGTCCATCTACTACTTCTGCTATTACTCATTTGTTCTTCTGTAGTATTGGAACTCCATGATTCTTAACCAGCCCTTCATCAATGAAACATGAAGAAGCTCAAGAATCTACCAGAGCTATAAGGGAAAGGGTCACCTTAGGCATTATTAACTTGAAAAGGCAAGACATGTTTCTATGGGTGTAGGTGGAATTATGAGAGCCTTTCTTATATCGTGGTCTGATTGTACGATCTCTTTTACAACTGGACTTCCTCCTTTCCTTGTTCCACAAGGATGGCTCCAATCTAGAGTTCATTCTCTTGTTGGAAAAATTAACTACAATATGGCCATAGTTTCTATTATAAATTATGGGATGTGTTGAACAAGGCATTTTTGGAGTGTTAATTTATTAATGTATTAATGTGTTTTGGTGTTTTTGATATAGCAGCTAAAGGTTCGTGAGGGTGTGAAAGGTGTGAAAGGGCGGATATCAATAATCCAAATTTAGGGTGGATATCAATAATTCGAATTATAATTTAGTTTGTAAATAAACCCGCATAGAAGGTTCTATTGTTAGAAAGAGTTAGAAAAGTAGTGGTTAGAATAAGGGTTATTGTAGACCGCAATTTTTGATATTGAAAGCAAAGGCTTTCTACAAAATTTACCAACTTTTACTTTCATGCATGCTTTTTGAAGCCGTCTCACGTAGTCACTATTTCAAAATAATAAAAAATTCCTATAAATATATGCACTCTGTGGACTGTCGGAACAGAGTGCATGGGGGGAGATTGCACCCAATTTTGTGTTTTTTCTCCTCTCCTGGTGTGTCTATTTTTGTGAGTTTTCTGCATCCGTAACCTCTGTGCAAGCGTGAGCAAGATCCTGCTAATAGTGGCATCAGAACCTTGCATGCATCACTATGGAGGGGTCTATTTCTATTCGTTTTGCCAATTGATCTTTGTTTTGCTGTTATCTCTTCTCTGTTTGCAATCCGATTCCGATTCCAATTCTAGTTTCCGTTTCTGTTTTTGTTTCCGTTTCCTTTTTCGTTTCCATTTTTGTTTTTGTCTTCGGTTCCTATTCCTATTTCAGTTCAGTTTTAGTTTCATTTTCAGTTTCAAATTTTGTTTATGTTTTTGTTCGAGTTTGAGAACGAGAACGTACATTTACTCCTTCAGCTTACTCCAAGGTGTCGACTAAGGCATAGAACTTAGGCATAACTTAAGGCATAACTAAAACTTAACTAAGGCATAACTAAGGCATCACTTTGGCATCTTTGGCACCCAAGGCCCCCTTGGCAACTGTTGGCTACGTGCAAACCAATTTCAATTTATGAGTGGCAATAAGGACTTTGATATTCACCAAAGTGGGAGGATTTGAACCCATAACCTCACTCACACAAGGGAAGTTTTTTACCACTACACAGTCTCTTTGTGTTGTCACTCTACTTCTCTTTTCTTATATTTAACACAACTCTCATCTCTTTCTTACTTTTTCAATATCCAAGAACAACCCTTCCTTTTACATTTTAACTCAAATAATCTCAAAAATTGTTTTTACATATCTAACAAGAGGGTTTTGTTCTCTACATCCTCATGGACCCTACAAACACCATGGAGGATTTTGGTGAATGAGCTCTACTCGAGATAACACTCGAGCAACAACTTAAGCTCCCAGCATGAACTTCGAGGCGCTCCGAACGAGATCTAATAATGTGATGAAGTACTCTAGAAGATCCAAATTGATGAAGATAATCTTACGAGGGTTGTCAAAGCTATTGTCTTTGCCCAATTGGATGGCATGCATTCCAAGAGTGTTAGCAATTACCAATTTTTATGATTTGATGGCCATAAGGATGGCCCTTTAATCCCTTCATGGTTGTCACAGATTGATGATTTTTATACTGATGAAACATATGATAAAAGTGAAAAAATTCAAATTTACCACTAACTATTTAGTAGGAAAAGCTCAACTTTGTGGAATGTCCTGCAACACAGTACAGAGTGTCCAACAATGTGGAAGGCTTTCCAAGATAAAGTGAAGGGTTCTTTTTTTCCTCCTCAATACCATTTACATGTTTGATGTGCATGGAGGAGGGTGATACAGTTACTACCTATTGGTTCTGGCAAAATTTACTATTGGTTTGAATGCTTGAAGATGTACCGTAGAATAGCTTGCATCGAAAATATGAAGATGGTTTGGAGGTGGGAATCCAAGCTAAGCTTCACACCGTACGATCTTCAACCCTCAACAAGGCTATATCTTTTGCATATGATGCAGAGAAAGAATTCTAGTCCGTAACTAAGTCAATCCATCTACAACAACCGTGACAACGGCCACTTTTTGTTAAACTAATTTCTCCCATAAAACCTAATTTTAATGCCGCATCTTGCTCTACTTTTCCTCATCCACCGCAATCCTACTCAACTACACCTGTTGAATCATCTTTCCAACCTACCAAACCACCCATCCTACAAACTTCAGCAATGGATGCCCAATAAAAATGACCACAAATCACCTATTGGAATTGTGGTAAACCTGGACATACAAAAACGAAGTGCGGATTGCAACCTCTTAACATGAAACCAGCTGCAATTCACTTAAATAACATGGAGGCCCATAATGAAGAAATTTCTCATCTTTGGACAGAGGAATCATTGGAGAAGAACTTAAGTACCTTGGTTAACAATATCTGTCCTTATTCTCTACTTTGCATGCAGGTTACTATAAATAACAAACTCGTCAAAATTTTACATGACGATGGTAGTTCACATGACTTCATTTCATATTTATTCGTACAAGAACTTAAATTAAAAATGTTTCCTTCCTTGTATAAAGTAAAAGTTGCATTTCAAGGTAATCATTATAATGTAACATGACAAGTGCAAGATGTTACGATTAGCATAGGCCCATATGTTGACTCAGGAACATTTTTTATTGCACCTTTCCAATCTTACGATGTTATACTAGGTATGCCTTGTTGTCATCATTATAACCCACACATTGACTACCATACACATACCTTTAACTTTGAATTTAAAGATCAAATCGTTACTTTGTCTGCACGGCATAATTTCTAGCCATTTCCATTGATTACTCATACTCAAGTAAAACTTGCATTTAGGAAAGGATTCAACTCATGCATTGTTTTTGTCAATGTCATCAATGAGTATACTCATATACTTCCTGATGCACATAAACCTTTCATGAATACTTATAAGGATTGTTTTATGTCTGAGTATCCCTCTGAACTACCACCATCTCGAGGGTCCTTTGACCATAATATAGACTTAGTCCCTGGTAGTTCTCCTCCTCATAAAGCACCTTATAGACATGGCCCACTACACCAAAAGGAAATAGAAAAACAAGTAAAAGACCTACTATAGAAAGGAATTATAAGGCCTAGCTCTTCCACATTTCGAGCACCAGTTCTCTTAGTAGAGAAGAAAAATAAAACTTATCGAATGTGCATTGATTATAGAGCCCTTAACAAGATCACAATAAAGAATAGATATCATATTCCTCGAATAGATAGTCTTTTAGATAAATTATGAGGAGCTTGTGTCTTTAGTAAAATTGATGTAAAATCGGGATACCATCAGATTCGTATGACACAAAGTGATATTTTTAAGATTGCATTTAAAACTCAAACCAGCCATTATGAATTTATGGTAATGGACTTTGGACTTCCTAATGCCCCTGCTACATTTCCACGAATGATGATGTTGGAGTTGGACGTCTGCGGAAGCACGCGAACAGCACAAGGAAGAAGAAGAAACTTGGAGCACAACACACAAGACTGAATGTATTACTAGAGAATGTGCAAAGATAAGTAGCCCATTAGGGCAATGGGCGTATATACAAGCCGAGGGAAAAAAACCTCCTAAAGAGGGAAAAAAGTGCCCCGGCAGTCCTAGAGTGTTCACACACATCACTACCTAAATATATCAACAAATCCCCCCTGGGAGTGATGCGGTGAACAAGGAGCTGGCACTCATGTATAAGGAAGTGCCAAACTATGTGGAAATCACTCCACAAAAGGAAGTAAGCCCAAAGCTTTGCGGAAAGCTTCAAACTTCTCCCTAGGCAGAGCCTTCGTGAAAAGGTCTGCAATGTTCTCCTGCGTGGGCACATATGCCAAGCTGATCTCCCCAGCAGAGAACCTCTCCCTGACATAGTGATAATGCACCTCAATGTGCTTAGTGCGAGCATGGAACACAGGGTTCCTCGCAACTGCCAATGCGCTCTGACTGTCAGTGAAGATGGTGGTGGCAGAAGACTGGCCAACACCCAAATCAGCCATAAGGCGTCTGAGCCACACACACTCAACAGTCGTTGTGAAAGCTGCCCTATACTCAGCCTCACAACTGGAAGTGGCCACAGTAGGCTGCTTCTTGCTCAACCAAGATATACATGAGCTACCAAGCATGAAGCAAAAACCACTGGTGGACACACGAGTGTCATAGCAACCAGCCCAATCTGAGTCAGAAAAAGCATGCAAATCTGGCGGTAGTGATCCCCCCTTGGGATAAAACAACCCAAGTAGCCGAGTACCACTCAAGTAGCGAAAGATGTGCTTAACCGCTTTCCAATGCGTGACTCCTGGGCAATGCATAAACCTGCTCATCTGTGAGACAGCAAACTGAATATCTGGCCGAGTAATGCATAAGTAAATCAAGCATCCAACAGCCTGCTGATAGAGAACAGCATCAAATGCATCTCCAGCATCATGAAGACTCAATCGTAAACCTGTCTCCATAGGAGTGGCAATAGGCTTACAGTCTTCAAGGCCAAAACGCTGCAATAATGTGTCAATATATTTCGTTTGACACAAAGCCATTCCACCATCAACGTGCATAAATTGAATGCCCAAATAGTGATGCAAATGCCCCAAATCAGACATCTCAAATGAGGCATGCAAATCAGCCTTAAAATCAGCAATATGTGTCTCAATAGGACCAGTGAGCAGCATGTCATCAACATAGACAACAATGATCAGAAGCACATCAAATTTAGCACGTTTAACATATAAGGTGCTTTCAGTTGGACTGTTCTCAAAACCATGTGCAATCAGATAGGCATGTATCTTCTCATACCAAGCACGTGGTGCTTGCTTTAAACCATATAACGCCTTCTTTAACCTGCACACCTGGTTTTCATGCCCTTTCTGCACAAAGCCACGGGGCTGAAAAACATACACTTCTTCATGCAAGTCACCATTCAGAAATGTTGTTTTAATGTCCAACTGATGTACATTCCAACCATGATGGGCTGCAAGTGCACAAATGCTCCGAACAGTAGTCATACGGCATGTAGGTGCAAAGGTCTCATCAAAATCAATGCCTCTTTCCTGCGCATAACCCTTTGCAACAAGCCTAGCCTTATACCTGTCAACTGTACCATCAGGTTTACGCTTCAGCTTGTATACCCACTTAGTGCCAATGGCCTTCTTGCCAGGAGGCAAGTCACATAAAGACCATGTACCATTCTTCATTATAGCATCATATTCAGATTGCATAGCAGCCATCCAATTTTCTGAATTTTGTGCTTCATCAAAAGAAACAGGCTCATTCTCATCACAGAGACTAGATGCAGCCATAGCATAGCAATCTAATGCAAAGGAGGCACTATGAGAGCCTGAACGAGTACGATATGACAAAGGTGCATCTAATTTGCTGTCACGCAAAGTCTGCACCAGCCATTTTGGCATAGTTTTTGCCTGCTCAATATCAGCTCTCTCATCAACAAGTGCATCATGTAAATCTGCATCAGAAATAGAATGATCTGCATCATCATATGAAACCTGCAAAGGCTGAGAAGTTGCCTCATTAGGACCAGCACTAGCCTGTCCACCTGTAAAAAGAGGCATCAAAGTATCATACATGTCTTTGGAGCTAACAGATGTCTCCTTAGTACATGAAAGCAATGGCTGAATAGCATCTTCCACAAAGACAACATCACGGCTAACCAGAATGCGTTTAGTCTGTGGATGATACAGACGATAGCCTTTACTTTCAGAACTGTACCCAACAAAAATACATTTTACTGCCTTATCATCCAATTTTCTGCGATGTTGTTCAGGCACTAATGCATATGCCAAACAACCAAAAACACGCAGATGAGCAACAGATGGCTTGCCGTCATGCCAAGCCTCATATGGAGTGATAGACTGCAACGCTTTAGTGGGACACCTGTTCTGTACATATGGTGCACACATGACAGCCTCAAGCCAGAAACTATGTGGTAAAGCCTGACTTTTGACCATGCACCTCGCCATCTCCATGAGTGACCTGTTCTTTCGTTCAGCAACTCCATTCTATTGAGGTGTATACGGCACTGTACACTGGTGTTTTATCCCACGTTCAACCAGAAATGCATTAAAATCTGAAGACATATATTCCCCCCCTCGATCAGAATGGAGGGTGCCCATTTTACATGCTGACAGATTTTCAGCTAAAACCAAAAACTGTTTGAAGCACATGAACACTTCGGACTTTGCTTTGAGTGGATATACCCATGCATGCCTGGAAAAATCATCAATGAAAGTCACAAAGTAAAGGTAATTTCCAAAAGAGGGTGTCTGCATAGGACCACAGACATCACTATGTACAAGCTGCAATTTCTGCGTAGCCCGAACTGAACCATCTTTTGGAAAGGAACAACGCTGCATTTTGCCCAAAATACAGCCTTCACAAACATGTTTTCCAGGTGCCTCAAGTTTGGGCAAAGAGGACACCATTTCAGATTTCTACAGGCGTAACAAACTAGCAAAATTCAGATGACCAAAGCGTGCATGCCAAAGCTTTGCATCTGACATAGCCTGAGAATCATGAACTGCACATGCCGAATCATTCACAGATCTTTCATAGTCTATGAGCTTATACATCCCACGACATAGAATGCCAGAAGCAATAATCACATCGCCATTTGAGAGATCATGGACTGTACACCTGTCATCAACAAATTTCACAACCAAGCCAATCTTGGCTAATGCAGAAACTGATAACAGATTCTTTTTGATCCTTGGCACAAATAAAGCATCTGACAAAGTGAAAGAACTACCATCAGCAGTAGTCAGAATGATCTTACCAACTCCCATAACAGGATAAGAGGAGTTATTGGCGCATGTGACAGTATTCCCTGTAGGAGCAGGCTCAAGTGAAGAGAAGAAACTGCGCTGCGAGGTAATATGTTTGGTCGCCCCACTGTCAAAGTACCAAACATCTGAGCATTAGGGGAAAAAATGAACCCTGCATGGGCCTTGTAAGGATCCCTAATTTTTAGGGATTAAGCTTAATTCTGTTCTTGTTTAAGGGGACAAAGTGCATTTAATAGGGCACTTTTTAGTAGGCTGGAGTAGGCTTTTTTTTAGGCTTCAATAGGCCTCTCTCTTTCTTATTCTAGAGAGAGAGAAAGAGAATCTACTTTCCACATCATCAAACTCGTACATGTATTTGAATAAAAAAATGAATTTTTTTAAAAAGTCTCATTTTCAGTGTATATTAACTCAAAAGAGCCTATTTTTTAATATATATGTCAGAAGTCACTTTTTTGGGCCCATTTTCTGAAGTTTCTTTTAGAAAAAGTATAATTTTCAAACTCCCTCCAAAAGTAAGTGCCACATCATCAAATCCGTGACTATGCTTCCCCCAAAAAATGACTTTTTTCAAATTTCATCATTTTCAGCCATACTTAGTGGAAAAATACACTTTAACCCATACACATACAAGAAAACACATTTTTTGAGCAAAACCTATGCTTTAGACTCCCTTCCAACCGGTTTTTCATCTTTGTTTTTGATATTGTTGGTCATTAGCAAAGATGGTGTTGACATGTATCACAAACTTCACAGTAGAACGTCCTCATGCTCCTGCATCAACAAGTATCCATGTTCGTGTGCCTAGAGAGTTTGCTCCAAATACACGATGCAACAATGATGTCAATTCTCAAAATGAACGTCGTGCAGCTGGAGAAAAAAGTATTGATCTTTGGGCTCATGGTTCACTCTATCCTCTTGATCCAATATCTTCTTACCATCCAACATTCCATAACCTCTCAACTTTACTTCAGTTCATTGGTGCGGGTGAAGCTGGACTATTAGGTTACTGCAAGAGATTATCTACACATTCACTTGCTACTGCTAAGTATTGGTTCCAACAACATCACATCCATCATATGAGGGTGGTCACTTTAGAAAGCACAATCATATCTTTACAAAAACAACTTGCAGATCTGGAACAGGATACTGAAGCAAAACAAAGCACAATTTCAAAGTTAACTGCCAATCTCCAGCAGCTGAAAGAGACTCCACTTGGTATGAGACATAGGAAAAGATCATTGTCATCCTTTGAAGCTCTTTCAAAAGGTGGTGGAGCACGCAAACGACGTATATATGCAACAAGGTGAGTGTTTGTTTTACTTTTATATGTTTTAATGAAGATTTGTAATGGAATATTTCATTGTGTAGGTCGTTTATTGAAGACATAACTGCTTCATCAACAACACAAGACCAATTCAAGCTGATGAATAGCTGTATAAACACCAAAGAAATCACTTCTGCTTTAGACTCACGCATAGGAAAGTGTATTAGAGTTGTTGTTGAAGCTGAGTTTTCAAAGAAGTTAAAAAATCTTATCACAGTGCAAGATGTGCAGGCAATATGTGACGAAGCAGGCATCAGTAGAAATGGGTATACTGCAATGTACACCCTTCTCAGGCAAGCCTTACAATCACAAGGTATTTCTCAAAGTATATTTCCATGCCCATATAAATTGTCTATCAATAAAAAAACTTCAAATGACGATGTGACTCGTACTATTGGACAATATTTATTCATAGAAGAAACTATGCCTGCCTCTATTTATCATCCAAATATTCCCAAGAAGCAATCAAAAATCCTATCTACACAAGGATTTACTTACACTAAATTCAACAATATATTTGTGGATCTTCAGAAGCTTCAACAAGCAATGGTTCACTTTTATAGTTCAACAATCAAAGGTACCCCTACTACATTTTATTTGGTGTTGAAGTTCTATTGCATTCAAGTGTCATATTAAGATAATGTTTTCTCTTTTGTGCAGACTGTAATGTTAAGTTAAAGTTCATACTGAAGCTTGATGAGTGTCAAATCATAAAGGGTCGGCGACTAGAAAGGTTGAGTGTGACGCTAATGAACGAAATTATGGACCATGCAATGAGTGATGAAACTTTAGGAGGGAGGGACCATTTGACTTACAGTGTGCAATCAGAGAGAGATATCTGGTGGTTAGGTGCTATAGAAGTTCCCAAAGAAACAAATAATGTTATTTCATGGATTTTTAGTAGGACTCCGTGGATTACGGAAGTAATCTCTTCTCAAATACATGGGAAAAAGCTTTTTGTAGATGATATAGGTGATTTTGATGTAGAATGGCATTTGGGTGGAGACCTTAAGAGTATAAAATGCATGTTAGGTATAAACAAGGAGCATCTTCTCTCTATCCTTGCCCATATTGTACACAAGGTTACAAAGGATCTAAGAGACAATCTAAACATGCAAGGGCATTGACGAGAGTTGATGACTCTGAAGAAATTGATGAAACAGACTCATTGAATCACAGGGAATGGGAGATATCACTTTTGAGGTGTCCAATGTTACAGGAACCGACTCGTGATAAAATAAGCAATGATTGGAACCCCATTATCCCATTTCCATTAGTCAATGTTCACTTTTGTACTTTGCATGCATTCATGAGGATCTTTGATAGGCTTTTGAAGCTCCATGTTGAATATGCATTTGCAATGAAACCACTAGAGAGGTCTACAATAGCAATCCAGAAAATAGAAGATCTTTTGAATTCTATAGGTTGTCACGGTGGCCACGTATCTTTAGTTGTTAAGAAGTATGGTGAGTCTCAAGAGATTTTACAACAAGTTTCAATGACTGGGAAGAAGGCACGACGTTTCTTTAAAAAAGATGTGAATAGTCAAGATGATGGGAAATGGGAGCTTTGGAAGGACCTCTGTTCAATTACAACTGACAATGATAGTCAGGTTGATCTCATTAACAAGCGAAAGAAGGTTTGGTCATCGTTCGATCAATTGTTACATTTGATGTGTTTGGCTTCCACTAATGCTTCACAACGAGAATTATTCCAAGTGACTTTGAAGGAGTTTACACAGTCATTCATCTTATCTTGGGGAGAAAGCAACATTACACATTACATAGTAAGTTTCGCTTACATTTTTTTATTTGGTCTTAAACACTATGTGTATATCTTATTGACCAGATCATAGCATATTCTTTTTGCACATGGAGCATATTTTATGAATCGATATGGGTCACTGGACATTTTTAGTACACAAGGAATGGAGAAGTCACATTACAGGGCTAGAGGTGTTTACTTTAAAAACACTCGTCATGGGGGTGGTCTACTCCAATCAAACTATTTAGAAGAAATGTTCAATTGGTTCTTTCGTGCGACATTTGCTAGAAAATATGTAATGGAAAAGGCATGTGAGTCACAACTAGCAAAGATTACACGAAAGCTACAACATGATATTGCAAGAGAGAAGTGGATGTCATCGTCAGGACCCGAACATCATGCCCAATGGCGTGCACAAAGAGTCCGCGAGGGTTCTGCTTGGAAATAATTTCCGAACTCTTAAAATGCATTATACTTTTCAAGGTTTTTATAACCCCTTTCATTTCAAATAAAATTCTACTATTTTTGTGAATATACTTTTAATGTCTTAAAACTAATTTTTATCCATTTAAATGTGAACAGGACAATTCTTAAGTGAAAGCCTATAAATAGAGGTGTCCTCCCTCATTTTACCACTTTACAACCTAAGAGAATGGCACGCACAAAGCAGACTGCTAGGAAGGATCATGTCGTCTACCCTAGCCATGTGCAAGGTACTCAGCGCCCAACATGGATGACACCCCACAAGAAGCGTCGAACCACAAGCCACTCTTCAAGACGAAACTCGGGTGCAGGGACACAGTCCGGTAGCATTGCATCGCAGGGGGATGAAGGTTCACCAGAGAGAGATGTATCCCAAGAAATAAATTATTCCCCTTCTGCATCTCATGATGAGCCCCCAATCAGGACACCAATGAAGGCAAGGCCCAAACAACGAGGACATAGACGAGTTGTGTTTGAGACATCAAATTTATCATGTTCCTCAGATGAAGAAAGTATAAATGAGCCACCATGGAACAATGATGATATCCCCGTGAACCATCGAGTAACACAAGGAGGCAAGACACTCCCCCCAGGACAAGGACAAAGACCAACCGATGAAGAAAGAGAGCAAGGTCGGGCAGAGGAAGTTAATGATGAGGAAGGACCATCTAGGCGTCCTCCAAGAAGAAAGAAGAACTATCAACCACGTCGTAGACCACAACGACCACAACCCAACATCCCCCCAAATGCAAGAGCACCACAAAGGCGCAGAAAGCAAACCAGAGCCTTTGCGGAGATTCGACACTATCAAAAGTCTGTGGAGCTTCTGATTCCACGAAGGTCATTTGCAAGAGTTGTGAAGGAAGAGATCCAACGCTATTGCGCTGGACTTCGTATCCAAGGGATAGCCATTGAAGCTCTCCAAGAAGCTGCAGAGGCGTATCTTATATCAATGTTGGAGGACTCTAACCTATGTGCCATCCATGCAAAGAGAGTGACAATACAACCTAAAGATTTGCAACTAGCTAGGAGAATTAGAGGGAATAACCATTAACCATAATTTGTACTCCCTTGTTTGGATAACCTTTTGTATATCCCATACGATGAATATTTTGTAAAACCCAAATGATGAATATAATCTTTGTCTTCTCATATTTGCTCTCCCAAATGTTTATTTCTTAGTGTACATGTTTTGAAGTTTATTTCTCCTATGTTTGTAGGTGTGTTTTTCCAGTACATCTTTGAAGTGTTTTTCATAGTTGTATCATTCTTTTTTCTGTACTTGTTGTAAGTGGTAATGTTATTTAATGCATTTCATGGCCAAGAAATGCCAAAAAAAGGCCTGCCACAGAAACGCGGGGATGGGCCCTGCAAAATTTTTGCAGGGCCTATCCCCGCGTTTCTGTGGCAGGCCTTTTTTTGGCATTTCCAAGCCATGAAAACCCATGCCATGCACATGGGGGCATATGATTGGCCTTAGCTAGAGTGCACTGCATGCTAAACCCCTGACCAATAGCTATGCAATGTTTATGAACATACATGCACTGATTTACTGCTGCATGCTTATATGCACCCAGAGGAGTCTTAATTTTCTCTAATTATTGCATATAAAAAGAGTGTTCCACATTTCCCCAAGTGAAGGTGCTAATTGAGAAGATAGACTTGCAATACAGGTAATCTAGTGCATAGGATGGCCTAGGAATGCAAAAAAAAGGCCTGCCACAGAAACGCGGGGATGGGCCCTGCAAAAATTTTGCAAGGCCCATCTCCGCGTTTCTGTGGCAGGCCTTTTTTTTGCATTCCTTAGCCATTCCATGCATTTTGGGCAACAAAAATTACAAGAAACAATGGAAAAAGACTGATTAAACTGTGCAAAAGTTATGAGATTGTCAAACCATAAAGGTATAATAGATTGAATGCACATGGAAATTGGAAAAACAAAACATTGGTATTATAAAGTTTTTACAATTGGCTCTTGGCCTTGAGCCTCTCCACTACATTCTTTCTTCTCTGAAAAGATAGAGGCAATTGATAAGTCAAAACTGATTGGGATATTAATTGAGGGTCTGTCAATCCAAGACCCAAAGCTATTCCTATTTGACCTAATATTTTTCCTCTAAAGTTAACTCCTAGGGTAGTAAGGGCAAGGGACTTCCTAACTAGAAATATACAATTGGTCCCTTGCATTATTGTAGATAGGCACAAAACTTTACTCAAGGCCTTCATACACCAAGTCATGAAGTGTCCTTGAGGGGAAAAGTCCTTGTGGATTATTACAAAATCTTCCTTTGGCAATTTTCCAATGTACTGTGCCAAGGAAGAGCCATGGCCCCGGGAAACACGGTCACCACCACTCCTTGCTGCAAATTTATCCACTTCAATTGTTTCCTGCACATAGACAATCATAAAATTAAATAGATACATCTTGTATGAATATGAGACAACCATAAATGTCAGTAGAGACTTACATCTTGAAGCCTGTCTTCATCCTCTCCTCTTCTCATTGCATCTAGTGGAATTGATGAATGGGCCATGCCACTTTGCTCCACAACAGGGGATGTTGGAATCTTCTTCTCCAAAATTCTTTCCCTTGCTGTGGCTAGATCTTCTTCACTGGCATCTTGGTTGGCATGGCTCAAAATCTCTTCACACACTAATGCAATGGTGTCTGCAACTGATTCACCAAGTGGAATTGTTGCCTTTTCGATAATGTCAGAAGTGTTGTCCATGGGAACATCCGAGGTTGAGCTGAAAATACTAAGGCATTCGTCGAGGCGTAGACCGAATGCCTTCTCAATATCGTGCAGGAACAAAAATTCCTCTCCATCAACAAGTACAACTGAAAACATTTCCATCTCTACCTCTGGTAGAGTGGGTTCCACGGGGTCTAAGTTGGAGGGTGGACTCTTCTGTGTACTGGCTTCCTTTAATTTGTCCACTACTCCTTGAGGAAATTCTCTGGAAATTTTTTGACTCTCTTCTAATAAGTTGAGAGCTTCTGTCTGGGGTTCCTTCTTGTCATCTACAAAACCCCCAGTAACAAGATGGGGTAGGTCCATGGGTGAAGGTTCGGGCTCCTCATTGACAAAAAAGATTGTTGTTGCTATGTAGGAAAGATATTTTCTTCCCATTTTCCTTTTCTTATTTAATTGCTTGATTAAGGGCACTGTGTCATCTAACAGGTGCCCTGAAGCCTCAGCAATCGCCATGAAACGCTTTAAGCGCTTCGCAAATGCCTCATCTCCTTTATGAATGTAAAAAAGCAGGTCACAGGGGACCCATTTACACTCATATGCTGGAATATCTATGGCATATCTTAAAATATAGAGTTCCATAAAATCTGTGATCTCATCGATCACATCGGAATTCATGGCTATTGTCCCTTCAAGATTAGGGACTCTACAGACTAGGTCATACAAATCCGTACGACCATTGTAGTCTGTAGTTTCCAAAAACTCCATGAATAAATCTCGAGGAGATTTCATGGGAGTGGAAGTGCTAGCAGCCATTGCTTGCGCGCGAGATTTCTAGAGGCTTGCAGTCTGTGCTTTCTAGCTCTTTGAGAGTGCAAATGTGAGAAATGAGCACATAGAGCCATTTTTATAGCAGTTTCAAGTTTTTAAATTGAGTGGGCCCACTTTTAAAAGTATAGAATAAAGAAGTGCAATTTCAAAAAATGAGTTTTGGATGACAAAATAATGCACAGAAAAAAACATGAGCAACCACATTTCAAAGTAGTGAACAGAATTTTTGACATTCCAAAAGTTTTGAAATTATCATTGCAGAGAATAAGGTATATACAATATCTAACATGAATCAATTGTCCTACTTTTTACAAGGTTCTTGAAAGTGCAAAAACCATGAGATACAATGACTAGGGCCCAAGAAGTGACATTATCACGTTGCAAAAGAACTATGACAATGAGAGCTCTGTTCCATCTTTGCTCCAATCTACAAGGACTTTCATTTTGTATTCCATTCTTCTGCCCACCTGTAATCAATTTGCAACAAATTGAAGTCATTAAAGTAAAATAAACAATAACAAAAAGATTAATTTAACAAAAACATGAAACATTTCTCACCTTATGTCCTTGAATTTTGAAGATGGATTGAGTTAGTCCTTCAAACCCCATAATCATCAAGTGTTCTCTCAGATTAGCCAAGGTCCAATGATTATTCACTAAAATAGTTTCTGTTTCATTGTTGGGCAATCTAAGCTTTATTTCAAATGAATGCAAAGATCCCTCTGAACTTTGAAATGGTATCCATTTGCCAAGTTTGCACATCCAACGATCATAGTAGAATCTGATGTATAATGAAGTACGTTGTTTCAAATATCGAAATGCTATACCTGTTCCACCTATTTTACAGAGATATTTATCACCTTTTGCAATTCCTTCCATCAAACCCCAATTTTCACCAAGAAGACTTTCGACTTGCTCATATGTGATATCTTTACACATGAACATGGTGGAAGTCTCTTGGAATGAGAATCCTTGGAATAAATATACAAAGCAATGAATGGGAAAAGACCAGTGCAAACCTACAGACCTAGACACTTTTGTGAATTTCAAAGAGTTATGTATATCCATTACCATCTTTTGCTTCAAAGATGATACGGACCATATATCAGGTTTTGGCCACTCCAAGCTAAGAAGAGAATGTACTTCAATTCTCTCTAACCTTCCAAAACCATTCATTGTAGAGGGTACAACATATCTATGTGTGTAAAAGAAAAATCTATCATGGTAAAGTTGAGCAGGAGATATATTTGGAAAGACTAGTGCACCAACATCTGCATGCAATGCCTGGAAAGTACCTGTAAGACTATGAAGTGGTTGCTCTTCCACCAAAGTAGAAGGAAATACATCTGAAACAAACAAAAACATATCTAAATAGTTCAGAAATATATCCGACACAAGAAAACATAAAATATTGTAGAGTAATACTTACAGTTCACAGGATATCTCATACTACTAGAGTTTTCAAGTTTCATAGTTGCCATTGTAAAAACATGTTGTACAATAGCAACCATCCCATTGTCTCTATGCTTCTTGAAGCCAAGTAACTTTCCCTTCCAATGAAGATCTAAGTTTCCACGATCTCTAACTCGATGAGGCCCAACTCTAGAGGGTTGCATGTACACCCATGCACCTTTGGAGTACTCATGTGATAGCCACTGCCCATCTGTGGCTTTGATATTGTGACATCTTAATGTGAGGATTTCATCTTTTGGTCACCTAGAAGCTTTAGATGTTGCCATTGAAGCTAAAGGTCTTCAAGCTACAACAGTAATTCGAGATAGGAGATGCAGGTAGGTTGGAGTGTAGAAACAGGAGCTTCAATGGTGTGCTACAGAGTGAAAGTAGTGGGAAAAGATGACTTTTTGGGACTTGGGTATGAAAATGTGAGGTTTAGGAGGGAAATAACTCTTTTTTGAGTATTTTTGAAAAAACTCATTTTTTTCAGCTCAAAACATGCACGGATTTTGAATTTGGGGTCAAAAAGAGTACTTTTGACCCTAAAAAGTAATGGGGGGTCCATTTTCAGGTGTTATGATGAGTTTTTTAACTTTTCAGAAATTTTGAATTTTTGGGCCCAACTGAGTTACGAGATTCATTCTCTCTCTAGAGGCAGCTCATTAAATAAGGGAGAAATATGTCCCCTCTCCACCCTTCAGCCTAGTATTTTATAGGGCATAGACTGTGGCCACCACCCTCTTCTGATTGGTCCATCACTAATCACTCCTTAATCTAAAAGGCCCATTCAGGGTTCATTTTTTCCCCTAATGGTCTACTGCAGACATGCACTGATTAGGAGAAGATGGGTCAAAACTGCAGACAGTAGTAAACGCCCATTCTTCTTCCTGCACAAGATTTGCAGACTCTGTTTTTGGTGTAGAGGCCTCTGCAACAACCATTCCAGCCTCTTTCTTCTTTGCCTCTTTAGCAGCCAGTTTTGGACAGTTCTTTATGATATGATCATTGCCTTTACAGTACTTACAAAACAATTTCTTCTTTTCTGATTTTTTCTCATCTTTGTCTTGGTTCTTTGAATGTGCAGCATTTGCAGATTTCTGCTTACTAGTAGAAGAGCTCCATTTTCCTTTGCCTTTCTGACTAGCCAGGAAAGCTTGATCTGCAACACGCATAATGGACCTGTTCTGCCTGGACTGATCTTCCTGCAATAGAACAGAGACTAATTCCTCAAATGACAAGGCATTCGGATTGCCTTTCATCATCAACCGAAGAGTAGAGGCAAAACTCTGATATGAATCAGGAAGACCATTCAGAACGGTCTGCACAAGTGAGCTATCTGGTATAACCTCATCAGCAGAAATCAATTGTTCCTTCACGTCTTTGATCTTTGTAAGAAAACTGTCCATAGAATCACCTTCATTCATGTGCTCACTCTCCAACTGTTTTCGGAGGTAAGCAACACGAGCCTCATTCCTAGCCTGGTACAAAGTGGTAAGTGTATCCCAAGCATCCTTTGCTGTTCTGCAAGAGCGAATGTGAGGAATAATGGCACGTTTGATAGACAAAGCTATCAATGCATGTGCCTGGGCATCTCTGCCATCCCAACGAATCTGCTCTACAATAGGTGCAACAGAAACAGCAACACGAACAGGAATCTGCGGAATATCATCTTCGACACCATCTTCATCAGCTCCAACACCTGTATTTGCAGTACCTGTCGTTACAGGTGTAACAGGACGTCTTTCAACACCCTACACAATGTTCCACAATCCTTTTGCAACCAGTACATGTCGCATCATATAAGCCCATAATGGGTAGTTGGTACCATCCAATTTATCCTCAACAGCCAACATACGGAATACATCACTGCTTTCAGCCATGGCCGGTGACTAAAATACCTTGATGCAGAAAATTGACTGTATCTAAAAAAGTTGAACGGAACTGCCCAAACGAGTTCTGCTAGACCTGTAGCAGACTTTGAGACGCTTAAACTGGCGAACAGAAATTAGTATATACCTTTGGCACAAAAGGACGAAATAGCCTGCACAAGCGCTGCGATAGTGCGTTCGGAGGCCGAAACGAGCTCAAATCGCAATTTTGGCACCACAGAGCAAAGCAGTTTTGCTCTCGGAAACACCCTGAGTATGCTCCCCAAATTTCGTGCGAATCTGAGACTGCAAACGGAGGAGTGTCGACGGTGCCCTAGAAGAAGCGACGACCTGCTCTGATACCAATTGTTGGAGTTGGACGTCTGCGGAAGCACGTGAACAGCACAAGGAAGAAGAAGAAACTTGGAGCACAACACACAAGACTGAATGTATTACTAGAGAATGTGCAAAGATAAGTAGCCCATTAGGGCAATAGGCGTATATACAAGCCGGGGGAAAAAAACCTCCTAAAGAGGGAAAAAAGTGCCCCGGCAGTCCTAGAGTGTTCACACACATCACTACCTAAATATATCAACAGATGAAGAACATTTTTCTTGATCACCAAGCTTTTGTTCTTGTATTTTTTGATGATATACTTGTTTAGAGTAAGAATGATAGTGAGCATGAGAAGCATCTTAAAACAGTTTTTCATTTACTACGAGAGAACACACTTTACGCTAATCCTGAAAAGAGTTACTTCTTTCAACATAAGCTAGAATATCCAAGACATATTATTTCAAGTGAAGGTGTGCATGTGGATCCAAAAAAGATTAAAGTTATAGTAGAATGGACTACACCACAATCACTCAAAGATGCTCATTCTCTTCTTGGATTGGCTAGTTTCTATAGGATGTTTGTACAAATTTTTTCTTATTTAGCATGTCTTCTTTCCTTGTTATTGAGAAAGAAAATAAAATTTGCATGGGGACTTACCCAACAACAATCCTTTGAGAAATGCAAACATGAATTTTCACATGCACCTGTTCTATAGTTACCAGATTTTTCACAACCCTTTCATGTTGTTACTAATGCTAGTGGTTCAGGAATAGGTGTTGTTTTAATGCAAACTGATCATCCCATTGCATTTGAGAGTAGGAAGATTAAGTCCTCAGAAAAGAATTATCATACATATGATAAGGAATTGTTAGCAGTTGTCCATGATTTTTGAATTTGGAAACACTATCTTATGGGCTCTGAGGTCTTAATCAAAACTGATCAACAAGCTATTAAACATTTATTAGATCATCCCTTAATCTTTGTTTTCCATCTTAAATAGGCATCATTCATTCAAAATTTCCAACCCATGATCCAATATGAGCCTGGTAAAACTAATGTTGTAGTTAATGCTCTTAGGCAATTTCCTTCACATTCTCTTGTTTTGCATAATATTTCTGCCATTCAAATTCATTCTTTTTAAGAAATGGTTTCCACTTATGCATCTAATTTTTATTTCTCACGTGCATGGCATGAATTCAACAATGGTGCATCTTTATCTAATGAACATTATACATTTCATAATAGTTCTCTTTTATTTTCAACATAGATTATGCATAAACCAAGATTTTAAAGATTTTATCATCAAAGAAATGCATGAACCATCTTGGGTCATAGAGGCATACAAAGCACCATTTCTACCTGCAAAGATTTCTTCTTTTGGCCACACATGGAAAAAGATATTGCACATTATGTTTCTCAATGCATTGTATGCCAGCATGTGAAACGTCATCATGGTAAACCATTTGGATTATAAATGCCCCTTCCCATTTCGAAGGAACATGGGAACAAGTTTCTATGGATTTTATCACAAGTCTTCCCATCACTTCATCACATAAAGATATGATTTGGACAATAGTTGATAGGTTTAGTAAATATGCATATTTCATTCCATGTAGAAAAACTTTGTCTGCACCTCATGTTGCAAAATTATTCATTAAATGCATTTTCCCACATCATGGATTTCCTAAAGTAATGTTATTTGATCCTTATGTTAGATCTTTTAATCATTTTTGGCTTTCCTTATTTCAATATTTTGGTTCTAAAATAGATTTTAGCTCTGCATTTCATCTTGAAAGTAATGGATACAGTGAGGCTACAAATAGTATTATTCTTGATTTACTGCATTGTTATTCATTAGACAATCCCAGTAACTAGGATGAAAAGTGGCCATTGCTTCAATTTACTTACAATAACACCACACACACCACTATTGGGTGTGCACCTTTTGAAATTGTTTATTGCAAAAATCTTCCTGCTCCCATGTCACTCACCCAAACCAACATTTCAATGGCCGATTATATTGCTTAGGATCACATTTCTATACTTCATGATATTTAGGAAGTCAAGAGCGATACACACATAATATCAATACCAAATGATTAGCTAAGAAATTCAAGGAAAATGATCTTGTTTGGTTGCATATCATTAAAAGACGTCTCAAAAATATTTTGTAGCATCCTAAAATTAAACTTGCATCATGCTATTATGGACTATTTTGCATTATACAGAAAATAAATGATAATTCATTTAGATTAGATATACCATGTCATTGAACATTTCCATGAATGTGTTTTTACATGGAACATGCTTATTTTTGTTCAGTGATGGAACATGTAACTAGCCATCATGTTTGTTTTTATTTTATCAACTGAGGTCAGTTGCTTTTTCAAGTGAGGGTCATGTTATAAATTATCGACTGTGTGCATTGTTGCAATGTTAATTTATTAATGTATTAATGTGTTTTAGTGTTTTTGATATAGCAGTTGAAGGTTCGTGAGGGCGTGAAAGACACGAAAGGGCAGATGTCAATAATCCGACTTTAGGGAGGACATCAATAATCCAACTTATAACTTAGTTTGAAAATAAACCCACGTAGAAGGTTCTATTGTTAAAAACAGTTAGAAAAGTAGTGGTTAGAATAAGGGTCATTGTAGACTGCAATTTCTGATATTGAAAGCAAAGGCTTTCTAAAAAAGTTACCAACTTTTACGTTCATGCATGCTTTTTGAGGCCGCTCTCATATAACCACTATTTTGACATAATAAAAAATTCCTATAAATACATGCACTCTGTGGACTGTCTAAACAGAGTGCAAGGGGGGAGATTGCACCCAATACTGCATCCTGTCTCATCTCCTGGCATCTCTACTTTTCTATGTGTTTTCAACATCTGTAACGTGTGTCTCCACATGAGCAAGATCCTCATAACAGTTTCCAAAATAGATGCATAACTTCTTATCCCTCCTTCTCTATTTCTCTTGTGGTATTAGAGGCTTGATCCTAGTTACATCTATCTACATAGGTTCGGGCATAGGCTCACCTCTAGGAGTAGGTTGGAGGGGCTTCCATTGTCGAGGTCTTCCTTCTACTTGTTTTTCTTCTTTCCTTTCAAAAAGGTGGTTATCACATTGAATAGCTTGGTTGATGTATTCATTCAATGTCTTAACCTCTAGCATCATGAGAAGAAGGTCCTTTACATCATCTCTTAAACCCCATATAAATTGGCTTATGAAATAATCTTCATGTCAAGTGAGGTCCCATATCAATTGTCTAAATTTTGATGCATAGGTAGAGGCATGGTGGTTACCTTGATGGAGCTTCTGGAGTTTTGTTTTTGCCACTTGTATCATGTCTGCATCTCCAAATGTGGCGGTGAGTTCTCAAAGAAACCCCTCATAATCATGAAGTACTGCCATATCCTTCTCCAAGATTGGGTCAAACCATGATAATGGTTGACTATAGAGCAAGGTTCTAATAAAACCGACCGTGGATGTGTCATGAGGGTATCTATGAAGGTGCATACGGATGTACAATTTGACTTGTTGCAGGAACCCTAGAAACTTTGTGTGATCACCATCGAGCTTTTTTGGCATGCAAATTTTGGGTTCCCTAATGAAGGATGAATTACCACACTCGTTCACTTGAATGCTTCCTTGATTTGCCTGAAGATTCTCGACCTCTTCTTGTAGTTTGTGGATTGAGCATGCCTACATGCACTAGATGTTCCATCTTGACTTGTGTTTTTCTATGAGTTACATCCTTGATTTGTTGTTGAAAACTTTAGAGTGATCCCACAATCTGTTCATAAGCATTCTCCATGATGACTAGGCTTGGATAGAAGATAGTCTTGCCAAAATGTCAAGGGAGCACTATATTGCGCTCTCTGACTACACTAGACACAATTTTCAAAATATACTTATGATCACAAGAACACCCACAAAGGGAAAAGGATACAGGAATATGTGATTGATACAAGATGTCCCACAACCCGGGATTGATAGGTATGAAAAACTTGACTAGAGACGATATACGAGATCCCACAATGGGGATCGTAAGTATGAAACAAGATATTAGGACTACAAGAATTCCCTATGGGAGATGAACTAGATACATGAAATAACTCGACAGGATCTCGTAATATGAGATTTCAAGAGGATAAGATAGGATGTCCAAGCACTAAACTAGACAAGACTCCAACAAGGAACAAGACAATAACTGGAACTGGAACTTGGAGAGTACTTACTTGGCAGTCATGAGTCCTTGAGCTCCCAAGACTCGTATTGGCAAGACTGATTATGAATGTGGCCAACACCTCATTATAAAGGTTTCCAAGGGCGGTTCATGAAAGGCAGTTATGAATTGATGATGCTATAGATGACAAAGCCACAGTTAGTTGCTTCTTAGATGACCATGATATAAGATTTGAACTTGCAAAAGACAAGTGCCATAAGGTGCTTCTCCTATCGTCTTCGGAGCTAGCCCAATCTGCATTAGACTACATCTTGTTGGAGGAGATGGTGGATAGTCTTCATTCAGAGATGAAGTGGTATTGCTTGATCCTGCTTTATACCTACTAAGAATGATTGTTGGAGAGCTTACTGGGCCACTCTAGCTAGCTAATGATCATAAATAATCATATATGCTGCTTGGAAAATGATCCATTAATCAATGGATCAAAACAGATAGGTAGGAGTTCATCCAAGAACCAAAAACTTGCTATTTTTGTTCCTATACCTGTTCAATATTTTGAAGAGTTCTCTAAGCACAGCAACAATTGGCTTGATTCCTTTTGAGAAACTCTAATTAGTTTAGTAAGATATAAATCATGATTGATTTCATAAAAAATGATGGATTACACACACAGAAAGACGTTTAGCAAATCATAAGACCATCCCAACAATTTCGGGGTTCAACAGTCAACAGACTAGTGAGCAAAGATGAGTTAATATCTCAAAATTAAAAAATGCAATGCTAATGAAAGTTTGTAATCATGTACTAGATAGTATGTGGAGTCTACCATGCTTTAAATCATGAAAAATGATAAATCATGCATTGAGAACAAGATCTATGAAGATCACTATTTTAATGGATTCATAACAGAGAAGTGAAATGAGAATGTAATGATCATATATGTATTAAATCATATATAAATACAATGTCATTGTCAATCATACATTGCTTAATGTGTGAGAGCTGAATGCCCTATGAGATAAGCTCTCACTTCACAATGAATCTCCCTCAAAATGATCTCATGAGCTCGAGATACATGCGGGTCTTTGTGATCCTCTTCTTATAGTTGTACTTGGAGCCAAAGTTTGAATTCAAATTCAAAGATCTACCTAAAAGTGAATCCTAAAGTATTGGATAGATTCCCTCATCACTCATCAACCAAGTGAGTCATGATTTTAGAGCTTCCTAACTCCAAGTGGATATGTACCACTTTTACAGAGGTAAATGCAAAGAACTTTTTACAAGAGGTTGATCATATGAAGACTTGAATAAGTTATGTCAATAAATCAAGTATGAGATAATCAAAGAAGTATGTGGGCTTGGTTTTAATTACACCAAGAGCTCCCCCTCAAGCTTGACATGCTTGTTCTTCATTCCTCCTTGATTTCCTGCAAACCAATAATCAATTTGAATATGTTGATCTTTGTTCCATCCAATGAATTTGTGAGTATACTTGCACATTGTAAATGAGTTGATACATAAGATACTTGGATCTCCTTGATAAGAAATTTTTCCCTCACATAATGATAGTGCACTTCAATGTGCTTAGTCCTTGCATGATATAGAGAATTATTAGCCAAATGAAGTGAACTAGTGTTGTCTCCAAAAATTATTGGAGTGTAAGAGTGCATCTCCAAATCTGCATATACTTGCTTAAGCCACATAGATTCTTGAGTTGCATTTGCCCAACCTCTACATTCTCCTTCTTTGGAAGATAAGGCCACTGTTGGTTGCTTCTTAAATGACCATGATATGAGCTTTGAACCTTCAAAGGATAGGTATCCTGAAGTGCTCCTCTTGTCATCCTTGGAGCCAACCCAATCTACATCACAATACATCTTTATATCTATGTCGGAAGTGAAGGGATAGAACAATCCTTCATTCATTTGTACCCTTTAGATACTTAAGCACCCTTTTTGTAGCTTCCATATGAGGCTTCCTTGGTGCATGCATAAACTGACTCAATGTACTTACTCCATAGGCAATGTGTACTCTTGTTAGAGTAGCATAATTGAGACTTCCCACAAGTTGTTGGTCAATGATAACATGTAACATCATCAAGCAGTTCTCCTTCATGAGAACTCAGCTTCTGATTGAGTTCTTGAGGAGTACAATCAATTTTAGTGTTCTCCATCTTGAACTTTGACAACATATCATGTATATAATCTTTGAGTAATAAATATACCAGAATCTGTGTACACAAGCTCTAAGCCAAGAGAGTAGGTTAATAAACCAAGATCACTTATTTTAAATTCTTCCATTAGTTGATCCTTAATTTGCTTGATGCCATTAAAATCATTCTCTATAATGATGATGTCATCTACATAGTCATAAGTAGATAACTTCTGATTTGTTCTTGTTAATAAATAAAGAAGAATCTGCCTTGCTATCCACAAAGCCTTGGTCCTACAAATAAGTAACAAGCCTATGGTTCCAAGCTCTAGGAGCTTTCTTAAGACCATAGAGTGCCTTTCTTAGCTTGCATACATAACCTCTTTTATCTTCATCTTCAAAACCTAGTGGTTGTGCCATATACACTTCTTTTGATATCCATCCATTCAAGAATGCATTCTTGACATCTAACTGATATACATTCCAATTTAACCCTAACTGTTGGAATCTTTTCCACAGGTGAAAAGGTTTCTTCACAGTCCACTCCATGAGTTTGGGCAAATATCTTTGCCACAAACCTTGCCTTGTACCTGTTTATAGAGCCATCTGAGTTCTCTTTTATTTTGTATATCCACCAGGATCCAATTACCTTCATGCTTGGCTTCTTGGGAGCTAGATCCCAAGTATGGTTTTCCTAAAGTGATTCAACTTCTTCCCGCATGGCTTCTCTCTGTTCTTTCTTCTTTGTGGCCTCTTCAAATGAAGAAGGATCTTTTATCATAGAGTCTTTAGTTATATACACAAAATGATTGGTGACTAATGATGTACCATAGCCATACCTTATGGGCTTTTTTCTTTCTCTTTGTGATCTCCTGAGTGCTTGATTTGAAGACTCTGGTATGTCTTCTAATTTCTTGAGTTTGATCTTTCCTCTTGACTTCCAAGCCTTGAAGTCAATTTGCTCTTCATCCTCTAAGTTGATGACTTTTGTTAATTGTTGATCTTCTTGAGTGAGGGTTGGAAAATCGTTTTCCAAATCATATGATAACTTGACTTTTCTCCAATCATCTTCAAACCTTGAATTATTTTCATCAAACACTACGTCCCTACTAACTATAAATGCTTTGTTTGTGGGATTGTATAGGCTATAGCCCTTTTGGTTCTGATCATTCCCAATGAATATACATTTCTCAGCTTTAGGGTCAAGCTTCCCTTGAATTTGTGAAGAAATGTGTGCATAAGCAATGCACTCAAATATTTTGCAATGGCCCAATGAGGGTCTCCTGCCACTCCATGCTTCATAGGGTTTCATACCATCCAATGATTTGGATGGGAGCCTATTGACCAAGTAGGTGGCTATGGAAATAGCCTCTGCAAATAGGTAATTAGGTAGCTACTTCTCATTAAACATAGACCTAGAAGCTTGAACAATTAACCTGTTCCTTCTCTCTACCATTCAATTTGATTGAGGAGTATATCTTGTTGTTACTTCCCTCTTTATGCTTCTATCATGTAGAAATGAATCAAATTCATGTGAAAATTACTCACCACCTCCATCAAATCTGATCCTCTTCAAACTCCTTCCTGTTTGGTTTTCAACTAGTGCCAAGTACTTTTTGAAACATGTAAATACCTCATCCTTATGCCTCATGAAATAAAGGATTGTCCATGTACTATAATCATCTATAAATGAAACATAGTACCTTGAACTTGAGATTGATGGATCTTTTCTAGGACCCCACACATAACGGTGTACAAAGCTCCAAATAGTCTTCATGAATGTATCCCTCATTATTGAATGGTTTCCTATGAGCTTTGCCAAATTGGCATGCTCCACATTTGTGTATCATATGTTGCTTGGTCACATTGGGAATGCCAAGCACAGTTTGATCCCTGCATATTTGCTTCAAAGTTCTTTCTCCTATGTGCCCTAGCCTTTTGTGCCATATTTCTAACTCAGATAAGGTTTGATCTCTATAATTGAATATTGATATGTTCCTTGTGTCTTCAATCTCAAATGTGAATAATCTACCAGACTTCTCACCTTTCGCAATCCTTTTGAAGCCTTGTTGAGGGTCTACCATATATTCTCCATGCTTAGTGAATCTAACATGTAAACCTTTCTCAACAATCTATCCAACACTAATTAGGTTTTTGGCTAAAGGTTCATGCTAGATGTTTTGACATTTCCAATTTTCTTGACTAAGTGTTTAGTATCATCACTTGCCTATACTTCATGCTTCCCTTTGGGTTCTTTAAGGTCAGATAATAAAGCTACATTTCTGTTGATGTATAGAACACCACAAGAAATGAATTAATGTGACACTAGAACACCTCTATGGTCACCATTAACTCATTGCCACTCCAAACTTTGAGAAATGATAGCTTAAAGTGAGAACTTTGCTTCTACATAAATTCCTAGTCACCGAAATGACATACCTTCAGTATTTTGCTAATTTCTCCTAGCTCAAGTATTATTTCTCCATGAAACTCTACAGGCTAAAACTAGAAGAGTAGAGCTTTCCAACAAGCTATCATATGCATCAAACAGATCTCTAGAACTCAAGTTATGGCTCTCACAAGATGACCCTCTATGACCTTCCAAAACTGGAAATCTTTCCTGTTATAGTAAGAGCGCCTGTTTAAAATTAGAATTCGATGCCTAGCATCGACTTGCAACAAGAATTCGATGCCGGGCATCGACTTGGGATGTTTTTGGCCACTTTTCAGTAGGGATTCGATGTCGGGCATCGACTTCCCGCATAAAATCTTGATCTTTTGGACACCAAAACTATAGGTGATTTCATGCACACTTAGAATATGACTTATCAACTGGAATTCGATGCCAGGCATCGAGTTGCTCCAACAACATCATGTTTTCAAACACTTCAGTACTGAATGAAAAGGATAAATGAAAATATGACTTATCAACAGAGATTCGATGCCAGGCATCGAGTTGCTGTGGGTCCTTTGGACAATGCATGAATTGTGACAAAACTCCCACTGCATAACTAAGATCAGGTCTTGTTAGTGTAGCATAAATCAAACTACCCACAAGAGATTGATACTTCCTCATATCTTTGTATTCTGCACCATCATATTTACTGAGCTTGTGATTAACTTCAAGTGGAGTTGAAGCTTCTCTGCAATTTTCCATATCAAACTTCTTCAATAAATTCAGAAGATACCTTTCTTGTGATACATATATGCCATGATCTGTATAAGTAACTTCCATTCCAAGAAAGTATGACAACTTTCCTAGGTCACTGATCTTAAACTCTTTCTCAAGTAATCTCTTTACCTCCTTGATTCCTTTATCTGAAGTACCTGTGATTATAATGTCATCTACATAAATACAAATGTAGATTGTACCTTCCTCTGTTCTTCTGATAAGTAGACTTGGGTCTGCTTTTGAACTTTGATATCCAAGATCATTGAGATACTTCACCAGTCTATAGCTCCAAGCTCTTGGAGCTTGCTTCAATCCATACAATGCTCTTCTCAACCTGCAAACAAAATTTGGATACCTGGAATCTATAAATCCTTGAGGTTGTTCCATGTATACCTCATCTGATATGTATCCATTCAAGAATGCATTCTTTATATCCAATTGACTTAGGGTCCAGCCTTTTGAAGCTGCAATAGCAATGATTGTCCTTATAGTTGACATCTTAGCTACAGGACTGAATGTCTCATCATAATCTATGCCATAGGTCTGGGCATAGCCTTTCACCACCAATCTAGCTTTGTATCTGGCTATACTTCCATCTGCAAGCTTCTTCACTTTATAAACCCATTTATTTCCAATAACTTTCTTACCATTTGGTTTAGGAACAAGTTCCCATGTCTTGTTCTCCTCTAGTGCATTGAATTCTTCCTTCATTGCTTCTTCCCATTGCTTCTTACCTTTAGCTTCATCATAGTTCTGAGGTTCTTCATCATCTTTCACCATATATGCATAGTTCTTCTGAGTTATGTAAGAAGTATCATAAGAATACCTTTCTAGTTGTCTTCTAGTCTTGCTTGACCTTCTTGGTTCACATTCTTCATAAGTTTCTGGATACACTTCTTCATCAAATATAGGAGCTTCTTCATTTCTTCTTGTTAATCCACTTGTGGATGTACTTGCTTGCATATAGTCTTCATCTCTATTTACCTGCACAATTGATTTTCCTTTCTCACATCTTCTTACCTCTTCTTCAAATTCTTCAGCTGTGTGACTTTGATCTGCATACCAAATTTTCTGTTCATCAAATGTAACATCTCTAGAAACAAGAAATTGTTTTGTTAGAGGATTCCACAACCAGTAACCCATCTGCTTTTCATCATAACCAATGAACACATATTTTTCTGCCTTTGGTTCAAGTTTATGCCTAAGCTGTGATGGCACATAAGCATATGCAATTGATCCAAACACTCTACAATGATCTAGTGTTGGTTTCTTACCCCACCAAGCTTCATATGGAGTCATTCCATTCAGAGGTGCACATGGTAATCTATTCACAAGATATGTAGCTGTATTTACAGCCTCAGCCCAAAGATAATTTGGACAATTCTTCTCCTTCAGCATAGCTCTAGCAAACTCAACCAAAGTCCTATTCCTTCTTTCTATTACACCATTTTGTTGTGGTGTATACCTGCAGGTTATTTCTCTCTTAATACCTGCGTTCCAAAGATAATCATTCAACTCTTGGGAGAAGTATTCTCCCCCTCCATCAGACCTCAGTCTTTTAAGCTTTTGACCTGTGACTCTCTCTGCATATGCATGAAAATGCTTGAAAGCTCCAAACACTTCTGATCTTTCCTTCAAAACATATAATGTTATCCATCTTGTAGCATCATCAATGAAAAGAACATAATACCTTGAGCCACTGATAGATCCTTCTTTTGTTGGTCCCCATACATTTGTATGAATGAGCTCAAGTACTCCATCATGTTTGAATCCTTTCTTCTGAAATGGTAACCTGTGTGCTTTTCCCATTTGACATGCTTCACATTTATAAACCATATGTTGACTTTGCACATTTGGTAATCCTAGTACAGACTGATTAGCAACCATAGCTTTAATTCCTCTTTCATTGAAATGACCTAATCTCTTATGCCAGAGATCAAGTTCTGTAATCACTGCTTCACCATGTGTGAGCAAAGCTTGACCAATGTTCCCTTGCACTCTTAAAGTAAAGAGTCTACCTTCTTTCTTACCAGAGACAATCTGATTATATCCATTCTCTGGATCTTCAACAAATACTCCTTCATTTGTAAACCTGACTTGAAAACCTTTTTCAACTATCTATCCCACACTTATCAAGTTTTTAGGTATTGTAGGAACATACAAAACATTGGTTAGCAAATCTGCTCCACTCTTGCATTTCACTTTTCCAATTGAATGTACACTATGTCTGGTATTATCACCTGTTTGAACACTATGGCTAGAAATGCCTTTTTCCAATTCTGACATCAATTCTATGTTTCCTGACAAATGATTAGAACATCCAGAGTCAATGTAAAGTACCTTTAGATCTTCTTTGTCTGATGTGCTGATTGAGTTCATCATCAATGATGTATGCCTTTCATTCTGTGTGTCATTTGCATAGTTGTAGTAGGTGGTGTTGTAGGATTGATTCTGTCCCCAACTTCTTCCTCCACCTCTACCATAGCCTCCTCTTTGACTTTGTCTACCTCTTTGGAAATTACTTTGATATCTTCCACCTCGACCTCTGCTATTGTTGTTTTGATTCTGGTTTGATCCATGTTGGTTGTGCCAACAGTCATGAGCCAAATGATTACTCAATCCACAGATCCAGCAAGCCTTCTTGTTGTTATTTTGATTACCTCTACCTCTTCCAAAGCCTCTTGCTCTTCCTCTACCAGTGCCTTTACCTCTTGTATAATAAGCTTGAGAACTAGACTCCTCTTCATCCTTTGCTTTACCTTTATCTCCTTTCTTCTTGTTCTTCATGTACATTGCAGAACTTTGTCCTTTATCTCCATCTCCCTTCAAGTCTTGCTCATATGTGAGCATCAAACCAAGCAACTGGTTCAAATCTGGAACATAATGATTTAATGAAAGTTTTGTTGATAAGACAAAAGGTTTCCACCTTTCACCCCCTCTCAAACCTGCAAGTAGCTGAGCAATCAATCTGTGATCTTCAACATCTTCATCTATGGATCCAAGACAATCTGCAAGATCCTTCATCTTAGTGACATAATCACTAATGGTTTGACTTGGCTTCTTCTTGAATGTTGTAAACTCTGACCATAGACTTGCTTTCCGTGCTTTAGTAGTGCTTTGGAAATGATACTCCAATGCATTCCATATATCTTCAGATGATTCCAATCCTCTGATGTGTGGTAGTAAATGATCAGAGATTGTATTGTAGATGTAGGCTTTTGCACTTGCATCCTTCTTCTGCCAATGCTTTAAAGCATCAAGTTCTTCTTTCTTTGGTCGGCTTTCATCTTCAAATACTGGCTTCTCTTCTTCACCTGTAACATATATCATGAGATCCTTACTCATAAGTAAGGCTTCCATTCTCATTACCCATGCGGGGTAATTATCTCTGTCCAGTTTGTCAATGGAGATATGATCTGCCATACTCCTTCCCTTCTACTGCAACCTTTGAGCTTAAAGGATAAAAGATAATACCTTTTGAAGTTCTTTGTGTATGAGGATACTTCGAGAGTAATCTTTTGATGCCTTGTGTCTTCAAATGCTTCACCTTTCAAACTTTAATGGAAAACTTTACAAAACTTCTCGTACCTTTGCCGCCTTCTGCTCTTTAGGACCTTTCTGCTCTGATACCACTTGTTGATGTATAAAACACCACAAGAAATGAATTAATGTGACACTAGAACACCTCTATGGTCACCATTAACTCATTGCCACTCCAAACTTTGAGAAATGATAGCCTAAAGTGAGAACTTTGCTTCTACAGAAATTCCTAGTCACCGAAATGACATACCTTCAGAATTTTGCTAATTTCTCCTAGCTCAAGTATTATTTATCCATGAAACTCTACAGGCTGAAACTAGAAGAGTAGAGATTTCCAACAAGCTATCATATGCATCGAACGGATCTCTAGAACTCAAGTTATGGCTCTCACAAGATGACCTTGTATGACCTTCCAAAACTGGAAATCTTTCCTGTTATAGTAAGAGCGCCTGTTTAAAATTAGAATTCGATGCCTAGCATCGACTTGCAACAAGAATTCGATGCCGGGCATCGACTTGGGATGTTTTTGGCCACTTTTTAGCAGGGATTCGATGCCGGGCATCGACTTCCCGCATAAAATCTTGATCTTTTGGACACCAAAACTATAGGTGATTTCATGCGCACTTAGAATATGACTTATCAACTGGAATTCGATGCCAGGCATCGAGTTGCTCCAACAACATCGAGTTGCTTGGAAAACTTGATCTTTTTAACTCATCACACAGTAGGTAATTATGGAGATGATGGAGAGAGACTCATACACAGAACTTTACTCAGTTCTTTCTCATAGCTATGAAAACTCAGAAGTTTTACAGATGCTTTCTCACTCAGAGAATCCCGACTATACACAGTCGTATAAAATGAACTCCTTCTTCTACTTCTTCTCTCTATTCTCTCTCTCTCTCGCCGCGTCAGTTGATACAAACTAACTTATATAGATTTTTGTATTCTCATGATTTTAAAAAACTTCTAGAACTAAAGTGAACTAACTTTACAAATATGATACACTTGTGAATTTGTCCCTTCACATAGGCATGGGGTTTTCTTCCTAAGATTTGACCTTCAAATATATGTCCAATTAGGGATTGTTTCTCCAACAATTTCCAGCCACATGATTGGAACAATGTGAATCAATGTAGAAAAGATGCTCATCATCTTTACCTTGCTTGGATGTCATGATCATGATGAGTAGTGAATCTTCTTGGTCTTATGTATAGTTGTTGTAGTCCCTTCTTCCTCTGAAACCTCCTTGGTAATTTTTCTCGTTGTAGCCTTGATTGTAGTTATGGTTGTAGTTGCCTCCACCAGTATTGTTTCTACCTTTGGATTGTCCATAGTTACCTCTGTGGAAGCCTCTTCCCCTTTGATTCCTTGTATTCTTGAAGCATTCTTCTGTGGTGTGATTGGTAAGACCACAAATGTTGCAAGGTGAATTGTTGTAGGATCTTCCCTCTCCCTTCCTTTCCTCCCCTGCCCCTTCCTCTAGCACCTCTTCCTCTTCCCGCATAATTAGCTTGAGAGGTACTAGCCTCTTCTTCATTTTTCTTGCTTTTACCTTTATCCTTAGCTATATTCTTATCTATATAAAGGGAAAAAGATTGGTTACCTCTAGACTTTTCACCATTCTTATTGAGCTTTGTCTCATCGGTGAAGAGTTGCCCCATCAAGGTGTTGAGGACAGGTATTTGTATATCCATGTAGAGGTCCATTGCTGTGGTGAAGGACTCCCACTTATCATCAGCTTTCATACCATTAATGATCTGCCTTACTATGTGTTCTTCTTCTATCTCCTCTCCAATGCTTGCAAGCTGATCAGCCACATCTTTCATGTTGGTTACATAATCAGCCACTCCTTGCTTTGGTTGTTTCTTTAGAGTTGTAAATTCTTCCATAACTAATTCTTCCTAGCTCTTGTGTTTGAGGAGAAATATGATAAGAGTACTTCCTAAGTCTCTTGGGAGGTCTTGCAATTCCTAATGTGTGGTAACAAGAAATCAGAGATTGCGTTTAGTAGATAAGGCTTGGCAAGAGCATCCTTTGCACACCATGTGGTCAACCTTTCTTGCTCTTCCTTTGTAGGTTGATGTTTTCTTCTGAAGATTGGCATTTCTTCATCTCCTAAGATGTATTTATATAGACTTCTCCCTTGAAGGTAGGATTTCATCCTTAGTGACCATACTGAGTACTTGTTTTTTTCCAATTTGTCAATGAAGGATGGAAATCCATCTCCCATCTTGCTTGTTGTTGCTCTGATACCACAATTGGAGGAGATGGTGGATAGTCTTCAGAGATGAAGTGGTGTTGCTTGATCCTGCTTTACACCTACTAAGAATGATTGTTGGAGAGTGTATTTTAGGGCACTTTAGCTAGCTAATGATCATAAGTAATCATATATGTTGCTTGGAACATAATCCACTAATCAATGGATCAAAACAAATAGGGAGGAGTTCATCCAAGAACAAAAAACTTGCTATTTTTGTTTCTACACATGTTCAATATTTTGAATAGTTCTCTGAGCATAGCAACAATTGGCTTAATTCCTTTTGGGAAACTCTAATTAGGTAAGTAAGCTATCAATCATGAGTGATTTCAACAAAAATGATGGATTTCACATAGAGAAAGATGTTTAGCAAATCATAAAACCATCTCGACAATTTAAGGGTTCAATAGTCAACAGACCAGTGAGCACACATGAGTTAATATCTCACGATCTAGAAAAGCAATGCTAATGAAACTTTGTAGCCATGTACTAGACAGTATGCTAAATCTATCATGCTTTAAATGATGACTGATCATCATGAACTGAGAACTAGCTCTGAGAAGATCACTGTTCTAATGGATTTATAACAGAGAAGTGAAATGAGAATATAATGATCATATATGTATTAAATCATATACAAATGCAATGTCATTGGAAATCAGACATTGCTCAATGTGTGAGAGGTGAATGAGCTATGAGATAAGCTTTCATGTCAAAATTTCTCCCTCAAAATGATCTCATGGGCTCGAGATACATGCAGGTCCTTTTTATCCTCTTCTTATAGTTGTACTTGGAGCCAAAGTTTGAATTCAAATTCAAAGATCTACCAAATGAGTCGTGATTTTAGAGCTTCCTAACTCCACATGGATGTGTACCACATTTTCAAAGGTAAATGTGAAGAACGTTTTACAAGAGGTTGATCATATGAAGCCTTGCATTAGTTATGTCAAGAAATCAAGTATGAGCTAATCAACCAAGTATGTCGGCTTGGTTTTAATTGCACCAATACATATTTATGTCTAAGTAATAAGTGAAGGGATAAAACAATGCTTCATTCATGGTACCCTTTAAATACTTTAGTACCCTCTTGGAAGCTTCCATGTGAGGCTTTCTTGGTGCATGCATAAATTGGCTTAATATACTTACTCCATAAGCAATGTCTAATCTTGTGAGGGTGGCATAGTTGAGTCTCCCTATAAGTTTTTGGTAACATGTAACATCCTCAAGGAGTTCTCCTTCATAAGAACTAAGCTTATGGTTAAGTTCCATGGGTGTACCTGCAATGTTGTTATTCTCCATCTTGAATTTTATCAATGTATCATGGATATACTTTCTCTGAGTAATAAACAAACCAGAATCTGTATACACAAGTTCTAAGCCAACAAAGTTTGTTAACAAACCAAGATCATTGATTTTAAATTCTTCCATTAGTTGAGCTTTAACCTTCTTGATGCCATTAACATCATTCCCTCTAATAATAATGTCATCCATATAGACACATAAGTAGATAAAATCTGAGTTGGTCTTCTTTTTAAATAAAGCAGAATATGCCTTGCTAGCCATAAAACCTTGATCCGGCAAATAAGTAACAAGTCTATGGTTCCAAGCTCTAGGAGCTTGCTTTAGACCATAGAGTGCCTTCCTTTGCTTGCATAAAAACCCTAGTTTATCTTTATCTTCAAACCCTAGTAGTTTTGCCATATACACTTTTTGTGATATCCATTCATTTAAGAATGCATTCTTGACATCTAACAGATATAGATTCCAGTTCTTTGAGGCCACAATACTTACCAAAGCCCTAACTATTGGCATATTACCCATAGGTGAAAATGTTTCTTCATAGACTACTCCATGGGTTTGTTGATGTATGAAACACCACAAGAAATGAAATAATGTGACACTAGAACACCTCTATGGTCACCATTAACTCATTGCCACTCCAAACTTTGAGAAATGATAGCCAAAATCAAGAACTTTACTTCTTCAGAATTTCCTAGTCATTGAAATTACATACCTTCCGTATTTTGCTAATTTCGCTTAGCTCAAATACTATTTCTCCAAGAGCATTTAGTGGATGAAAGTAGAAGAGTAGAGCTTTCCAACAAGCTATCATATGCATGAAACAAATCTCTAGAACTCAAGTTATGGCCTTCACAAGATCACCCTAATTGACTTGTCAAAACTAGAAATTTTGCCTCCTTTAGTAATTCTGAGTGTCTAAAAATGAAAATTCGATGCCTAGCATCGACTTGCAACCAAAAGTCGATGTTAGGCATCGACTTTGAGCTTTTTCAACCACTTTTTAAACACCAGAATTAGCCTATGAACACAAGACATGAGCAAGACCACTTTTATGTGGGAAGTCGATGCCAGGCATCGACTTTATGCTGAAACTCGATGCCAGGCATCGAGTTGCTCCACAAACATCCTCTTTTCAAGAAGATTTACCAGGAGTTGGAACTCAAAAAAATAAAACACAGACTTATCAGCACAAACTTGATGCCAGGCATCGAGTTGCTTGGAAAACTTGAACTTTTGAAATCATTCCACAGTAGACAAGCATGGAGATAATGGAGAGAGTCTCATACACAGAACTTTAACTATTTCTTCTCATAACTATGAAAAACTCAGAAGTTTTACAGATTCTTTCTCTCTCTTAGAGAAGCCCGACTATACTCAGTCATACAAAATGAACTCCTTCTCACATTCTATCATTCTCTTCCACTTCTTCTCTCATCGCCTCAGTTGATACAAACTAACTTATATAGATTTTCTCATTCTCGTGATTTTAAAAAACTTCTAGAAATAAAGTGAACTAACTTTACAAATATAATACACCTTGTGAATTTGTCCCTTCACATAGGCATGTGGTTTTCTTCCTAAGATTTGACCGTCAAATATATGTCCAATTAGTGATTGTTTCTCCAACAGGGTTTATGCAAACCCCTTTTCCACTAACCTTGCCTTGTACCTGTTTATAGAAACATGTGAATTTTTCTTGATTTTATATATCCACCTAGTTCCTGTTACCTTCATGCTTGGATTCTTGGGAACCAAGTCCCAAGTATTGTTCTCCTGAAGTGCTTCAACTTCATCCTACATGGCTTCTCTCCATTATTTCTTCTTATTGGCCTCCTCAAATGAAGAAGGTTCTTTTGTCATAGAGTCCTTGGTGATATAGATAGAATGCTTGGTGACTAATGATGTGTCATAACCATACCTTATGGGCTTTTTGCTCTCCCTTTGAGATCTCCTGAGTGCTTGAGTGGAGAACCCTAGAATACCTTCCAATTTCTTGACCTTGGTCTTTCCTCTTGACTTCCATGCATTGAAATCCATTTGCTCTTCATCCTTTGAATTGATATCCTCTAGTAATTGTTGATCTTCTTGAGTGAGAGTTGGAAAATCACTTTCCAAATCATAAGCTAATTTGATCTTCCTACAATCAACTTCAAACCATGAATTATTTTCATCAAATACTACATCCCTACTAACTATAAATCCTTTATTAGTGGGATTGTATAGCCTATAACCCTTCTAGTTTTGGTCATAGCCAATGAATATACACTTTTCAGGTTTAGAGTCAAGCTTCCCTCTAATCTATGAGGGAAGGTGTGCATAAGCAATGCACCCAAATATTTTGCAATGGCCTAATTAGGGTCTCCTGCCATTCCATGCTTCATAGGGTTTCATTCCATCCAAGGATTTGGATGGGAGCCCGTTAACCACATAAGTGCCTGTAGAAACAACCTCTACCCATAGGTAATTGGGTAGTTTCTTCTCATTCAACATTGACCTTGCAACTACTACTATCAACATGTTCCTTCTCTTTGCCACTCCATTTAGTTCAAGAGTATATCTTGTTGTGACTTCTCTTTTTATACCTGTGTCCTATAAGAATGAATCAAATTCATGTGAAAAGTACTCACCACCTCCATCAAATTTTATCCTCGTCAAGCTTCTACCTGTTTGGTTCTCAGCCAATGCCAAAAACTTTTTGAAACATGTAAATACTTCATCCTTATGCTTCATGTAATAAAGGATTGTCCATCTACTATAATCATCTATAAATGAATCATAGTACCTTGAACCTGAGATTGATGGATCTTTGCTAGGTCCCCACACATCAGTGTGTACAAGCTCCAAGTAGTCGTCATACATGTACCCTTTCCTATTGCATGGTTGCTTGTGGGCTTTGCCGAATTGGCATGCTTCACACTTGTATGTCATGTGTTTCTTAGACACATTGGGGATGCCAAGCACACTTTGATCCCTGCATATTTTCTTTAGTGTTCTTTCTCCTATATGACCTAGCCTTTTGTGCCATATCTCTAGTTCAGTTAGATGTTGATCTTTGTAATTGAAGAGTGCTATGTTTCTAGTGTTTTCAATCTCAACTCTAAAGAGTCTACCAGATTTCGCACCCTTTACAATCCTCTTGAAGCCTTGTTGAGGGTCTTCCATATACTCTCCATTCCTTGTGAATCTGACGTGTAGGCCTTTCTTAACAATCTTTCCAACACTAATTAGGTTTTTGGTTATAGTTGGCACATACAAGACCTTACTTAAGATGTTCATGTTACCATCAGAAGCTTTGACATTTCCAATTTTCTTGAGAAAGTGTCTAGTATCATCAACTGTCTGCACTTCATGCTTCCCTTTGGGTTCTTCAAGATTAGATAACAATGTTGCATTTCTAGCCACATGATTGGAACAACCTAAATCAATATACAAAAGATGCTCATCATCTTTACCTTGCTTGGATGTCATGTTCATGATGAGTAGAGATCCTCTTGGTCTTCTGTGTAGTTTTTATAATCTCTTCTTCCTCTAAAATGTCCTTGATAATTGTTGTTGTTGTAACCTTGGTTATAATTGTGATTGTAATTGCTTCCTCCATTGTGGAATCTGCCTCTAGATTGTCAATAACTACCTCTATGGAAGCCTCTTCCCTTTGATTCCTTATGTTCTTGAAGCATTTTTTTTCTGGTTTGGTTGATAAGGCCACAAATGTTGCAAGGTGGAGTGTTGTAAGATATCCCCCTTCCTTGCTTTCCTCCTCTACCCCTTCCTCTAGTACCTCTTCCTCTACCTATGTACTTAACTTGAGAGATAATAGCCTCTTCTTCGTTATTCTTGCTTTTACCACTATCCTTACTTTTATTCTAATCTGTATAAAGTGTAGAAGATTGATTACTTCTAGAATTGTCACCATTCTTGTTGAGCTTTGTCTCGTGGGTGAAGACTTGCCCCATCAAGGTGTTGAGGGCACTTATTTGCATATCCATATAAAGGTCCATTGTTGTGGTGAAGGAATCCCACTTATCATCAGATTTGATGCCATTAATGATCTACCTTAGTATGTGTTCTTTTTCTATCTCCTCTCTAATGCTTGCAAGCTAGTCAGCCACATCCTTCATCTTGGTTACATAATCAGCCACACCTTGCTTTGGTTGCTTCTTTAGAGTTGTAAACTCCATCCATAGCTAGTTCTTCCTAGCTCATGTATTTGATGAGAAATATGATGAGAGTACTTCAGAAGTCTCTTGGGAGGTCTTTCAATTCCTAATGAGGCAATAAGAAATTAGATATTGAGTTTAGTAGATAAGACCTAGCAAGATCATCCTTTGCACACCATGTGGTCAACCTTTTTTGATCTTCCCTTGTATGTTGATGCTTGCTCCTGAATGTTGGCATCTCTTCATCTCTTAAGATGTATCCATATAGACCTCTCCCTTGAAGGTAGGCTTGCATCCTTAGTGACCATGCTGAGTAGTTAATCCTATCCAATTTGTCAAGGAATGATGGAAATCCATCTACTATCTTGCTTGTTGTTGCTCTGATATGAGTGTTGAAGGAGATGGTGGATATTCTTCAGAGATGAGGTGGTGTTGCTTAAACGTGCTTCACTCTAGCCAAGAATATTTGCTGGAGAGTGTAGTGGGCCTCTTTGGCTAGCTAATGATCATAAATAATCACTTATGATGTTTGGAACATGATCCACTAATCAATGGATCAAAATAGATAGGAAGAAAATTAATCAAGATAAAAAACTTGCTATTCTTGTCTCTAGACATGTCTAGTATATTGAACATGTAGTATGATTTGGACAGTGTAGTAGGCCACTTTAGCTAGCTAATGATCATAAGTAATCATATATGTTGCTAGGAACATGATCCACTAATCAATGGATCAAAACAGATAGGTAGGAGTTGATCCAAGAACAAAAAACTTGCTATTTTTGTTTCTACACCTGTTCAATATTTTGCACAGTTCTGTAAGCATAGTAGCAATTAGATTAATTCATTTTAGTGATGTGTAATTAGCTTAGACAGCTAACAATCATGAGTCATTTCATAAAAAATGATGAACTACATGCTAAGTATGATGTTTAGAAAATTGGAGGACATGCCCGACATTTTTGGGGTGCACTAGTCAAGAGACTAGAGAGCAATGAAATGCTAATATCTCACGATTCAAAGAAGAAATGATAATGAGATTTCGTAGCAATTACTAGACATTATAATAAATATATCATGCTGTAAATTACTACAAATGATCAATCATACACTAAGAACAAGCTCTAAGAAGATCACTGCACTGACGTAGTAGAGAAGTGAAGTGAAGCTATAATGAAATGTATGTATTAAATCATGTACAAACACAATGTCATTGGAAATAATCAATTGCTCAATGTGTGGAAGGTGATTGAGCTATGAAGTGATCTCTCAATTCATAATGTATCCCCATAAAAATGATCTCATGGAGTTGAGATATCACGCAGGTCTTTTGATCCTCCTTTTATAGTTAAGTTTGGAGCCAACCATTTGATTTAAAATCCAAAAGTTCAGCTAAAAGTGATTTCTAAAGTATAGATATATTCTATCATCACTCAACTACCAAATGAATCGAGATTTGATGCTTTCTAATTCCACGTGCAAGTGGTTCAGTTTTACAAGAGTAAATGTACTTGATTTTACAAGGGATTGATCATATAAGACTTCATGACAAAATATGCTAATCATCCAAGTATGTGGGCTTGGATTCTCTTGCACCAACACAAAATACATAGTGCATTGTATTGCACTTATCGCATGCCAATAAGGTCTATTTGAGTCTCCATAAGCTCAAGCATTGGTCTTGTGCCGGTTGGATAGACCAAACTTGATCGCTTCAAAACTCATTTTTCTACCTCCTACAAGCTTCTCCAAGTTTTTTCATTGCACCTATAAATATAGTAACTGAAGGTGATTCAAATGGCATTGGAGATTATGATCTTCAAATTTGTGTTTGTGTTGTGGTTTTTGTAGCACCTACTGTAGAGAAATTTTATTGGGATGGAAGAGATGCTCATGCACATGCATTGATAGCTACATCTATCAAACATGCCATTATCCTTCACATTTGCTCTTGAAAAATAGCCAAGGGTGCTTCAGATACACTTACCACCTTATACCAAATAAGAAATGAGGCTTGTGTTGCTTACCTCTAAAACCAATTGGAGAGTGAGCACATGAATTAAGGAGATTCCATGGTGGATTTTTGGACAAAGATCAAAGATTTGAAGGAGTAGTTGATTTCTATTGAGGAAATATTTTGAGATAGGTCACTTATGGACATTGTTCTAAATGCTCTTCCAGATTCATATCAAAGTTTTGCTTCTACTCTTTGATTGATGATGAAAGGCAATTAGATTGCGTTAACATTTGAGGAGTTACTATTTGTTTTGCTGCAAGAAGATCAATATAGGCACAAAGAGGTCCGTTATGCATATTGTATATCAAGCTTTTGTCGCTCATCAGAAGGGAAAAGGTAAGTGGAGCTCATCTACTAGTAAGAAAAAATCTGGTAATTCTGCACAATCAAAGAAGGATGACAAAGACAAGAAGAGAATAGAAAAGAACAAATTGATTTGCAAATATTGTAAAGGAAATGATCATGTCATAAAGAGTTGTTCAAAACTATCTACAGGGGCAAAGAAGAAAGATGCTAGAATGGTTGTTGCGAATGTCTCTTCACCTAAAATAGAGTCTTCTAATATTTTGCACAATGAAGAATGGGTGCATACTAGTATTTCAAGTTATGAAACATCTTGGCATGAGCAATGTATGTATGTAGTAGACTTAAATGTTTGGTACTTTGATAGTGGGGCAACTAAACATATTACCTCGCAGTGTAGTTTCTTCACTTCACTTGATCCTTCCCCTAAAGGGAATACTTTCACATGTGCCAACAACTCCTCTTATTCTATCATGGGATTTGGTAAGAACATTTAGACTGCCAACTATGGTAGTTCTTTTAGATCTTCAGACGCTTTATTTATGCCAAGGATCAAGAAAAACCCGTTATCACTTTCAACATTAGCCAAGATCCATTTAGGTGTGAAATTTGTTGATGAAAAATGTACAATTCATAATATGTCAAATGGCAATGTTATTATTGTGTTTGGCATTTTATTTCATGGGATGTATAATCTCATATATTATGCAAAATCTATGAATGGTTCAACATGTGCAATTCAAGGTCCTCAAGCTATGCTAGCTACAAAACTTTGGCATGCATGCTTTGTTCATCTAAATTATGCTCGTTTTCTATGCCTTCAAAAATCTGAAATGGTGTCCCCTCTACCCAAACACTACAACATATCAGGGGCATACCGCCATTGTGCATATCAATGGTCATGTGTTGGCATCAGTATGACTCTTGAAAACCCTTGAAAAACCATGGAGGCAACATATGCATCGGAAACTACAACATTGGTAGTTTCCATTAATTTACCGATGCTCATACTGATGCTCATATTGACGCTCATACCGATGTAGTGTTTTAACCGGATCCGAGAGCAAAAGTTCGACATTCATTGCGTTTTGAAACAAAACCTGCTACTGTCGAGTTTGCGCATGTGAGCTACATCTCTCTATTTCTCACTCTTTCTCTCTCTCTCTATGCACACCTCTCTATTTCTCTAGATCTCAAGTTTTGGTAAGTATCGCACATACTGTAGCACTCTTTTCTCTTTCTTTATGTTTTTTCTTTTCTAATTTCTCTTCTCTTTAGTTTTGCAAGAGATTTTGGCGTGAGGTCTTTGGAATTTGATGAAGGACAACATTAAGTGGACTTTGATGACAACTATCCAAACAATTACATCGATGTAAGTGATTGTTTTGTTTTCAATTACACACATTCATACATGCATATGCATACCAACATGCATATGCATACTTGCATGCATATACATACACACATATGTGCATACACACATACACATGCATATGCATACACACATATGTGCATACACACATACACATGCATATGCATATACATATACACACATGCATATGCATACACACATACACACATACACACATGCATATGCATACATACATAAACACACAAGTTGCACATACATACACACATGCATATACATACATACATACACACATGCATATGCATATACATACGTACATAAACATATGCATTTTCATACACACATATGTGAATACACACATATAGAGGCATATGCATACACACATACACATGTATACGCGTACACACATACACACATGCATATGCATACACACATGAATATGCATACACACATGCATATACATACACACATACACATGCATATGCATACACACATACACACATGCATATGCATAAAAACATACACACATGCATATGCATACATACATACACACATAAATTGCATATACATACACACATGCATATGCATAAAAACATACACACATGCATATGCATACATACATACACACATAAATTGCATATACATACACACATACACATGCATATGCATACATACATACACACACAAATTGCATGTACATACACACATGCATATACATACATACATACACACATGCATATGCATATACATACATACACACATGCATATGCATATGAACAATCTTATCTTTTTTCATAGATATTGACTATTGTATTTGTTGAGACGAAATAGAAGGTTGATAGCCCAACGAAGTGGCTATGTCGGATTGGATGTATGAGATATTTCTTTAGTAGTGAACTACGATCTACCATGTGAGATCCACACTATTATATCGTTTTTCAGCGAGAAGGATGCTTCTCTTGCAAAGCCTTTGGTGGATTTATTTAAAGAGGCATTTTGTAATGGAACAAGCCCACTCTATCCGAATTCACCCTAGGAGCTTCAGCTCGAACCTAAGGCACTTTGTAGTGATTAAACAAGCTTAGTCTAACCGTAATTCTTGATTGAAGCCATTAATTGTACTGAGATTCAATTCCTTGATGAAACAAAATGTACTTGTACTCCTGCATGCAATGTGATTGAAAGCTAACAATTTGTGAATACACACACATATGTGCATAGACACATGCATACATACACACACATATGTGCATACACACATGCATATGCATACATACACACACACACATATGCATATACATACACACATGCATATACATACATACATGCATATGCATATACATACATACATACACATGCATACAAACATACACACACATACATACATTTTATGAAATATTAGAGAAAAATCTAAATATATAAAATATAAATAACTAAATATCTAAAAAATAGCTCTTTACATTTTTAGGGTTTATATATATATATATATATATATATATATTTATATATATATATATATATATATATATATATATATATATATATATATATATATATATATATATATACACCAAACATAGGATTTTTGAGTTTCTACACACACACATACATACAAACATATACACATACATACATACATTTTTATGAAATATAAGAGAAAAATTTAAATATATACAATATAAATAATTAAATATCTAAAAGATAGATCTTTAAATTTTTAGGGTTTATATACACAGACACACAGACACATACACACACACACACACACACACACACACACACACACACACATATATATATATATATATATATATATATATATATATATATATATATATATATATATATATATATATATATATATATATATATATATATATATATATATATATATATATATATATATATATATCGCTTTTAAGTCCATCATTTTTTAGCTATTTCAAAAGCGTTTTAAATTGCGATAAAATAAATTCATAAAATATCAATTTGCTAGACGTACGATCACTACTCATGTGGCGGCCTGCTGGGTATCATGGTTGGAACATCCATAGTAAATTTCATTATTCCACACGTACTCCACAAGGTATCGAGTCCATGGCGTCTGTGCTAGTCAAGCACAAAAGGTCTGCACAACTTTGCTAGTCATGAGAGAAAGCTACCATCCACGACGATTTTCCATCAGATGACAAAGGTGAAAGGCAATCCCTGGGAACGAGTATGAGCAGGTATGGGGTCTAGCATTCATGCATGCAACATTTAGGTGCTCGCATGGTTAGGAGTAGTTTCTATAGTTCTAATGTAAGAGCCACTATTTTCGGTAGAGGATAGGCATCGTCTGTTAAGAGTCCATCATTGAAGCTGAAACAATGGACCAGGTAAGCTCCAAATCTGATATCAATCAGTGTATCTAATGCTCTGTAATTTAATAGGCTAGTTTTACAGCCAGTTAAATGGCAAGTAGCACCTGGTTCTCCAAGAAGCACACTTTCTACCAGGAGGTACCAACAAACTACGAATTGTTTGTACAATTCGCTAGAGCCTTTGCATTTGAAAATTGTATTACTACTCAAACATCAAAAAATCTAGCTATGTACCAAGTGGCATGGGCTGTAGCTACAAAAGCTTCTATTGAAAGATGCAGGAAGATGGGTACATTGCAGTCGAAGATGAAAAGGTTTTACAGTTTTTTGGACGATGATGCTTCACCACTTTTAGAGCCTTTGGATACGAACTTGCAAGAATAGAAAGAAGATGTTGAGTTATATGCTCGACAATGTATGGTAGTTGTTGCCATAAGGCAAGTGGAGGGTACTAAGGTTATACGTACTTTAGAATTGTTAATTGATAGTGAACAGAATAAGATGGATAGGTTCAAGCTTGATTTGGATCAAGCCTATGGAACATCTGGGTTGGAAGAAATAAAATATGCTTTGGAGATGGTAGTAGGAATCAAATTTACAACTATTGGAAAGAAATGAAGTTTGCAGGACAGGCCTACCTTTCTAGTGTTTCTAATGCTCCTATGCATCAAGCCATGTATTCAAAACTCATATGTAATGTTAGATACCAACAGTGGAGAGTCACTCTCTCTAAGATGTATTGTCCCAAGAGGGCTTGCCCCCTGCACAGCTATACAATATTTCCTAAATTTAATTTAATCTATGTTTTCCATAAAAAAAATAATTTAAGTCTATGGGTGGATTCAAACTATTCCAATGGAAAATAAATGGCATTTCCTCCCAAAGTCGTAATTCCACCCGCACATCAATTCATCTGTTGCAAGGGTGCCTGTGTTGTTCTCAGGGGGATAAGCTGCCACACTTTTCTTTTTTCCTTTTGAAATGAAGGTTCAACATGAGCCTACTCCCCCATACTTGAATTTTCAAATTGCAACTCTACAAGTGAATGGGCATAGTACCCATGGGACCCTCCATATCCCACGAAGCAAGGGTTAGACGAGCTACATAGTATCTTGCTGTAGCCGGGGATTGAACCCCCACCTCAAGGGGTAAAGAGTAAGCATTGTACATTGAACATTGGTATATATGATAGTGTGAGTAAGCAATAGCTTACGTAATACTTTACACATGTTGTCTAATCTTTCTCTATTTTTGTCTCATCATTTGTATGGTTAAATGTGTTATGTTCATGTTTTGTCAATATTGGAAGATTGCTACATTCTATGTTGTATATGCTAGACCTATGAAGCCTTGGACCTGTGGTATTAATAATGGGCTTACACAGTTTCCAACATTTGGTATCAGAGCTTTAGGGCTTTGGCATCAGAACATTCAGGCTCTCAGATTCTCAGGTTTCCAGACTTCTAGGTTTACAACATATGATTTAAGAGCATATTCTAACATTTGACATTTAACATACACACTTAATCTAGATGAGTAGAGATTTGAGAATTAGACAATTCAGTCACATGGTTATCAGTGTGGAGTATGAAGTTGATGATCTGTTAGCAGCCGAATACTTTTGGACAAGTATGAAAATACTTTAGAGAAGTATTATTTGAACACCAAGACTTGATGAAGGGAAGGCTACTTCAAATTCAAGGAAAAACAATGGTTTGGATAAGATGAAGGAATCAGATCAAGATCAGATCACAGGTATCAGTTTCTACTATCAAATTATCATTTGTAGGTCATATCGTAGAAGAGCAGTTATGAAGAGATTTGAAGAATTCAAGGAATGCTTTTTTACACTTTCATTATTTGAAAGTTAAAGGCTACATCAAAATAGGTATCTAGAGGTTTTTCTAGAGAGTTTTGATAGATCTCTTTCATGGCAAGAAAGCTCATCTAAGAAGACAAATGTGGAGAGCATCAGTTTTGTTTTCAGCCAATCGTGTCAGTTGGTTGGAAGGTTTTTATCTAGATACAAATGTGATCTAGGTATCTAGAGAGGTAACTCTAGAAAGGTAATTCATCATTCACACAAAAGGTTGGTGAATTCAGTCATATCAGTCATTTGAAACAGAATTTTGATTTAGGAGGTATGAGGAGATGGTAAAACATGATTCTATATTCACTTTCATTGTATACCATGTTGTTTTGTCTCTTACTCTTAGTACTAGAGGAAGAGAAAATTTCATTTGAAGACGTCAAGAGTGCTTGCTACTTCAAGATGAAGAGAACAAAAGGTATGAAAGAGAAGTTTGAAGATGTTGACATCATTAGGTGAAGGAAAGATGCAGAAGAAGAAAGTCCAATATTTCCAAAAGAAAAGTAAGAATTTCTTTTCTCTCATATTTTCCATATAATAATTTTCCTAATTTTATCCTCTACACCCAAAGACAAGTCTACGAGAACATCTTGAGTGAAGATCGTCTAAAGAAGAAGCAGTTTCTTCTTTTGCATTATACTTGGTCATGATTTAGTAGATTTGACAAAAGAAAATTGCATTGAGAGAAAGAAAAGCAACAGATTTTGAAGACAACTTGTATGTTTTGACTCATATGTATGAGATATATATAAGTCGAAGATTTTAAGCAGGCAACTTATATGTTCCCTCAAAGAATTCTTGGAGTGTCAATTCAGAGCTATTTGGTATATGAAAAGTTGTAGAGAAGTATATTTCTTCTTTATCTAAACTCTTAAGGTAAAAGACTTTTTTGTAGCAGATGTTGAAGACTTGGGTTGAGGTTTTATGTTTGGAAAGGTTACCTCATATTCAATATTTTCAGAAACTTCAGAAAATTCAGATTTTTTGTTGTACTAGTCAGTTGAAGAATCTACTTTCTATGATTGTCGTGATTTTTGGATACATGCTTATATTCAAAAAGGTGTTCGATTAAATCCTATCACTTGATTGAGAAGTGGAGTTAGCCAAAAGAAAATCAAGCAAGTACAGTCACATTTCACTCGGGTAGAATATGAAGATATGAAGTATCAACTTGCAACTTTTGGAGTTCTCAAGGTGAGAAGTTTGTCCACTTATGTTTCAAGTAGGACTTGTAGATTCTTGGAAAGGATTTGATTAAAGAAAAGTTTTACAACTTTGTGAGAAGCATGGACACTTGGAGACATTCAGATAGAAAATCAAACATTCAGTCATGAAGGTTTGATAAAAGCAGATTCTACACAGGTATTTTGTTGGAAAGATCATAAAACTTGTATGATCTTGTATGATCTTGAAGGTCTTGAAGATCTTGAGTACTTATGAGTCAGTAGTCTATCCTTTGTTTGTGAATATTCTCAACATTGGAAGAAGTAAGTCAAAGGTTCAGATTCTATCAGATTAATGTTGCAAAGAATAGAAGAAGATACTTGTTATGTTATAGAAGATCATGGATCCTAAAATTTTGTTTCAGATACAGGTATTGATCATTGAAGATCAGATTTATTGAAAAAAGGAAGACATTCTAGATTTCATAAAGTCTGATATATTTGAAGAATTCTGAATACTAGTGTTAAGTCATCGAGTGTGGTGATGAAACATGAAGACTTATTTTCAGCCATATATGTAAAAGAATATAGAGTCATATTTACAGGTATTCCTATTTCACGTATTCCTATATTTCCTTCGTGAGTTTCTCTTTATGTTCCAACTTTGAAAGAAGAACGAAGAAGAAGAATGAATGGAGAAAGTTCCCGTTAGGATGTTCTTGTTCAGGAGAAGTTTCCAGAAGTCTATTGAAGAGAAATTTGATATTTCAGAGAGGTATGTTTTGAGAGGTGCACACATATATGTTTATACCATGTTCTGAAGGAAAGAGGTATGAAAGACTTTCAGATAGAACAAGGATGAAGACATGATGACATCATAGATTTTTTTATGAGACTCATGAGTTGATTTCAATTGATTTCAATTGAGTTGAGTTGAGTTGACTTGACTTGAGTACAATCAGAGATGAACCAGTAGTGTTCATAATACACTAAGTTGTGAGTTATCAGTCACAGGTTCCAGGATTCAGTTCTTGATGATGTTTAGTGTATTTACATGACACAGTAGAAGTACGTTGAGAAAGTTTTCGTAAGGTAAATGCAAATTTGTGGATCCTTGTATGTTTTCAGGTTTGAGAAGATTGAAGATAGCAGATTTAGAGTCATTACATGCTATATTTGTTGTCAAGCAAATGATTGCTTGATGAGTACACTATTGGATATTTAGTTTGTATATTTTCCCAGGTATTATGGTTCATATTCAATGCAAGTTTAGGTTTGTGAAGTTTGAAGGAAAGTAAAATTGAGTTTTGAAGAAGACTTTTGAAGAAAAGGTTTGAAGGACAATTTGGGAGTTCAAGTTTGAAGCTTATAAAAGTTTGCAGATGAATGAAGTTGCATATTCAGATCAGTTTGTACCAATATGACATTGCAGGGGGATTGTTGGAAACAATGTCATATAGTACATTGTATATAGTACATTGGTCAAATTGCTCAAGTTATCATATCGTGTATAGCTTTGATTAATACTTTCTTTACCATCAAAGGCGTTGGGCGCCATGGATAAGACAAGTGCCTCCCCTCATACCCACGAGGTTTCAATACCCACGGATGACAGCGGCAATGCTCAAATTTTTTGACATGTTTTTCATCATGCTTTTTTGGAAAAAATAGTGAACGGTGGATGGCGCTGACTACATTTTCGATGACGGAGTTTTCTTTTTAAGATCGTTAGTGATCGTGGAGCATTTATTGATGAGAGCTTTTGGAGAAGCTTTTCAAGGGACAACAAATACTATAAAAGAAGATTCATGGGCTCATTATATTCATCCTACACCAATTGGCAACGCCAGTTTTTGGTCCCTCAGTAGAGGTGGTGCTCTAGCACACATGGGGCAGCCATGTGCACTCTAGGAGCATGTTGAGGAGTAGCTATGGAGTTCTTCTTGGAGGAGAAGAGTGTGCTCACACTCTTGCTTATGGAGAGGACTTACCCATCAACAGCTTGGTGGTGTGGATCGGCCATTCACATGATGTATTTGAAGATTGTCTTCTACATGAAGATTTTGGGTTACTTCAAAGACATTGGATGGTGGTTAACATAAGACTTGCATCTTATGTTAAGAATTCAAGTACATATTCTCTTTATGCACACAGGTACTACTTGGAGTTTATGGAGGCAGTAACATCGATATCAGGAGGAGTCCTAATCAGCATAGGTACAAGAGAATTAGTACATGTATGCTTCATGCATATTTGGATGAGGTGTTAGAGAAGATATGTTCATATGAGTTTGAGGATTTCTGGTAGAAAGCGTGTTAGCATTCTTTGCTACTTTTGTAAGTATGTGATCTTTTCACACAGGTTTCTGATTTAGGTTCTTCCATAGCCTAAAGTTAGATGAGGGTTTGTTGATTATCAGTTTTAGATTGATAACCCCATCACCTCGCTTTTACTCCTCTTTCAATAACCATTGCATGATGTTCAGCTAAGAAGGATACAGAGCTCCTGGGTCGACCCTATTCTTGGCAGCGTGAAAGTTAGGGAACCTGAAGCATAATGAGCAGAAGCAAATGCGAGAACCGATTCTTTATAGATGATTAAACCTTCGATTTTGTGTTGGGCATGTACGTCTTCCATCGCCCATCAAGACAATCACTGAAAGATTCGATCATGCCTCGTTAGAATAACATAGGATCAACAAAAAAACAGCCAAGAAAACTTATGTCTTGCACGCTCCATAACGAATGTATAACTACCAAAGACAACAATCAGCCACGCAGAAAGACTCCTAGGCGAGATGAGGTACTGTGGCAAACTCTCCAGCCTGCAACAAGTAGAAAAACCCACGTCATGAACGCTCCATGCTCCAACATGCGTACTGCCACCTACTCTCACCCCACCACCTCACTTTTACTCCTCTTTCAATAACCATTGTATGATGTTCAACTAAGAAGGATGGAGTTTTTCCAGCTAATTAACTATGTCTCGGAAATCACTTTTTTGTAACGATTAACATGCTTTCACCCATATCCATATATATATATATATATATATATATATATATATATATATATATATATATATATATATATATATATATATATATATATATATATATATATATATATATATATATATATATATATATATATATATATATATATATATATATATATAATTAAATATACCAAAAATAGGATGTTTGAGTTTTAACACACAAACATACAAACATACATACATACATACATTTTTATGAAATATAGAGAAAAATCTAAAGATATAAAATATAAATAATTAAATATCTAAAAAATAGGTCTATAGATTTTTTAGGGTTTATATATATATATATATATATATATATATATATATATATATATATATATATATATATATATATATATCTCCTAACATCTCCACATTGGATCAGATGGGATCTACACGTACACCTTGGGGAGCGCATGACCATGATGAATCCAAGTTATATCGCATACAATATGGAGCGCCAATCATGGGTGCAGCCCAAAATTCCATGCATCAACACATTCGACAACTTTTCTCCATACAATTTGGACATTCTGTCATGTTAAAATGGAGCGAACAAGAATAAATTCCAAAAATTATATCACACAGTTGATATATAAAGAGTACCGGCCAGCACATGGGCATCCTATTGTGTTCTCATAATGGATTCAGCACACAGCACGTGAGGTGATGTGTCATTGGCAATCTGAGGCTTGCAATGCTGTCAGAGCAAGCTTACCAAAGCCTGTATGGTTAGATGTTGAAGAGTGGAAATCGGTTCACGATAAGCAGCAACATACTCCTGACCGATATCGTCAGTAGCGAGATGCGACAGCCACACATTTAGATACAGTTGAAACATTGCATTTGGGTAGCGGCAGATATGACAGTATGCAGTACGAATTTGTAAGTATCATTTTAATTGTTGATTTTTTTTCGTATTAAGCAGATCATGTATATTCATCTACGATTTTGCATATTTATTATAGAAGTTGGCAGTGGGTCGTCCTCCAACCCGAACCAAAGAAGCTTATGGATATTTTCATGGATTGGCTGCACTGTTGTAGGACTTAGAGGGACGTGGTGCGATCATTTCATGGGAGAATCTATGATGAGGTAAACTTATAGCTTGGTTTTGTATTTGTAGTTGTTGTTTATAAATATCATGTCAATTTGTCTCATTTTACACATGTGCTTTGTTGCAGGATTGTAGGTGTAAAGGATTTGATCCCCTTGAGCATGTATGGTAGTGCTTTGCCACAATTTTGTATTACACTCATATGTGGCAATGATGCACCATAATTTTGTATTCGGTTCCTATATGGAAGTGCTTTGTCACATTTTGTATTTGGTTCCTATATGGAAGTGCTTTACCACATATGAAATATACAACTTTTTTATACATGATTCATGGTTCATTTTGCTCATCTCTTTTATGCTCGATAGTATTTTGCTATATGAAATCATGTTTTGGTTGCACTTAGCGTACACATCACATGTAGTCAGTTTTCTTTGGGCAGAGTGTATTGTCTTTTGCTAAACAACATCATGGTAATGTTGCTATATCAAAAGACAACACACTCTACCCAAAATGTTTTTGCAGATATGGTTGTCACCATAAGGGATGGTACTCCTAGCAGGTCGTCGGTATAAGTGTCGATACTCTGAGCATGGTCGTCGATATGGGCATTGTATGAGTGTTGGTATTTCCGATGCCTATGCCAATGCCCATACAGACACCCATACCGACACCCATACCAGGGCGTTCTGATGCATATACCGACAGCTACATTGACATCGGGGCCAAAATCCGCCCGTTCAATTTCCTCGAATAAAAGCCTTGGTGTATGCTCAATATGTTGTAGTGAAACTTCAGGCACCTTGCAAACATGTATGTGAAGGCTGTTTTTCGAGAAAAATGTAGCATTCCTTCTTCCCAAAAGATGGTTCAGTTCAAGCTACTAAAAAATTGTAGCTTGTTCATAGTGAAGTATGTGGTCCTATGCAGACACCTTCATTTGGGAACTACCATTACTTGAAGACTTTCATTGATGACTTTTCGAGGCATGCCATGGGTGTATCCACTAAAAGCAAAGCTCGAAGTGTGTTCTTCAAAGAGTTTCTGGTTTTGGCTAAAAAATTGTCAACATGCAAAATGGACACCCTTCATTTTGATCAAGGGGGAATACATGTCTTCTTATTTTAATTTATTTCTAGCTAGACGTGGGATATACAATGAGTGCTACAATGCCATATAAACCTCAAAAAAATAGAGTTTTGAACAAAATATTAGGTCACTCATGGACGATTATGGTGAAATGTGAGGCCTTACCTGTGGGAACTCATGACCTACCAGTTAGGACTATGATAGGCTAATCACTTGCCCTAAAAGCCATGGTTGAGGATAACTTCCTAATCCTCCCTCTTAGGGTGTGGTTCAATCATCTCCTGCCAGTTATATCTTGAGTCTAACACTCTCTTCCCCTTCTAGAGATCATTGTCCTCAATGATCAATCCTTGCTCTCCCCTTGGATTGATATGCTCACCCTCACATAGTCTCTTGAACCATCTTGTCCTCAACCTTGGTCTCTTGAGCCTTGCCTTTCCGCTTCTTGGCCACTTTTCCTACAGAGTTGCCTTGCTCTCAACCTTGGTGTCTTGAGCCTTACCTTTCCGCTTCTTGGCCACTTGCCTATGGACTTGCCTTGCTCTCAACCTTGGTATCTTGAACCTTGCCTTTCCACTTCTTGGCAACAAGCCTACGGACTTGCTTTGCTCTCAACCTCGGTCTCTTGAACATGGTTCTCACCCATGCTGGGTATCTTGGATCCCTAGTCTAGTATCTCCATTGGAATGCTCGTTCCGAGAGCTTTCCAACGGTATATTACACGTTGAAATCCGACCTACGGATTGGGAGATATACTCAAATCTTTGTTAAGATTACCTTTGAAATCGATTCGCGCGCCTTCCATCCGCTTTGCCCAAGTCTACTTCCTTAGCTCTGATACCAATTGTGGGATTTGAACTCATGACCTACCAGTTAGGACTATGATGGGCTAACCACTTGCCCCAAAAGCCATGGTTGAGGATTACTTCCTAATCCTCCCTCTTAGGGTGTGGTTCAACCATCTCCTGCCGGTTATATCTTGAGTCTAACATTACCACATAGGTTCTCACTTGAGGCTATTATGTGTGCAACTTATGTACTTAATAGGTGTCCCACCAAAGAACTATAGTCTATCACTCCATATGAGGCTTGGCATGGTCACAAGCCATCTATTGGTCATCTGGGTGTCTTTGGTTGTCAGACATATGCATTAGTGTCTAAACAACAACGTAGAAAATTGGATGATAAAGTAGTGAAATGTATTTTTGTTGGGTATAGTTTAAAAAGAAAAGGCTATAATCTATATCATCCAAATACTCAATGCATTTTGGTTAGTGCTGATTTGTTTTTTTTTGTCGAACATGCAATTAAGCCATTACTTTCATGTACCAAGGTGACTTGTGTTAGCTCTAGAGATGTGTATGACACTTTGCAGCGTGTTTTTACAAGTGGACAATCAAGTGCTACTCTAAATAAGGCAATTTCTCATATTTTGCAAGTTTTATGTGATGGTGTAAATCATTCCAATTCTGATGCTAATTTACGTGATGCACTTGTTGATGAGAGGATTGATATAGAGAAGGCCAAAACTATGCGTAGATGGCTGTTGTAAGCTTTGTGAGGCATCTTTGATATATCATACTTGTTTAGGGCTCTCATAATGCTTCTCTTGCATCAAATTGCTATGAAATGGTTGTCTCTAGTCTCTCTGATCAGAATGAGCCTTTTGTTGGATGAAGCAAAAAAATCAGAAAATTGTGATCAGAATGAGCCTATTTTGTTGGATGAAGCAAAAAAATCAGAAAACTGGATGGCTGCTATACAACGAGAATATGATTCTATTATCAAGAATAGTACATGGTCTTGCTGTCATTTGCTTCTTGCTTAGAAGGCCATTGACACTAAGTGGGTATACAAGCTAAAGCCTAAGCTTGATGGAAGAGTTGACAGGTATAAGTCTAGGCTTATTGAAAAATGTTATGCTCAAGAAATTGGCATTGATTTTGATGAGACTTTTGCTCCCACATGTCGAATCAATAGTGTTTGTAGCATCTCTGCACTTCCCGCCCATCATGGTTGGAATGTACATTTTTTTTCATCAAAAGGAAGTTCGGTCGTGGCCTACTCTCGTAGACTTTAATTTAAAAGGAAGAAAATGATACAAATGAATGGGACTAGTGCGCTTGGGACCCCTTGAATCCCACAAAGGAGGGGCAAAACTTGCGGATCTAGAGTGCATTTCAAAGGAGGTTGATATCGACCCCCTCATGTGGGGCCCACTTGGATATTAGCTTGTTGTTCTGGATGAAAAACAATTTATGATGCCTAAAGGGTGGGGACCTCTTGCAGTTGAAGATTCTTTTGCCCATGATTTCCGCAACAATATGGATCAGTGATAGAATATGCCGCTATAGTGCGGATCAAGTAACACAGTATAGACTTCCCATTGTAGTGCGAGAAGACACCCATGAGCTTCTCTTCGGTCTTCACGATAGGAACTTTACTTCACTTTAGGTCTCCAATCTTTGGTGAAAGCTTTACTTCAGGTCTTCACGGCAATAACTTTACTTCACTGTAGCTCTCTTCTTCACTTTTGCTCTTCAGACCTCGTAAACTTCGGGTCTTCGGTCTTCCAAAAGCTTTACTTCAAATTCGGCAGTAGCCTCCAAATCACGCAACCACCTGGAAAGAAAATCCACGGAAACGATCCTCAAGGGGTATAAAATCACTATTTCACTTTACTTCGGGTCTTAAGAATCTTCTTTCTTTATTTCATATACTCCTCCAACATCAATACCTAGAGAGGCATTCAACAGAAATAAACCACTGGTTTTTTGGAAAAAAAATCATTAGTACACTTGAAAAAATATAGACTTTACTCATTATCCTTCAAAATTCTATGGTGGTTTATTGCAATTATAATGATGCTAGAGTAGATGACTATGCTCTTTCTGAGATGATGGTAATGCCTTGAAAGCAACATCTAATAGGTTCATCATAAGGGGACTTCAATCACAATCACTCATGGTCCTTCATGTTTAGAGAAAACTATCACGGTCAAAACAAGAATCCATTCCATAATGCTGCAATCAATACTTCTCATTTCCCTCATTAGCGCAATCCATTTATTGATTGAGAATTATAAGTGATATAGTTGCATTTTCATTTTTGTTGCACTTTACCTTATATTATATTATGTAACCATGGTATGAGCCAAAATCCAAGTCAGAGAGAAAAAAAAAACCCGAGAAACGTCCTTACAACACCATCTCTCTCTCTCACTATCTCTCTATAGCACCCTCTCGGGTGGTTCACCATCTCTTTCTCTCTATGCGTGTTTATTCTATAATGCCAATGACTAGACCGCTTCTCCATCGAATCGACCTGCATCCTTTCTCTTTATTCTGAAGTTCTCCAGCATATAAATTCAGCATAAATTTATTTAGAGCATTTTCTTTTATGATACCCTAAAGCTCTTCGCCCAATTCTTATCTTCACAATCGAAATCTTGTTCTCTGGGTGCTTCGGAAGACATCTCCCGCTCAATAGAAACTCTCTCTCTCTCTCTCTCTCTCTCAAAACACTCTCTAAAGTCTTTAACCGCCTTTAACCGCCTTGAATTCACCTCCCTCTCTGTTCGAATCATTCTTTCTCTCTCTCTCTCCCCTCTGCTTCAGCTTCATCGCTTCATTTATGCGCTATTCCTTACTACCATAGCTTCTCCTCTCTCTCTCTCTCACTCTCTCTCTCTGTCCATCGCTTTGCTTCCTCTGATGTTGTCAAGCGTCATTACCTGTGTTTCCCTCTCTCTCTCTCTCTCTCTCACACCTGTAGCCATCTACAGCGAGAATCTTCTCCTCTCTCTCTCTCTCGCCATCCCACTCGCTCTCTCTCTCTCTCTCTCTCGCCATCCCTCTCTCTCTCTCTCTGTGGTCTATAGCCATCTACCATGAGCATCTTCTCTGGTCTCTCTCTCTCTAACCGATCTCTGTCTGTGTGTTCTTCCACAGCACCGACCACCTCCCTACTCTGCGCAGACCAAATCTGCGTCTCTCCCTCTCTCCCTCTCTCTCTTCCCTCCCTTCGCTTCTGTGTCTTCGATTGCAATTCGACTCTTTTATTGCAACAACTGTAGACTTCATTCGCCAATGATTTTTGCATCGCCAGCTTTGTCATCTCTAGCCCTGTGCATATGCAGGATTACGAAAGGACCCTCTCTCTCTGTCTCTCTCTTTCTCTCTGTCTCTCTCGCTCTCTCTCCGTGCAGTCCTCCATGATCATCGATTCTCCCTCTACACGTCGGTTCTCTATATGAAAATGGCCTCTCTCTCTCTCTCTCTCTCTCTCTCTCTCTCTCTCTCGTCCCAAGTGCGTCGACTTGCTACTATCATCTAGTCTCTCTCTCTCTCTCCCCCCCTCTCTCTCTCTCTCTCCACACACTTATGCCATCAATGCGATCTCTCTCTCAGACCGCATTACAGTCCCGCCTACGGCCCCCACTCTCTCTCTCTCTCTCTCTCTCTCTCTCTCTCTCTCTCTCTCTCTCTCTCTCTCTCTCTCTCTCTCGGAATTACAACGCCATCAACCTGCGCTGCATCCGCTTCTGTCACTGAACTACTCCATCTCTCTCTCTCTCATCATCGAAGTTCTGCGCAGCTGCCACTCTCTCTCTCTCATGGTGGTAACCGCTTCCACAGACTTCTTGGATTTCTGCCGCTCTGTAATCGACCTCCATCACTCGGCTTTGATTTCTCTGTAGCAATCGCCACAGCACCTCATCTCTCTCTCTCTCTCTCTCTCTCTCTCTCTCTCTCTCAGCCTTTCCAGCATCGATCACCATCTGCACCATCGCGATCTCTCTCTCTCCCCCAATCAATCATGCCGACTCAAGCCGACTCATTTGCCATCACCACCTTCAATCTACCATCCTCGAGCTTCTCGGTGCAGCCCTTGGTCTCATAAGTTATGGGCTCTAATTGATTAGGAAGTCATGAAAATGCTGCTCCGGCCTTAGACCCACCAAAACATTGCCACAACATCTAGCGCGAAAATTGCAGAAACATTAACAATCCTCACATTAACCTCTGCTGATAAACAAGAGAGGCGGGATAAAAGCGATTCCGTAAGGAAGATAATCTGTGCCTACTTCGTATCCATCGTATCCAAGGTCTTCTTTAGAATCTTCTGCTGCAAGTTGTCTCTCTACCAAATTGTATAGTTCTAATTGTTCTTTGGATTGAACCAAGCACCACAAATCTTGCACTGTTGGGAATCCAAAGCGTATCATAAACAGTGGTCGTGAGAGACTTGCTGATGTGGGCGAGGCTCTGGGCCTTCCATCTATAAATATGATCTGTCACTTCAGTTGTAGTAATGTTAAGAACAACCCGTATCCAACCTTGAACAACCCGTATCCAACCTTGACTGGTAAAGTTTTCCATTGCGTTGCCCCCTAATTCTAGAGGCATGAAAATGACTGTATCAAACCCTTTGTCTTCCCTATGAGCGGACTAAAAGACACTTGACTTATCTCTCTCTCTCTCTCGATGTCTCTTACTCTCTCTCTCTACCATGAAGACTAATGAACATGAACAAGAAAAGAACGAATAAGAAAAGGGTAAAAAACCGTACCTGGAGAGAAGATCCAAAGGGAAGATCCACAAAGAAGCTTACCCCACCTCTCTGTCAACCTGACATAGCACATGACATACACAACATCAACCCTACATGAAATCAACATCAACTCCTAGCTCTGACCACCCGCCCAGAGTGGCTCCACCTGCGTACCGACCCATGGAGGCGCATGACAATAGATAGGTCAGGCCTACGATGAAACGAGCATCAGCTCGTGGCCTTGATCACCCTACCAAGGTGGTTCTACCCACCTACTAGCCCATGGTAGCGCCTTCTTGCCAGGAGGCAAGTCACATAATGAACAAGTACCATTCTTCATTATAACATCATATTCAGATTGCATAGCGGCCATCCAAATTTTTGAATTTTGTGCTACGTCAAATGAGAGAGGCTCATTCTCATCACAGAGACAAGATGCAGCCATAACATAGCAATCTGATGCAAAAGAAGCACTATGAGAGCCTGATCGAGTACGATATGACAGAGGTGCATCTAATTTGTTGTCACGCAAAGTCTGCACCAGCCATTTTGGCATAGTTTCTGCCTCCTCAATATCAATTCTCTCATCAACAAGTGCATCATGTAAATCTGCATCACGAATGGGATGATCTACATCATCACATGAAACCTGCAAAGGCTGAGAAGTGGCCTCATTAGGATGAGCACTAGATTGTTCACCTGTAAAAAGAGGCAGCAAAGTATCATACATGTCTTTGAAGCTAACATATGTCTCCTTAGTACATGAAAGCAATGGTTGAATAGCATCTTCTACAAAAGCAACATCATGGCTAACCAAAATGCATTTAGGCTATGGATAATATAGATGATAGCCTTTACTTTCAAAATTGTACCAAACAAAAATTCATTTTACTGATTTATCATCCAATTTTTTGCGATGTTGTTTAAGCACTAATGCATATGCCAAACAACCAAAAACATGTAGATGAGCAACAGATGGCTTGCGATCATGCCAAGCCTCATATGGAGTGATAGACTGCAACGCTTTAGTGGGAAACCTCTTAATATAAGTACATATGTTGCACACATGATAGCCTCAAGCCAGAAACTATGTGGTAAAGCCTCACTCTTGACCATACACCTCGCCATCTCCATGAGTGACATGTTCTGTGATTCAACAACTCCATTCTGCTGAGGTGTATATGGCATTGTACACTCGTGTTTTATCCCACGTTCAACCAAAATTGCATTAAAATCAGAAGACATACATTTTCCCCCTCGATCAAAACAGAGGGTGCCCATTTTACATGCTCATAGATTTCCAGCCAAAACCAAAAACTGTTTGAAGCACATGAACACTTCGGACTTTTCCTTCAATGCATATACGCATGCATGCCTGGAAAAATCATCGATGAAAGTCACGAAGTAAAGATAATTTCCAAAAGAAGATGTCTACATAGGACCATAGATATCACTATGTACAAGCTGCAATTTCTGAGTAGCCCATACTGAACCATCTTTTGGAAAGGAGAAACACTGCATTTTTCCCAAAATATAGCCTTCACAAACATGTTTTTTGGGTGCCTCAAGTTTGGGCAAAGAGGACGCCATTTCATATTTCTACAGGCATAGCAAACTAGCAAAATTCACATGACCAAAGCATGCATTCCAAAGCTTTGCATCTGACATAGCTTAAGAATCATGTACTGCACATGCTGAATCACTTATAGATCTTTCATAGTCTATGAGCTTATACAGCCCACGACATAAAATGCTAGAAGCAATAATCACATCGCCATTTGACGGATCATGAACTGTACATCTGTCATCAATAAATTTCACAAGCAAGCCAATCTTGGCTAATGCAGAATTTGATAATAGATTTTTCTTGATCCCTTGCAGAAACAAAGCAGCTCACAAAATGAAAGAACTGCCATCAGTAGTAGTCAAAATGATCTTACCAACTCCCATAACTAGATAAGAGGAGTTATTGGTGCATGTAATAGTATTTCGTGTAGGGGCAGGCTCGAGTAAAGAGAAGAAACTACACTGCGAGGTAATATGTTTGATTGCCCCACTCTCAAAGTACCAAAGATCTGAGTCTACTGCAGACATGCACTGCTCATGAGAAGATGGGTCAAAACTACAAACAGTAGTAAACGCCCATTCTTCTTCTGCACAAGATTAGTAGACTCTATTTTTGGTGTAGAGGCATCTACAACAACCATTCAAGCCTCTTTCTTGTTTGCCTCTTTAACAACCAGTTTTGGACAGTTCTTTATGATATGATCATTTCCTTTACAGTACATGCAAAACAATTTCTGCTTTTCTATTTTCTTTTCATCTTTGTCTTCCTTCTTAAATTGTGTAGAATTAGTAGATTTCTGCTTACTGGTTGAAGAGATCCATTTTCCTTTGCCCTCGTGACTAGCTAGGAAAGTTTGATCTGCAACACGCATAATGGACCTGTTCTGCCTGGACTAATCTTCCTACAACAAAACAAAGACTAACTCCTCAAATGACAAGGCATTTGGATTGCCTTTCATCATCAACTAAAGAGTAGAAGGAAAACTGTGATATGAATCAGGAAGACGATTCAGAATGGTCTGCACAAATGAGCTATATGGTATAACCTCATCAACAGAAATCAATGTTCCTTCTAAAGGGTTTCAAAGGTGACACACCACAACGATCTTTGCTTATCAAGAGCTCCACGATGATATCCTCGGAGTAGAAAATGGATCTCCTAAGGCCACACACAGTACCTCCGCACAGAGACTGAAAATACTCAAAAAAGAGAGTACATAGGGAGCACGAAGACAAACTTCTTAGGTCTTACAAATGTACACAAACTTACAGTCTATGAGTGACCAAGCCAGTATATATTTTATTAAATAACATATACAAAGAAGTGTCTAGTGGCCATTTGGTCTTTCACATGGACACTAACGGTAACAATCTCCCATTAAAGGCCAATATGGCCAAAGTAATCATGGGAGAGAAAATAAACAATGATAAAGAATACTTGAGTGTAAGTATACAAAGTATACCTCCCACTTGATGGGCATGTTACACAGTATACAACTGACTGTGTAAGATCATGAATCAAGTAATCCCCATCAAGTGACAACAATGTCGAAATCTATCATGTGGTAGAGCTTTAGTGAGCATCTGTAGCATTATCTCGAGTGTGAACCTTCTCAAGAATAATGTGCTAAGTGGATAAGGAATCTCTTATGAAGTGATACCTCACCTCAATTTGCTTGGTCTTTGCATGATAGATAGGATTCTTAGCCAAAGCAGTGGCACTCTGACTCTCACTGAGCAAACGAGGTACATGTTGAGGTAAACCCATATCATAAGCAAGACGAGAAAGCCACAATGCTTCCTTACATGGCTCACTTGCTACAACATACTCTGCTTCTGTGGTGGAAAGAGCTGTACATTCTTGAAGACGAGATCTCCAAGAGATAGCACCTCGAGGAATGAAAAATGTACCCTGATGTAGACTTACGATTGTCTACACAACCAACATAGTCAGAATATGTGTAACCAATAATGGATGCTTTCGCTCTACCTAAGCATAGGCACTTCTCCTTAGTGCCACTCAGATATCTCAAAATCATCTTGACTACTTCCCAATGTTTCTTCCTAGGATTAGATATATATCTGCTCACAAGTCCCACTACAAATGCAATGTCTGGTCTCGTAGCTACCATAGCATACATGAGACTACCAACAATAGACTGATAGTGGTAATGAATTCCTTTTCCTCATCTGATTTGGGGCAATCATCCTTGCTCAATTTCACATATGTGGGTAATGGTGTATTCAATGCCTTTCCACCCTGCATATTGAGCCTGTGAAGTACTTTGGATATGTACTCACTTTGAGACAACTATATGCATCTTTTAGACCTATTACGAGTAATGTGGATGCCAAGAATATGCTTGACATCCCCCAAATCCTTCATATCAAATGTCTGACTCAACTTCTTTTTGAGAATTTACAAGTCGTAAGAGGACTTCCCAGCAATCAACATATCATCGACATAAAGTATCGAACATATCAAGCTGCCATCTGAGCATCTCTTTGTGTAGACACAATGATCCTCATTGCTTTGAGAATAGCCTTGAGACTTCATAAAAGCATCAAACTTTTGGTACCATTGTCTAGGGGACTGTTTAAGTCCATATAAGCTCTTCTTGAGCTTACAAACTAGACTTTCCTTGCCAGGAACTACATAACCCTCTGGTTGTTCCATATAGATCTCATCTCTAAGATCTCCATGCAAGAAAGCAGTTTTCATATCCATTTGGACTAGCTCTAAGCCCTCCAGTGCAAAGAATCCAAGCAACATGCACAAGGTAGTCATCTTGACCATTGGAGAGAAGATTTACTTGAAATCAACACCATGTTGTTGCTTAAAACCCTTTGCAACAAGTCGTGCATTATACTTTGGAGAAGCACTATCGCATGTGAATTTTAGATTATATAACCATTTACATGGTAACGCTTTCTTGCCCTTTCGCAAAGGTACTAAATCCCAAGTACCATTCTTGTGAATAGAATCCAACTCACTCTTCATGGCACGCTCCCACTTGACATGATCCTCTATCTACATAGCCTCTTTGTAGCAAGAAGGCTCATCGGCATCAGTTAGCATAACAAAATCTAAACGTGGAACATATCTATCAGGTGGATGTGAGACACGTGCAGAACGTCTCAATGGTTGCTGAACAGAATATGTGTAGACTGATTTGAATGGACATTCTCTTGAATATCCCTATGTGCAACATCTTTATGCATGCTAATTGGAGGAATAGTATCCTGAAACACCACTCTTCTCACTTCAACCTCCTTAATGGGTTGTTTATGCATCTTAGACTCATTGAAAATGACATCACTACTTTTGATCAGTGGCCATGTTTCAGGATCCCATAAGCGATATCCAAATTTTCCTTCTCGAACATATCCAAGAAAAATGAATTTCTTTGACCTATGGTCCAACTTTTGTCTAAGATTCTTGTGTATATGAACATACGCTTCACAACCAAAAACTCGAAGATGATCATAATATGGTGGCTTCCCTGTCCATAACTCTTGTGCCACTTTTAGACCTTTGGCAATACTAGGTGAAAGGTTAATCACATGAACTGCAATCAATACTGCTTCTGCCCAAAAGCCTTGTGAGAGATTTGCATGATGCAACATAGAAACTACTCTATCTTGAATAGTTATATTCATCCTTTCAGCTCCACCATTCTATAGTGGGGTATAAGGAGCTCTAAACTCTCTACGAATCCCTCTAGACTGACAGAAAAGGTTGAATTCATGTGAAGTATACTCACCCCCATTATCTGAACATAAAGCCTTAAGCTTAGTTCCTTTTTAAGTCTCAACTGAGGCAAGCCATTTTTTGAAAGTAGGGAATGCCTCATCCTTCGATTTGATAGGATATACCTAGACTTTTCTAGTAGCATCATCTATGAAAGTGACAAAGTAAAGAGAACCACCTAAGGAACTAGTGGACATAGGACCACACACATCTGTATGGATGAGATCTAAAGGCTGAATTAAAGAGTCAATGTGCGTTCTATGCACATTTCTAGTTTGCTTTCCATATTGACAATGCTCACAAAATGAAAAATAAGAGAAAGATAACACCGGTGAATAGCCAGAAAGAGAAAGATTTTCCATTCCACTACGAGATATATGACCCAAACGACCATGCCAAATACAAGCCATAGGCTGTTCGGTAATAGCTAACAAGTGTTCTTTTTGTGATACAAATAAAGGATAAAGTGAGCCGACTTTGCTTGCTTTTGCAATAACCATATTGCCTTTTGATATACGAAAGGATTGAGCATAGAAGACCATCTTGTAACCAAGGTCATCAAGATGACCAACTAACATCAAACTACGTGATAACTGAGGTACATGGCATACATTATGCATAACAAATTTTGAAGCATCAATGAACTGCACAACCACATCTCCAACCCCCGCAATGTCACACTCATAAGAGTCACCAAGTCTCGGTACCAAGAGACTTTGTTGCATAATTAGAGAACCATTCTCTGTGTGGTTTCACATGAAAAGAAGCACCAGAATCTAGTAGCCATGTGTGGGAAAGAGAATGAGCCATAAGTGCCTCGGTTGGCACAGTACTATCAAGTGTCAACACATTAGCATCATTAGAAATAGCATTAATTTCTTCAATCTTCACAGTTGAAGTAGATGGTGCACGTAATTGTTTAACATGCCCATCAACATTCTATCCTTTACCTTTAGCATTCTTGAATGCATAAGAGTCTTTCTTCATATGTCCTTTCTTATGACAATAATGGCATTCCATATCCCTCTTCCTTGATTTACTTCTACTCTTATTCCGTTGACCATTCTTTTCCTTGTTCTTGCTCCTACCACATTGCTGATTCTTTCCTTGGTAAGAATCAAAAACATTATATGCATCTCCACTCTAAGTGTCAACCATAGATTTTCTACGAATCTCCTCACTCAAGAGTGCTCCACATACGTCATCATAGATGAGTTTACCACCAGGTGCACTATTGCTAATAGCTCTGCAGAACGTATCCCATGATGATGGTAGGGTGCATAACAAAAATACTCCTTTCATCTCGTTATCCATATCCATTTTTTGAGCCTCTAACTAAGAGAATATAGCATCAAACTCATTTAGATGAGCAGCAACACTATCTGTGTTCTTCATGCAAAGGTCATATAACATTCTCATCAGATACACTCTATTTGATGTTGTCTCTTTTTCATATGTATTCAATAACTTCTTCCAAAGCTCCTCTACACTTTCACAGTCTAATACTATAAAGTAAACATTATCTGCTAGGTGCACACGAATGGTAGAGTTGTCCATTTCATCTAACTCATCCCAATCATCTTCATCCATGTCAGCAGGTTTCTTTGACATCCCATTCAGTGGCTTCCATTGCCTCCTTTGAATCACCACATCTTTAATCTCATTCTTCCATAGAGAAAAGTTTGTGCCATCAAATTTTTGGATCTCAAAATGGTCTTTGCCCTGCAAGTTATAGTTCCTTCTGAGAACACTGGCACTAGACTTGATCCACCAGATGTGGTGAGACCTCTGATGCCATGATGCTAGAAAACTAGATAGAATGGTAATGGACCTAGAAGAGTCCAAACACCAATTAATAAGTGCATCAAGGAGTAAATCGACCACTATATAATTGGCTAAACTAGAAATTTGGAAAAATTTTGCCAGAGTATCCTCTACAAAATGAGCATAACGAGTGTCAAAATATCATAAAACTGCAAGTATTGACATGTTTTTCTGCATAGTGAATCACTGACTCCACTGCATATAATCAGTTACCCAATAGAAGCCAACTAGGCTTATCAAGCACCTATGAATAACTATCATACATCTCCTATGGCGAGGCTAGGTAAGTCTTCTATTTGCATCACCAAAGAGATCCAGACATCTGGGTGTCTCCCAATTAAGAAAACCTCACCACGATCCTCTTTATCAAACATAAAAGGCTTTATGCAAAAAAATGTAACTACTATATCAATGACGTGACATGGGCGTACATAAGTGGTATCCACAGAAGCGTACATGGTGTATATGTGCTCAATATATGTAGTAAAATGACACTAAAAAGGCTGAACGCAAAACCCAAAAACTAGCCAACATCACCTCCAAGTGTCTATCAACTCTGACGTCTTAAGCTCAAAAAACTTGCACTAATTTGTAGTGGTTGCTCCCACCAAAACTGAAAACCTTTTGAGAAACCTGTAGTTTTACGATTGTGGCTGGAAAAACATCTCCAAAGGTTAATATTTATTGTCGAAGAAGTACAAAAAACACTCTTCTTGATGTTGTTCAAGCTGTCTGAAGAGAAGTATGTGCAAAACTACTCCAAAATGGCTCCAAAAGACACCCCAAAAATGCTTCAAAAATAGGCTTTGAAAGCAAAGAATGAAGCTTTGAGGGACCAAAACATGTTCAAGGTAATGTCAACCTTAGTCTTTCCCCTTCTTGAGACACCACAAGAGTGTAGATAAGTGACAAGAGATTTCCACGGTTAAGCAAGCTCTGGGGGGAACAATACTGGGATGGGGGACCTCCCGGGAAGTACCGGGAACCTCTATCTTCCTTGATCGTTGAGGTCCTCCCTTGGGTGCAACCAACGATGCCAATGGTGACTTTGGTGACTCCGATGACAAGGTATGCCAAGGTTTATGCCTTGGTCGCTGCCTTAGTCATAAGCCTTAGAGAAAGCGAGGAGGCGTGCTCACTTCGCTCGCATAGAATGAACAAAGCTTTTGCGTCGAACTACTCTGATACCAGTAAAGGGTTTCGAAGGCGATGCACCACGGTGCACTCTCCTTATCAAGAGTAGAAAAAATGTAGCTCCTAAGGCTACACACGGTACTTTGCACAGAGACTGAAAATACGTAGAAAACACACTACAGAAGGAGCATGAAGACAGACTTCCTAGGTCTTACAAATGCAGTTGAACTTAGATTCTATGACTGACCAGGCCACTATATGTTTTGTTAAAGAACATATACAAAGAAGTATCCGGTGCCCATTTGGCCTTTCACATGGACACTAACAGTAACACCTTCAAGTCTTTGATCTTTCTTAGAAAATTGTCCATAGAATCACCTTCATTCATGTGCTCACTCTCAAACTGTTTTTGGTGGTAAGCAACACGAGCCTCATTCCTAGCTTGGTACAATGTGGTAAGTGTATCCCAAGCATCCTTAGCTGTTGTGCAAGAGCGAATGTGAGGAATAATGGCACGTTTGATAGACAAAGCTATCAATTCATGTGGTTGGGCATCTCTGCCATCCCAACGAATTTTCTCTACAGTAGGTGCAGCAGAAACCGTAGCACAAACAAGAATATGAAGAACATCATCATCTTCGACACCTTCTATATCAAATTCAGTACCTGTAGTTGTAACAATTGGAGATGTGATAGGACGTTTTTCAACACCCTATAGAATGTTCCATATTCCTTTTGCAACCAATTCATGTCGCATCATATAGGCCCACAATGGGTAGTTTGTACCATCCAACTTATCCTCAACAGCCAACATATGAAATACATCACTTCTTTTAGCTATGGCTGGTGACTAAAATACCTTGATGTAGAAAATTGATTGTATCTCAAAAAGTTGAACAAAACTGCCCAGACGAATTCTGCTAAACCTATAGCAGACTTCGAGACGCTTATATTCACTACAAGGAATACGGGCGTATAACGACGGTTAAGGCGACATAATTTTGGCGCTATAAAATTGCAACATGCATCGTAATTAGCGTCGCACGCGGACTATCGATTAAACGACGGAGCAAACAACAGTTTTTGTGACTTGTGGTGCGATGGGGCTGCGACGCTCCCATAGAGCATCGCTAATATGATGAATTTAAATAGCGTCGCATAAGTGATGCTTTTCTGCGTCACATAGGCGACGATGTCTGGCGTTGCATAAACGACGCTAAAAAGATGTCGCTTATGCGACGACGAGCAGCATCGCTTACACGACGGTCTGTTGACGGACAAAAAGTACAACGTTGGAAGCTCTTTGATCCACATTTTCACGCATCCGATCGAAGAGCTCTCCAACATTCGTAATTGCGCTCCGCTTATGAGCTAAAGCAAAAATATGCAGAATTGTTGTTTTGCCTATGCTCTCTCTTATTGTCTCCCTCTATCTCTGTTTCTCTCTTTCTACATCTTTCTCTCTTTGAGTTCTCTCTCTCTCTCTCTCTCTCTCTCCTTTCTCTCTTTATTGCAGGTTATTCAAGAAGCTAACCAAGAAAAAAGTATGGCTAACTATTGTAAGTACAATTTCTATTCTTTGTATATCATTTGAATTGTGTTATTTTCATTACATAGCATACTCACACTTATTGATATGCACTTATACACTTATACATGATGAAGATGCACTTTCACACATATACACATGCATACACACATACACACACATATACACACACATACACACATACACACACATATATGCATACACACACACATAGAGAGACATACACACATATACACATACATGCATACATATGCATACATAATGCATATGCATATGCATACAATGTACATACATACTTACATGCATACATAATGCACATGCATAGATACATACACACACATAGACACATACACACATAGACACATACACACACATAAACACATATATACTCATAGATACACACACATACACATAGACACACATACACACACATACACACATAATGATGCATACACACATACACACACATATACACACATATGTGCATACACACACATAGACACACACATACACACATAATGATGCATACACATGCATACACACATACACACACATATACACACATATGTGCATACACACATACAGACACATATACACACACATACACACACATATACACACAAATGTGCATACACACATACACACACATATACACACATATGTGCATACACACACACATACACATACATGCATACATAAGCATACATAATGCACATTCATATGCATACATACATACTTACATGCATACATAATGCACATGCTTACATACACATACATAATGCATACACACACATATGCATACATAATGCATACATGCACATACACACATATGCATACATAATGCATATGCATATGCATACATACATACTTACATGCATACATAATGCACATGCTTACATACACATACATAATGCATACACACACATATGCATACATAATGCATACACACACATACACACGTATGCATACATACATGCATACACATACACACATAGACACATACACACATAGACACATACACACACTTAGACACATACACACACATAAACACATACACACTCATAGACGCATAGCGACACATACACATAGACACATACACATACACACACATATACACACACACACAAACATACACACATAGACACATACACACATAATGATGCATACACACACATACATATGCATACACACACATATGCATACATACATGCATACACATACACACATAGACACATACACACACATAGATACATACATACACATAAACACATACACACTCATAGACACACACACATACACATAGACACACACACATACACACATAGACACATACACACATAATGATGCATACACACACATACACATGCATACATACATGCATACACATACACACATAGACACATACACACACATAGATACATACATACACATAAACACATAGACACTCATAGACACACACATATACACATAGACACACACACACACATATACACACACAAACACACATACACACATACACACAATGATGCATACAAACACATACACATGCATACACACATACAAACACATATACACACACATACACACACATACACACATACATGCATACATACACACATATATGCATACACACACATAGAGAGACATACTCACACATACACATACATGCATATATATACATACACAATACATATGCATATGCATACATACATACATACATACATGCATACATACATGTACATAATGCATACACACATATGCATACATAATGCATACACACACATACACACATATGCATACATACATGCATACACATACACTCATAGACACATACACACACATAGACACATACACACACATAGACACATACACACACATAGACACATACACACTCATAGACACATAGCGACACATACACATAGACACATACACATACACACACACACATATACACACACACATAAACATACACATAGACACATACACACATAATGATGCATACACAGACATACATATGCATACACACACATATGCATACACACACATATGCATACATACATGCATACACATAGACACATACACACACATAGATACATACATACACATAAACACATACACACTCATAGACACACACACATACACATAGACACACACACATATACACACACGCATACACACATAGACACATACACACATACACACATAATGATGCATACACACACATACACATGCATACACACACATATGCATACATACATGCATACATATACACACATAGACACATACACACACATAGATACATACATACACATAAACACATACACACTCATAGACACACACACATACACATAGACACACACACACACACACATATACACACACACATAGACACTTACACACATAATGATGCATACACACACATACACATGCATACACACATACAAACACATATACACACACACATACACAGATATATGCATACATACACACATATATGCATACACACACATAGAGAGACATGCTCACGCATACACATACATGCATATATATACATACATAATGCATATGCATATGCATACATACATACATACATGCATGCATACATACACATACATACACATACATACACATACATACACATACATACACACACATATACACACACATACACACACATATACACACACATACACACATAGACACATAGACACATACACACACATACACACATAGACACATACACACATATTGATGCATACATACACATACACATGCATACACACATACACGCACATACATACACACACACACATGCATACACACTTACATATGTACACATATATATATTGATTTCTAACCATTTTGTTTTATATGTTAGGTATTATGGATCCCAATAGAGAGAGAAAGGCGAAACTCACTCTCATAAAAAGTCTTATGAAAGCAAGAGTTCCGTCTGATACTCTAGGGGCCATAATGCATGATTATTCAGAGATGTCTGATGAGGAGCTGGACTATACGATCCAGATGCTTACCCAACGATCAGACGAGGGCTCTTCTGCGGCTCCACATGTAGGAAGAGAGCTATCTGCTCATAGGTATGTTTTTTTCATAAACTTTTTTAATGATATTATAACAAATATTTTTATTTATTTTTATCTAATCTATTTTCAAGACAGCTATACCACCTCCAAATCATGATAGCAGAGCAGAGTTGCCTATGAGGACATGCATAGGCACCTTAGGACTAGAGTGTGACATAGAGCCAGAGGGGAACATTGTGTACATAGGGAATGGATTGGAGTTCAAGAGAAGAATGTGGGCACTATGCGACTCTTACCTGCGCTTTGTCCACTTACCGTGGAAGTAAGTAAAAATTTTACATATAAATTGAAATAAATATCTTATGTTTTATTTACATTATGTTTTTTACTTCTGTAGTGAGCATGATGAGAGGGATAAAAAATATGTACTTAGTTCACTTGAGACAGAGTTTGGGACAGGATGGTCGCTTAACTGGTGTCTAAAAGAGATGCCGACACTTATGGCTCATCGTCGCGATGATGCACGGTATGCACTGCTTCTATGTATATATATGTCAATATGAGTATGTGTGTTTATGCATGTATGTATGTATATGAGAGAGAGAGAGAGAAAAGAGTGAGACTAGAGGTATAAATACACGCATACTATCATGGACAAAGGAAAATCTCAGATTCCATGTGAATCCTATATCTCATGATTGGTTCAGAATTTGGGGAAACTAATACTTCCATTGCGTCTGGAATGTGCCAAAACCCTCAAATCGACTGTCTTCTTGCTTGATTCTGACATCCAGAGACCATGCTACGAATTGATGACATCATCGATGACATCATCAATTCGTAACCGCCCTACAACCGCCCTTGGAAAACCTATATAAGGAGGGGCTGGCTACATTCATAATCAGTCTTGCCAATACCAGTCTTGGGAGCTCAAGGAGTCGTGACCGCCAAGTAAGTACTCTTCAAGTTCCAGTTCTAGTTCTTGTCTTGTTCCTTGTTCTAGTCTAGTTCTTGGACATCCTATCTTCTCCTCTTGTAATCTCGTAGTACGAGATCCTATCGAGTTCTTTCTTGTATCTAGTTCATCTCCCAGAAGGGAGTTCTTGTAATCCAGATATCTTGCCTCATACTTACGATCCTGAGTTGTGAGATCTCCTCTATCATTTCTAGTCTAGTTTTCCATACCTATTGGTCCCAGGTTGTGGGACGTCTTGTATCGGTTACATCTTCTTGTATTCTTTTCCCTACGTGTGTGTTCTTGTAATCATAAGTGTATTTTTGAGATCTTTTCTACTATAGTTAGAGAGCACAATCTAGTGCTCCCCTGACATTTTGGCAAGACTAGCTTCCATCCAAGACCAGTCATCATGGAGAATGCTTATGAAGAGATTGTAGCATCACTTCAGAGTCTCCAGCAACAAGTCGAAGACCTAACTCATCGATAGACACAACTTGAGATATGGGAAATCCAGGGCATGTAAGTGCACTCCTCCAAGAAATACAAGAACAAATCGGAGGTCTTTAGACAAATCAAGGGAGTATGCAAGTAAATCAATGACCTAGTACATCCTGCATGAGAGAACCCAAGATCTGCATGCCAGAAAAGTTCGATGGTGATCGCACAAAGGTCCGAGGATTCTTGCAACAAGTCAAATTGTACATCCGTATGCAGCTTGATAGATACCCTGATGATGCATCCAAGGTCGGCTTTATTGGAACCTTGCTCTATGGTCAAGCATTATCATGGTTTGCCCCAATCTTGGAGAAGGATATGGCCGTACTTCATGACTATGAGGGGTCTCTTGGAGAGCTCATCGCCACATTTGGAGATGCCGACACAAGTCGAGTGGTAGAAACAAAACTTCGGAAGCTACGTCAAGGTAACCGCCTTGCCTCTACCTATGCATCAGAATTTAGGCAGTTGATATGTGACCTCACTTGGCACGAAGATTATTTTATAAGCCAATTTAGATGGGGCTTAAGAGATGATGTGAAGGACCTTCTACTTACGATGCCAGAGGTGAAGACATTGAATGAATACATCAACCAAGCTATTCAATGTGATAACCGCCTTTTTGAAAGGAAACAAGAAAAACAAATAGAAGGAAGACCTCGCCAATGGAAGCCTTTCCAGCCCACTCCTAGAGATGAATCTTTGCCCAAACCTATGTAGATAGATGTAACTCAGTTCCAACCTCTAACACCACAAGAGAATCAAAGAAGGAGGGATAACAAGTTATGCCTGTATTGTGGAAACCCTGGCCACATTGCAGTTAATTGTCCCAACAAGAGAACGAACTCCAAAGTCGGAGCCACCCTTGTAGAGCAGGGAAACGAGGAAGTCGAGTTGTAAAAGAGACCATACAACCGGACCATGATATAAGAAAGGGTCTCATAATTCCAGCCACACCCATAGAAACATGCCTTGCCCCTGTCAAGTTAATCATGTATGAGAAGACCCTTTCCCTTATAGCTCTCGTAGATTCAGGAGCCTCCTCATGTTTCATTGATGAAGGAATCGTTAAGGAACATGGAATTCCAGTACTTTAGAAGAAGAGACCAGTAGTAGTTGAAGTAGTAGATGGACGGCCTCTAGCATCGGGGAATATAACCATGGAAACCATACCACTAAGAGTACACCTTGGTGACCATGATTCACACATATGTTTCAATATAATATCGAGTCCAGTCAACATGGTTATCATCGGAATGCCGTGGTTAAAGAAACGTAATCCAAAAATTAATTGGGAGAGTAATTAAATCACCTGTCGAGATATCCAGAAGAACCCAAAATATGTTGGAGCCAAAGCCTTCATACATGCAGTAAGGAAGGAACCGACATATAAGATCTATGCCATACCAACTCAAGAGCCCAAGAAAGATGATTCAATGAAGCTACTTGACCAATACCAAGGGTTTGAAGATGTCTTTGAAAAAAAGAATGCAGATATGCTCCCGGAACATAGACCTTATGATTGTGCCATAGAACTTCAAGAGGGAGCACAACCACCCGTGGGGCCAATCTATAGACTATCCCCAGAGGAACTTCAAGAATTATGTAAAAATATTGATGAGAATCTAGCCAAGGGGTTTATCAAACACTCGAAATCCCCTGCTGGAGCCCCTATCCTATTTGTAAAGAAGAAGGATGGAACTCTTCGAATGTGTGTGGACTATCGTGGTCTAAATAAAGTCACAATAAAGAACAGATATCCTCTACCACTTATATCAGAGCTCTTGGAATGCCTCGGAAAAGCAAAATTCTTCACTAAGATTCACCTTCAAGGAGCATACAATCTGAACAAGTTATGGACACTTTGAATATGTAGTTATGCCATTCGGTCTCCCCAATGCTCTAGCAGTCTTTCAACATATGATGAATGATATCTTTCGAGAGCATTTAGATGATTTTGTGGTAATATATCTTGATGATATCTTGATATTCTCCAAAAATCTAGAAGATCAGGAATGTCATGTGAAGATAGTCCTAGAGAAACTATGAGAAAAAGGGTTATATGCAAAATTGGAGAAGTGCTATTTCCATCAGACAGAAGTAGAGTTTTTAGGGTACATTGTATCAGAGAAAGGAATCTTTATGGACCCTAAGAAGATCGAGACAATCCTTGATCGGCAACCACCTTCATGTGTTCGAGATGTACAATGTTTTCTAGGGTTTGCCAATTTTTATAGGATATTCATTAGAGATTAATCCAAGATTGTGACACCTCTTACCAAGCTTGGAGGAAACTCAAAATTTTCATGGAACGAAGAAGCAGAAAAAACCTTTCAGAAGTTGAAATCAGCATTCACCACTGCCCCAATTCTAGTTCATCCTTATTCGAGCAAGCCCTTCTTCCTAGAGACAGATGCATCAGATTTTGCCCTAGGGGCCATTCTTTCCCAATATGGAGATGATGGACACCTACATCCAGTTGCATATCATTCATGAAAATTTTTTCCTCAAGAAATTAATTATGAAATTCATGACAAAGAACTTCTTGCCATAGTGGATGCCTTTGATACTTGGCGCCACGATCTAGAAGGAGCACCTCATAAAGTTATCGTGTATACAGACCACAAGAACCTAGAATATCTTATGACCACCTACATCCTCAACAGAAGGCAATCTCGATGGAGTAACTTTTTATCCAGATTCAACTTTGTCATCACATATCGTCCAAGATGGCAACAGTGTCAGTCAGATGCCTTGTCAAGAAGATCTTACCTTGCACCAAAGAAGGGTGAAGAGGCCTTTGATCAACAGGAGAGCATATTACTCAAACCTGAGCATCTCCAGTTAGCAGCTATCTCATCCACCCATTCTGAAGATTCAGCCTTGAATCATTTGATTCGTGAGAATCCACCACAAGATGAATTATTTTGTAATGTTAAGAAAAAAACTCAAGAAGGAAAAGTCCAAGAAGTAAATGAATTCCAGGAAAAGGACGGGTTCCTATTCTATAAGAACCTATTATATGTCCCTCCAGGAAAGCCCAAGATCCAAGTAGTTCAACAACGTCATGACAGCCGTGCAGCGGGACATTTTGGAGTAAATAAAACATTAGAACTCATATCCAAGGATTTTTGGTGGCCTCAAATGTGGAAGGAGGTCAAAGAATATATCCAAACATGTGACACTTGCAATAGATCTAAGGTACCACAACATAAGCCTCATGGCCTCTTGCAACCTTTACCTATTCCAGAAAGGCCATGGGCTTCATTATCTATGGATTTCATCACAGATCTACCAAAGTCAGATAAGTATGATGCCATTCTTGTAATTGTGGATAAATTTACAAAGATGGCACACTTCGTTCCAACTACAAAGGCAATCACAGGTGCAACCACTGCTAGACTCTTTCTTAGATACATCTTTAGGCTTCATGGATTACCTCATGATATTGTCAGTGATCGATGTCCACAGTTCATATCCAGCTTTTGGAATAGTCTTTGCAAGCTCCTTGGTGTTCAAGTTAAACTATCTACAGCAAATCATCCACAGACTGATGGACAAATAGAACGGGTGAATCAAGTCCTAGAGCAATATCTCCGTTGCACTAGCAACTATCACCAAAATGATTGGTTTGAGTTGCTACCCTTTGCAGAGTTTGCCTATAACAATAGTGTCCATGCATCTACTAAGCAAACTCCCTTCTTTGCAAACTATGGACAACATCCAAGGATGGATATACAACTCGCAAATCATGTCAAGAACCCAGCTACCAGAGACAAGGCCTAGTACCTGATGGACATTCACAACGAACTCAAGGAAGAGATCCATAAAGCTCAACAACAATATAAGTACTATGCAGATCAACATCGTGTCTAGAATCCATCGTATCAAATTGGGGATAAAGTATGGTTACTCAAAAACAATTTGCAAACTTCAAGGTCTTGTGCAAAGTTAGATCATCAAAGATTTGGTCCATTTACCATCTTGGCCAAGATTAATCCAGTCACCTTCAAGCTCCAGCTACCAAGTACCATGAGAATACATCCAGTTTTCCATGTATCGATGTTGGAACCATATCAGATTTCACCATTGAAGGGGGAGAGACCTAGTCCTTCACCACCTATTGAGATTGATGATCATGAAGAATTTGAAGTCGAGCATGTCCTAGATTCGAGAATATCCCGAGGAAGATTAGAGTACCTTATTCATTGGAAAGGGTATGACATCAGTGATCGTACTTGAGAACCTATAGAAAACCTTCAAAGAGCACCAATCAAGGTTTGAGAATTCCATAAGAAAAATCCAATGAAGCCGAGACCAGAGAACGTGACCGCTCCTCGTGGAACTCGTCGCTTGAGGGGGAGGTAATGTCATGGACAAAGGAAACTCTCAGATTCCATGTGAATCCTATATCTCATGATTCGTTCAGAATTTGGGGAAACTAATAATTCCATTGCGTCCCGAACATGCCAAAACCCTAAGATCGATTGTCTTCTTGCTTGATTCTGACATCCAGAGACCATGCTACGAATTGATGACATCATCGATGACATCATCAATTCATAACCACCCTACAACCGCCCTTGGAAAACCTATATAAGGATGGGTTGGCTACATTCATAATCAGTCTTGCCAATACCAGTCTTGGGAGCTCAAGGAATCGTGACCGCCAAGTAAGTACTCTTCAAGTTCCAGTTCTAGTTCTTGTCTTGTTCCTTGTTCTAGTCTAGTTCTTGGACATCCTATCTTGTCCTCTTGTAATCTCGTAGTACGAGATCCTGTCGAGTTCTTTCTTGTATCCAGTTCATCTCCCAGAAGGGAGTTCTTGTAATCCAGATATCTTGCCTCATACTTACGATCCCGGGTTGTGGGATCTCTTGTATCATCTCTAGTCCAGTTTTCCATACCTATTGGTCCCGGGTTGTGGGACGTCTTGTATCGGTTACATCTTCTTGTATTATTCTCCCTTCATGGGTGTTCTTGTAATCATAAGTGTATTTCCGAGATCTTGTCTACTGTAGTCAGAGAGCACAATCTAGTGCTCCCCTGACACATACACACACATATACATCATACATGCACATTTACGCACATATACATATACATGCACATTTATACATACACACATACACATGCATGCAATTACACACATATAATGAATACACATAGGCACATACACATACTCACATACACGTACACATACTCACATACACATACACATGCATAATCATATGTACACACACATAGACTCATAAAATCATATTTACATGCATATATACATATACACATGCATATATACACACACACAACGCATGCATATGCACCTATAGATACACATACATACAGAACACATGCATACACATAAATAAATAAATAAATAAATAAATCCTATTTAAAAAATCCTAAATTGAAAACACTAATTTTGATATTAGGGTTTTAAAACCCCTAATTTAAAAACTCTAATTCAACCTTTTGGCCATATGTTTGAAGCATATGTACACCTCCGACGTCCTACTAGAGAGATGTCTCTCCTCCCAACCTTATGCCTCTACATATAGCTACTCGAATCAACGAGGATCATAATGTCATGGACACAAAGAAACCATCTTAAACCTTAGATTCCATGTCAATTTCCTATATCTCATGTTTGGTTAAGATTTTGGAGAAACTAATGGCACCATTGTGTCCTGAATATGCCAAAACCCCAAGATCAACTGCTTATTTGCTGAATTCTGACACTCGAAGGTCTTGTTTCTAGTTGATGATGTCATCGATGACATCATCAAATCATAAGCGCCCTTGAAAACCTTTAAAAGGAGGGGTTGGCCACATTCATAATCAGTCTTGTGGATACCAGTCTTGGGAGCTCAAGGAGTCATGACCGCACCAAGTAAGTACTGTCAAGTTCCTATTCAAGTTCTAGTCTTGTCTCTTGCTTTAGTCTTTTCTAGTCTTGTATCATGGACATCCTTTTTTGTCCTATTGTAATCTCGTTGTACGAGATCTTTTCTAGTTATTTCTTGTACCCAGTTCATCTCCCAGAAGGGAGTTCTTGTAATCCAGATATCTTGTCTCATACTTACGATCCCGGGTTGTGGGATCTCCTGTATCATCTCTAGTCAAGTTATTCATACTTATCAGTCCCGGGTTGTGGGACATCTTGTATCAGTCACGTATTCTTATATTATTTTCCCTTTGTGGGTGATCTTGTAATCAGAAGTGTATTTCCAAAATCTTGTCTACTGTAGAAAGAGAGCACAATCTAGTGCTCCCCTGATATTTTGGCAAGACTATCCACATCAAGACCGTGCCAAGCATGATGGACACCATATCCATACTCAGAAATATCGAGTCTACTCTAGATGATATATATAAAAAACTTTGAGACTTTGAACGAAGGTTGCAACAAGGTGATTGCTCAGTTGGAGAATTTGCATCAGACTTCAAAATTATATTTCAAGGATCCACATATCAAGAAGACTATCTAGTTAATCAATTTCAAAGTGGTCTCAGAGATGAAATAAAGGTTTGTTTATCCTCTACATCTCAATTAAAAACTTTAGATGAAGCTATCAATCAAGCAATTCAGTGTGAGAATTAGTTGGTAAAAGAAAGCAAAGTCCAAGAGTCAAAAGTCTTGAATAATGAAGACACTGTTCCTCAAGAATCTAAATCAAGAATCTTTGAAGGCCAAGATGTCATTATGAAAGATATGGAGCATAAAATTTATCAAGATAACAAGAAGATAAAGGAAAAGGAGGAGTTCATGTTCAATCAAGGAGGTGTGCTTACTCAAGGCACTCCATCAAAGATCTTGGAAACACTACAACACACCACTAAAATCTCAAAGGACCTATCTTGTCATGAAGCTAAGGAAGCTCAAGGGAGACCCAATCCTTCACCACCTTTCAAGATTAAGGATCATGAAGAATTTGAGGTTAATCATGTCTTAGATTCAAGAATCTCATGAGGACGATTGGAATGCTTTATTCATTGGAAAGCATATGACATCAGTGATCATACTTGTGAACTTACAGAAAATCATTAGAGAGCAAAAGTCAAGGTTCTTAAATTCCATAAGAAGAATCCAATGAAACCCAAGCTAGAGAACATGGCCGCTCCTCGTGGAACTCGTCGCTTGAGGGGGAGGTGATATCATGGACACAAAGAAAGCCATCTTACACCTTAGATTCCATGTAAATTTCCTATATCTCATTTTTGGTTAAGATTTTGGAGAAACTAATGGCACCATTGTGTCCGGAATATGCCAAAACCCCAAGATCAACTGCTTATTTGCTGAATTCTGCCACTCGAAGGTCTTGTTTCCAATTGATGATGTCATCGATGACATCATCAAATCGTAACCGCCCTTGAAAACCTATAAAAGGAGGGGTTGGCCACATTCATAATCAGTCTTGTGGATACCAGTCTTGGGAGCTCAAGGAGACCGCGCCAAGTAAGTACTTTCAGGTTCCTATTCAAGTTCTAGTCTTGTCTCTTGCTTTAGTCTTTTCTAGTCTTGTATCGTGGACATCCTTTCTTGTCCTATTGTGATCTCATAGTACGAGATCTTTTCTAGTTATTTCTTGTATCCAGTTCATCTCCCGGAAGGGAGTTCTTGTAATCGAGATATCTTGTCTCATACTTACGATCCCGGGTTGTGGGATCTCCTGTATCATCTCTAGTCAAGTTATTCATACCTATCAGTCCCGGGTTGTGGGACATCTTGTATCAGTCACGTATTCTTATATTATTTTCCCTTTGTGGTTGATCTTGTAATCAGAAGTGTATTTCCGAAATCTTGTCTATTGTAGTCAGAGAGCAGAATCTAGTGCTCCCCTGACACATAATATATATAAAGATATATACACATCATGTAGATAGGATACATAAATATAAAATGGAGTAGATATATTATGCATCACACATACATGCCTAAATGCACACATAAATATATATATACATACTAACATATTTACATGTACACATTTACACATAGACATATATACATATATACATGTACACATCACATATACATGCCTACATGCACACATAAACATATATATACATACATACATAATTACATGTACGTATTTACACATAGACACATATACATATATACATGCACACAATTATAAACACTTGCATATTTTACATAAATGCATATGCATATATACACATATGCATATTTAACACATGTATACATATGTCACACACATGCAAACACATACATATACATGAAATACATATATATGCATACTAACATATGTATACATATAATACACATGAATACACACATATATGCATACATACATGATAAAAATTTGCTCCTCGAAGATAAAGCTATATTTAAGATAATTAGGCATACCCCCGAGCTTCATGTTCTAACTTAGAAGAACATGATTTCATCTCTCTAGTAGGATTCATCATTATTCAAGTTAATAAAAAAATCTATTATCTGATATCCATTCAGAAGCTTTAAGTTATTGATCGATAACTAAAGTAGAATTTACTATCTAATGTGCTCATATGTTTTCATTATTGCCATCATTTAGGTAAGACATCAATATAGTCTCATCTTCATTATCCTTATTGATTTCATTTATTTCTTCTTTTGTTAAATCTATGTTCTCATGAATCACATCATCTATTGAGGGATTAATATTTATTTCTGGTAATTCCTCTTCCTCATCAGTAGAATCAGCATGTAGAGAATTATCCTCTTCATCTAATAGATTAGTATCATTATCACGTATAATGATTCTAATGTCTATTTCAGATGTTGATGTATCAGTATCTGATGCTGAATCATCAAGAGGACTTTCTTTGATCTCTCTAACAATAAACTGTTCAAAAAATGACCTACCTCTAGGTTGCACATGAATGACTTGCCACCAAGGATGAGCATCTGTGTTTTTATAAAAAAATGCTTGTTCAATATGCCTAGGAAGAATATATGGTTCTTTAGTAGATCGCATTACCTTGGAAGAATCAATTGCCCAAAACCCAGATAGTTCCTTTCTTAATGTGGAATTACTACCTTTATACTCCGCTCGAAACCAGTCAACCTTCAAAATGACCTATCAAAATATATAACAACAAAAACCCATTATTAGGTGCTTAAAAAAATAACTAACTCTAAAAAAAATATAAACTTTTTTCTACCTGTTTGAATGTACGAAATGAAATTTCGTAGATACTAACAATAGTTCCTACGTAACCAAGTTCGCTATCTATAAGGTTCGTGTCTTTTGAGCTAGCACGTGATAGTTGCTTGAAAGAAGCAAGAATACTAGAATCCTCTTTTTTACGTAAAGAATCAATGGCTTTGATTCTAATATGCTGTCCAAAAGCCCACATATTAGTGAACATTCGAGCCTGCAAAATAAATTCAATTAGTAAAATAGAAACTAACATACATATATGAAGAAAATAAAATATTATTTTAATAAAATTACCTTTCGTTCACAACCTATCATTAACTCTCTTTGCATATCTAGATTTCTTCATTATTTGCGTTGGCGCATTGCAAACGACTATATAGCCAATCCGTGAAAGAAGGTATATCTATAATCTCATTATTATCGAGATTACGTCTAAATATTTTTTTTTTCGCCTTTTACTTTGGAGATTTTGAAGTTCCTCGTACTCGCTAAGGAATGCTTGCATGCATTTGCTATTATATGCTACAAAAGTAGAAACATCATTTTTTTCTTGAAATGTAAATAAGAATGGAACCCCCTTACCTGATAATACCTCATCTGTTATTTTTGAAGGAGACTCGTTGGTCCATGCACGTGGAGCTTCTTCATGAACTCTTTCAAGGTACTCACTAACGTAATACATGCACTCTTCAAGCATCCAACCCTTTGCCATGGATCCTTCTAGTTTTGCTCTTTGTCGCACATAACCTTTTAGTATTCCCATAAATCGCTTGACCCAAAACATCCATCGAGTGTTGACAACACCTGCAATCTCTATCTCATCTACGAGATGGACTAATAAATGAACCTGAATATCAAAAAATGAAGTAGGAAGTTCTTTCTCCATCAAACATAGTAGCTCTTTGCATTCATGTTTTTTTTGTGGGATCGAGTTTTTGTCAATCTCTTTGGATGTAATCCACCTATACATATCATAAAAACAATTATAAAAAAGTTAATTAAAAAATAAAAGATATCCAATATTCATACATATTAAATATAAAAGTATCATAATTACCTTATAAGTGATCCAAGACGATAGATCACATCTCGTACTCCTTTCGTTGTACATCCATCGATAACCAAAGGTAAAATATGTTTCAAAAAGTTTTTCCAGTCATGGATCTTTAATCCAGATAAGCTCTTATCATCCATAGTAAACATGTTTTGAATTGATGCTCCATATCCTGTAGGAGTCTTAATCAATTGAATTCTATTGTTGATAGTCTGTATCTCTTTTGTTGTAAGTACCCAAGGAGCATGTGCATAAGTCATTTCTTGTCGATGTCTATAAAAAACTGTCCATAACTTTGGTTTGGATTTTTTATCTTTCAAATCATTCCTTGATGTTGTGGTATCTTTTAGTCCAAGAAGATGTTGCCATAGTGAATAACCAATATTTTTGAGTATATGCATAGGATCAAGAAGATGACATACTTTTAACTCTTTCCAATACTCCAAAGAATACCATATTGATATGTTCTCTGCGAGTGCCAATTTTCCTTTACCTCTGTTCACATACTCATTATCTGAATCATCACTAAAGATTTCTGCTTCTGGATCTATCAGAGGTCCATCTGTCCATTTTTTATACCAATCCATAGGCGTCATAGGTTTTGGACACTGAGCTGTTTCAAGCTTTCCATTAAAATGTATCGCTTCTCTTTTAGATCTTAACGGATGATCATGAGGCAAGAATCATCGATGTCGAAGATAAATAGTTTTGTTGAGATTCTTACTATTGATTGATCTCAACCAATCACCACAATATGGACAAGCTTTATAACCCTTAGTAGATATTCTTGCATCATGGAAAATGATAAAAATATAATTGGATTAAATTATATTTATTTACATGCATATTGAATAAAAAAATTACATCAATACCTGAACAAACACCATATCCAGGAAAACCGTGAATAGTCCAACCCACAATATCACGAACTGTAATATGTCTTTCATTGATGCTTTTCGATACATCAATGGCATTAATACCTCTCCATAACTCTTGAAGATCGTCAATGAGAGAGCAAGATATATATTCATATCTTTAACTTGTCTTTTGCCTGGGATTAAATGTGAAAGCATTAAATGTTCCTTTTTAATGCTAAGATATGGTGGAAGATTGTAGTTTATGACTACCACTGGCCATGTTGACCATTTACTAGATTTCATGGAGAATGGATTAACCCCATCTAATGCAACTCCTAACTTTAGATTCTATGGATTTTGTGCAAATTCAGGCCATGTAGAATCAATATGCTGAAAAGCAACACTATCATGAGGAATTCTAATTATTTCATTAGTACTTTTGTGATCATGTCCCCAAGTCAAAAGCTTTGATAATTCGGGGCTTTGAAACATATGTCTAATCCGTGGAGCCAATGGAAAATGTCTCAATACCTTTTTTGGGATTTTACCTTCTTCGCCCTTATATCGAGGAGATTGACATTTGCGACATTTCAAAGAGTCTGCATATTCACCTCTATATAAAATACAATTTTTACGACATGCATGTATGCATTGATAATCTATACCAAGATTGTTGATTATTTTCTTCATTTCATCATGTGAGGTAGGAAGAATATTCTGATTGGTAAAAACTTTTCAGATAATAACCTGTTAGTTTATCAAAAAAAGATATATTAAAAAAAGTAAATAAATAAATATATATATATATATATATATATATATATATATATATATATATATATATATATATATATATATATATGCATATAATTTCATATATGTTAATGCTTATGTGCATCTTTCAAAATATTCGCGCAGAATTTGATTGTTTTGGATAGCAAGATATGATTGTTGTTTTGGAGGATATGAAGTATGTACCTTCATTGAATGATTTGTTATTCTATCCTATGTTCAGTTTGAAAGTGTGAGAAGCGGGTTTATAATTGATATTCAAAGAATTTGGCACTGTTTATAGGCCATATGATGGTGACCTGGATGAATCGCATGCAGAGAGGTTACTCAAGATAGAGCAACCTGATTATAAGGGACTAGTACCAGCAAGATTTTCGGGGTATGCAGTAAACCTCTTGCATGTCAATGATGAGCATCTGAACTTTAGGATACAAAGTGGAAATCATGGTGGCTTGAGAGGATCACTTTTATATAGCTTGTTCAAAGAACTTCAGGTATATGACACTGAAGTTTTTTGAACAAGCTGTATAAAAGTGTTCCTCTCAAGCCACCATGATCTTCACTTTGTATCCTAAAGTTCAGATGCTCATCATTGACATGCAAGAGGTTTACTGCATACCCTAGGAATCCTGCTAGCACTAGTCCATTATAATCAGATTGCTCTATCTTGAGTAACCTCTGTGCATGCGATTCATCCAGGTCACCATTGTATGGCCTATAAACAGTGCCAAGTTCTTTGAATAGCAATTATAAATCCGCTTCTCACACTTTCAAACTGAACATATGATAGAATTGACAAATCATTCAATGAAGGTACATACTTCATATCCTCCATCCAAACAATCAAATTTTTCGCAAATATTTTGAAAGATGCATTAATAGTTTTAAAAGATGCGCCGACAAAAAGTGTCCATTCAATTCAAGTTCTTGTTCTTACCTTATCTAAAGTAAGAATAAAAACCTGCATGTATTTATAAATATTTATGCATATATATATAAATAGATAGAAAATTGAAAATTATACCTTAATAGTGTCGAAACAGATACATTACTCCATCCAAAACAATTTTGAAGGTTGAGAATAAGTAAGCTCGCACTTAGTGGTGTCAAACGAATTCCTTCATATACATGCTTTAGACATTCCTCTCGAAGATATTTCTCGTTTTTAGAAATATCAATGCTCTCACTATCATTTTGATACCAATCCTCAATAAAATCTGCCATGCCATCATCTTCATCATTGTCACACAAATCTTGTTCTTTATCCTCTTTTGAATATATATCTTTCAACTTTGCATATTGCACAGGATTAGTTTTGCGTAGCCTCCTCATGGAAGCTTCTGATAAATGAGGTCTTATTGGTAACTTTGAATGCTGTGGAGGAATATCATCAACATCATACGTTGGAATCTACACATATAAATAAAATTCATTAGTATTCCATAACTGAATAAAAAGTAAACTTTAAATAAAAAATTAAGTATATAACTTATTAAATATGGATAGAAAAATTTTATTTTCTCTAGCTAAAAGGTGCTCTTGGAGGTCTACGCCATCCATAATTCACTAATAGTTCATCACCAGCATGTAATGTAGTAATAGCATTGAAAACTATGTATCTTGATACATCTCTACTCATGTATGGTGATTCATGACTATTTTCACGCTCCTCAAATGTGCAATTAGTCCTTGAACTATTTTGTAACCCTCGACTACTATTTATTAAACCTGCTATATTTCCATGTGTATAAGGTCTTCCATCAATATATAATCTTTCATTTTCTGCATGTGAAATCCTTCTACTAGTAAGGGATGATGCATTCAAGCATATTCCATAAGTACTCATGCTTTGAACATAACGTGAAAGTCGATGCCAATCTCCCCATCCATATATAGGACCACAAAATGACATAAGAGTGACTTCAGAGTTTGGAGGCACATAAAAATCCTCTACAATAAAGAGACCACGACCAGCATTAGTAATAGTGGATGCAGCAATCATATAGCGATTATCCCAAATGTTGAAAACCTCTCCATCTAAAGGAAGTGGTCCTCTATTCCATCCTCCATATCTTATTGATCTATCATATGTTTGTACTAAAGAACGATCACGAGCTGGAGGTAGAGGATTTCTAAAAACCTCTGCTTGTAATTGATCAACAGCAAGTCCATGACGTGTACAAGGTATATTAACATTATGAGAAATATCATCATCATCATCGAGCAATTATTCCTGTATATCAATAATACTTTGATTTTATATATGGTTTTTAAATAAAATAATGACATTAATATACATAGAGAATACAAACCCAAGAATTATCACGTTGACTAGGTGATGGTGCACGCTCAAAAGTACCATACTCTGCCTCATGTTCAATACATTCCAATCGTGGTCGTCGATACGTGCCATAACAAGAGTTACACCAACATATAATATGCTCTTCATAGTAAAATTCATCATAATTCCTATCGGAGGACACATGTGAAATCGTTGCATGGGTAGGAGGTGGTGGAGTACCCTCTGATTGATCAGAATCTGCACATAATAAGAAACAAAAACAAATATAAGTTATGTATCCATCAAATAAATTAAATGTTTGATATACTTACAGTATAAAGTCGTTGCACAATGAGGAGACGGTGGTGGAGTTCCATCTGATTGATCAGAATCTACAATATTTGATATTAATCATCTGATTATCTACATACACAAAGAATTCACATATACATATTTACCCATACACACATATTCACATATACACATTTACACATACACACATATTCACATATACACAACTACACATTATTGTGTGATAAATGCATGTATTTTGTATGAATGAGTGTATATGCATGCATGTGTGTGTACGTATATATGTGGATATGTATATGTGTGTTTATGTTATATGTATGTATATGTGTATATGTGTATATGTGTATATGTGTATATGTATACATATATGTATGCGTATATGTTTGCATCTATATGTGTACGTGGGTATGTGTATGTGTATGTGTGTGTATATATGTGTATGTATTTTGATTTTTTTTTCTGTTTGAGATTAAATTAACAAGAGATATTGTATGGTCGAAAAAAATAAGAGGCGAGCTAACATACCACCTGAGACGTGGCAGTTTTTTCGTAGATAGCTACGTCTTCAGGAGTCATTTCCTCAGCAAAAGGTACACAAATTAATAGTTTATATTTATAATTTTTATATATTTTAGTAATTTTTTACATTTAATTTATGTATTTTTTTGCTTGAATAAACAGGCTGCTCCAAAGAAGAGAGTGGAGTCGGGCCACACATCGCACCTAGGCCAAATGGGGCATAATGGTTTTGGAGCTACGTTTGTAAGTATATGTGTTATTGTGAGTATATTTTTTATTTCAGTTAAAATGCAAGCAACTAATGTTTTTTATTTGTTTCATTGCAGCGAAAGGATTATGGCCGATATCCTGTGAAACATGAGACCGAGTATGCTACACATTTTGGATATCGGCGTTTGAGCGAGTATATGCAAGATCATCCTCATGTCTTTGTGAAAATTTTTAAATTTTATAGAATTATTTTATTTTTATGAATGATTTGATTATTTTATTTATTTATGTTTATTATATGTAATACAACAGTATTATGGAGAGACAAATATGGATGAGGTGGAGAGACAGACACAGGAGGGACGATCTTGATCATCACAGGGTGATCATGATGATGAGGATGAGGATGAGGAAGATTAGGATGATCATGATATTGCTGATGATGATGATGATCATGATGATGATGATTAGGATTTTAGTTGATTATGACATTGGATTATATGTATTTACATTGATATATATATATATATATATATATATATATATATATATATATATATATATATATATATATATATATATATATATATTATCTATATATTTTTCATTTCAGTTATGTTTTGAATTGTGTGTATTGTATTAAGTAATGAAGAGTTTTGTTCTATTGATTGTTATTATTGTTTATATTAAGCATTTGTTTAAATACTTTAATTATATAACTCATTCATATGTGTGTACCTAAGTGTATATGTATGTAGTGTATATGTACGTATGTGCATGTGTATGTGTGTGTATATGTATGTATGTGCATGTAAATGTGTATGTGTGTGTGTATGTATATGCATGTATATGTATAACTCTATGTGTATATGTGTGTATGTGCATGTATATGTGTATATGTAGGTATGTGCATGTGTGTGTGCATGTGTGTGTGCATGTGTATATGTGTTTTAATACTTTGATTATATAATTCATTCATATGTGTGTACCTAAGTGTATATGTATGTGTGTGTATATGTATGTATGTGCATGTGTATGCGTGTGTATATGTATGTATGTGCATGTGCATGTATAAGTGTATATGTGTGTATGAGTATGTGCATGTGCATGTGCATGTGTATGTGTGTGTATATGTATATGCATGTATATGTATAACTCTATGTATATATGTGTGTATCTGCATGTATATGTGTATATGTAGGTATGTGCATGTCTGTGTGCATGTGTATATGTGTTTTAATACTTTAATTATATAATTCATTCATATGTGTGTACCTAAGTGTATATGTATGTGTGTGTATATGTATGTGTGTGTATATGTATGTGTGTGTATATGTATGCGTGTGTATATGTATGTATGTGCATGTGTATGTGTGTGTATATGTATGTATGTGCATGTGCATGTATAAGTGTATATGTGTGTATGAGTATGTGCATGTTCTTGTGTATGTGTGTGTATATGTATATGCATGTATATGTATATGTGTGTATATGTATATGTATATGTATATGTGTATATGTATATGCATGTGTATGTATATGCATGTGTATATGTATGAAACATGCATGTGTATGTGGATGGATTTCCATTTGCATCCATGTGCATGCATGTGAATGCTCATGCATGTGGATGTGCATATACATGTATTTGCATATATTTTAATGTGTGTATGTATATATATATATATATATATATATATATATATATATATATATATATATATATATATATATATATATATATGCAATAATGCATGCATGTAAGTCTTTTTATGTGGTTGTAGGAATGTTTGTGCATATGCATGTGTATATGTGTGTATGGCTAAGTGTATGTGCACATGTATCTGTGTGTATATATGTGTGTATATGTGCATGTGTATGTAAGTATGTGTCTATGTGTGCATGTGTGTGTATATGTGTGTGTATGTGTGTGTATGTGTGTGTATGTGTGTGTATGTGTGTGTGTCTATGTGTATGTGTGTGTATCTATGAGTGTGTATGTGTTTATGTGTGTATGTGTCTATGTGTGTGTATGTGTCTATGTGTGTATGTCTATGCATGTATGTATTGTTGGTGCAATTCAAGCCTTCACACTTGGCTTGGAACCTTGGAAACTTGGTGTTGAAACCTTGGAAGCTTAATTCACTTGAAGAAAGGACCATGTGAACTTATGCTTATAAGTTCCTACTTCTTTACCCCTTGTAAAAGTCTAAATGACTTGGCATGTAAATGATCACACCTACTTGATTGGATTCGTGGAAATTAGAATGTATAAGTGGAGAGAATATCTCCCCACTTTTAGATGAGTGATTATAGGGAGCCTTAGATTTGAATTTGAAATTCAAACTTACTTCCTACACATATAAAACTCAAGACAAAACTCGCGGGTTGTGTGTCATCTCCCGAGTTCATTTCTTTTGTATCTGAGTGTGTGAGTGTACTACATCTTAGACCTCACCTCTCCAACTCATTAGGCTATGCTTATAATGCCAATGAGATTGTACATTCATGTGAATTAATAGAAAGAGTTACATTCATTATCTCTGTGATTCTCTGAGTATACACTCCAAGTCTGTCAACTTCTACAAGTCATATCTTGATGATTTCTCAACCAAATCAAGTGCTTCAAAGCTTGTTGGAACCAGCTCAAAGCCTTCTACAAGACTACAAAGTTTGAAGAAGTTTGGTTCAGCCATTTTGGAGATATCGTCTTTGAAGCAGTCTCTGGTATTTGTCTACACATCTCCTAAAAAGTCGGGAGTGACCATAAACTTGCTAAAGTTATTTCTCTGTGAATAGTTTATCAATTTGAATGATTCCACTTGCAAATGGTAGCTTGTTAAGCTAATTTAATATGTCGAGAAGGAATTTGATCAATTGTAAGTGTGCTGGTCATACTGAGTGAAAGACTGAGCAGGTGTCATTACCAAAATAGCAAGTTTTCTTGATTTGTTGAAGTCTCAAGTAGTCTGTTTTGATTTGATCATCACACATATCATTTGCAAAGCACATATATGCTTTCTTGGTATCATTTGGAAGCTAAGCAAGTGTACTAAGCATTCTTGGAGTGAAAGAGGGCTGGTGTGAAGCAGGTTTAGTAGCACCTATTCAATCTCTAAGTGCATCCAACCATCCTCTCCCAACAGTGGTATCAGAGCAAATAAGGTAACATGGGAGATGGTTTTCCTTCATTTATTGAAAAATTGGACAGGAACAATTACCAAGCTTGGTCTCTGAGGATGAAGACCTATCTACAAGGAAGAAGGTTATTTGGATTCATGTCAGGAGATGAGGAATTGCCCTCATTCAAAGCAAGAGGACTACCCACCAAGGATGAACAAGAAAGGCTCAACACATGGTGTGCAAAAGATGCATTGGCAAGGTCTTACCTTCTTAACTCTATATCTGATTTCCTTTTACCTCACATAAGGAATTGCAAGACTTCCCAAGAAACTTGGGAAACCTTGTCAACATATTTTTCATCAAGTACAAGGGCCAGAAAGAATCAACTATGGATTGAATTCACTACTCTTAGGAAGCAATCAAAGCAATCAGTTTCAGACTTTGTCACTAGGGTCAAAGACATTGCAGACCAGCTTGCAAGTATTGGAGAGGAGATTGAAGAGGAACAAATAGTAAGGCAGGTAATCAATGGACTAAAAGCTGATGACAAATGGGAGAGCTTTACCACAGCAATGGACATATACATGGACATACATGCTCCTGATCTAACAACTCTGATTGGTCAACTCTTCACACATGAAGCAAAGCTTACAAGGAATGGAGAGCAATCAAAAGGTAACAACCCCTCTGCTTTATACACTGATAAGAAGGTTAAAGATAAAGGTAAAAGTAAGAAGGTTGATGAAGAAGGTTCTACCTCCCAAGCCAACTATGCAGGGAGGGGTAGATCTTCAAGAGGTAGAGGCAGAGGAGGTAAGCAAGGTAGGGGAAGACCCTACAATTCATCACCATGCAATATTTGTGGATTGTCTAACCACACCACAGATGAGTGCTACAGAAACTACAAAAATCAGAGAGGAAAAGGCCATCAAAGAGGTGGATACTCTCAAGGTAGAGGCAGATTCAACCAACACCAAGGCTACAATGGATACAACAATCAGTACAACAACAATTACAACCACAACCACAATGGTAACTACCAAGGTGGATTTAGAAATAGAAGGGATTACAACAACTACACAGAGGAGCAAGATGACTCCCTATTGATCATGAATATGACCTCCAAGGCAGGTACAAATGATGATCATTTATTTTATATTGATTCAGGGTGTTCTAACCATGTAGCTGGTAATGTGGCACTACTCTCTGATTTGGAAGAACCCAAGGGCAAACATCAGGTTCAGACAGGTGATGATACTAAATATTCTGTTGTAAAGATTGGTAATGTAAAGACTAGTGATGGTAATCAGAACTTATTGAGCAGAGTACTTTATGTCCCAACTATCACCAAGAACCTAATGAGTGTTGGTCAGATTGTGGAGAAAGGTTTACAGGTCAGGTTCAATCAACATGGAGCATATGTGGAGGATCCAAGACATGGATTCAAAAGGATAGCCAAGGGAGAAAATCAGGTAGATTGTTTACTTTTGAGCTAGAAGACACCAAAAACATTGCTTTATACAATTACAAGGATCAAACACTTTCAGAATTAGAAATATGGCACAAGAGACTAGGGCACATAGGTGAAAGGACCTTGAAGCAAATGAGCAGAGATCAATGTGTGCTTGGGATACCTAATGTATCCAAGAAACACATGATTTACAAGTGTGGTGCTTGTCAATTTGGTAAGTCTCACAGGTTACCTTATACAAGGAAAGGAAGACTACCTAGACTTGGTACACACAGATGTTTGGGGACCTAGCAAGGATCCCTCCATTTCAGGATCAAGGTACTATGTGTCTTTCATTGATGATTATAGCAGATGGACTGTGTTATACTTTATGAAGCATAAAGATGAAGTGTTTAATTGTTTCAAAAGATATCTTGCACTAGTGGAAAATCAAACAGGTAGAAACTTGAAAAGACTAAGGTCAGATGGGGGAGGTGAATACTTCTCCAATGAATTTGAAGACTTCTTGGAGGAAAGAGGCATCAAGAGGGAGATAACTACAAGGTACTCACCTGAACAAAATGGGGTAGCTGAAAGAAGGAATAGACTCATTGTAGAAACAGCTAGGTCTATGCTTAATGAAAAGAAGTTGCCAAATTATCTTTGGGCAGAGAGTTTATCTATTGCCACCTATCTCATTAACAGGTTGCCATCAAAGACACTTGATGGAATGACACCATATGAAGCTTGGCATGGTAAGAGACGATCATTGGATCATTGCAAAATCTTTGGTTGTATTGCATATGTGCATATTCCCTCACAGGTAAGGGGAAAGCTAGACCCTAAAGCTGAAAAATGTATCTTCATTGGTTATGACTTGAACCAGAAAGGGTACAGATTCTACAACCCCTCAAACAAAGGTTTCAAGGTAAGCAGAGATGTCATCTTTGATGAGAATGACTCATGGTATGAAAATGAATGCAGGAAGGTTAGTCTAACTTATGATATGGAAGAAGATTTCCCAAAGCTCACCAAAGAGGAACCAATCCAGAAAGAAGAATCAAGCTCAGATGGTGATGACACAATTAACCTTGAAGAATTGAAGGCATGGAAGTCCAAAGGGAAGATGAAAATGAAGGAGCTAGAGGATATACTAGAATCCTCAACTCAAGCTATGAGGAGATCTCAGAGAGAAAGTAAGAAGCCTATCAGATATGGGTATGACACTTCTCTTGTAACTAAGCATTCTGTATATCTTGCAAAGGATTTGTTGAATGAAGAACCAGGTTCATATGAGGAGGCAATCACAAAAACAGAATGGAAAGGAGCTATGGATGAAGAAATAGAGGCTCTCAAGGAGAGTGACACATGGGACTTGGTACCCAAGAAGGATTCTATGAAGGTGATAGGATCCAGATGGATCTACAAGCTAAAGAGGAACTCTGATGGAACAATCAATAGGTACAAAGCTAGGTTGGTAGCCAAGGGTTTTGCACAAACCCAAGGCATTGATTATGAGGAGGCATTCTCTCCTGTGGCTAAAATGCCAACAATCAGAGTACTAGTGAGTGTAGCTGCATCGAAGAATTGGAACATGTACCAATTAGATGTCAAGAATGCTTTCTTGAATGGATGGATATCTGAAGAAGTCTACATGTCACAACCACCTGGCTATGAAGATCCCAAGAAGGTAAATTATGTTTGTAAATTGAAGAAGGCTCTATATGGATTGAAGCAGGCACCTAGAGCATGGAACTACAGGTTGACAACATATCTCCAAGACCAAGGATTTGTGATGAGTAAGGCAGACACATCTCTATTCATAAAGAGGAGTAGTACAGAGGTAATCTATCTCTCTGTTTATGTTGATGACATCATCATTACAGGTAATGATGTCCAAGGAATCAGAAGCATCAAAAAACAGATGATGAAGGAGTTCAAGATCAATGATCTTGGATTATTAAAGTACTTCTTAGGTCTTGAATTGATTTATACAAATTCAGGTATTTTCATCACTCAGAAGAAGTATATTCAAGACATGTTGAAGAAGTTTAATCTGTAGGAAGCTAAAGTCTCAAGTACTCCTATGGAAGTCAACCTAAAGCTTAGTGCTCATGAAGGTGATGAAGTCCAAGACATTACAAGATACCAAAGTATGGTTGGTAGTTTGAATTATGCTACCTTAACCAGAATTGACATAGCATATGGAGTTAGTGTGCTAAGCCAATTCATGCACAAACCAAGGGTACCTCACCTAGAGGCAGCAAAGAAGATCTTGAAGTATCTAAAAGGAACTCAGAACCATGGTTTGTACTTTCCTTATACATCAGATATTGACATTAAAGTATATTCAGATGCAGATTGGGCAGGGTGCAAGGATGATAGGAGAAGCACATCAAGATACATAGGTTTTGCAGGTGATAAACCTATTTCTTGGTCAGCCAAGAAACAACCTACAGTAGCTTTGTCATCTACTGAAGCAGAATATAGAGGGCTAGCCAATGCCACTCAAGAAGCTGTCTGGTTGAAGCTTTTGTATGCAGAGTTAGGCCTATACACAAGGCCTCCAATTATCTTTGGTGACAACACAAGTTCTCTTCACCTTGCCGCTAATCCAATATATCATGCTAGGACAAAACACATAGAGGTTCATTACCACTATGTGAGAGAAAAATTGCTAAGCAAAGACATTCAGTTGACTTATGTGTCCACTAATATGCAATGTGCACATTTACTTACTACAGCTTTGGATGGAAACAAGTTATGCATATTCAAATCCATGATTGGATTGCAGGATGTGATTGAAGATTGAAGATGAAGACTTAAGCCAAAGTGTTTGGCTTGAGGGGGAGCTGTTGGTGCAATTCAAGCCTTCACACTTGGTTTGGAACCTTGGAAACTTGGTGTTGAAACCTTGGAAGCTTAATTCACTTGAAGAAAGGACCATGTGAACTTATGCTTATAAGTTCCTACTTCTTTACCCCTTGTAAAAGTCTAAATGACTTGGCATGTAAATGATCACACCTACTTGATTGGATTCGTGGAAATTAGAATGTATAAGTGGAGAGAATATCTCCCCACTTTTAGATGAGTGATTATAGGGAGCCTTAGATTTGAATTTGAAATTCAAACTTACTTCCTACACATATAAAACTCAAGACAAAACTCGCGGGTTGTGTGTCATCTCCCGAGTTCATTTCTTTTGTATCTGAGTGTGTGAGTGTACTACATCTTAGACCTCACCTCTCCAACTCATTAGGCTATGCTTATAATGCCAATGAGATTGTACATTCATGTGAATTAATAGAAAGAGTTACATTCATTATCTCTGTGATTCTCTGAGTATACACTCCAAGTCTGTCAACTTCTACAAGTCATATCTTGATGATTTCTCAACCAAATCAAGTGATTCAAAGCTTGTTGGAACCAGCTCAAAGCATTCTACAGGAATACAAAGTTTGAAGAAGTTTGGTTCAGCCATTTTCGAGATATCGTCTTCGAAGCAGTCTCTCGTATTTGTCTGCACATCTCCTAAAAAGTCGGGAGTGAACATAAACTTGCTAAAGTTATTTCTCTGTGCATAGTTTATCAATTTGAATGATTCCACTTGCAAATGGTAGCTTGTTAAGATAATTTAATATGTACAGAAGGAATTTGATCAATTGTAAGTGTGCTGGTCATACTGAGTGAAAGACTGAGCAGGTGTCATTACCAAAATAACAAGTTTTCTTGATTTGTTGAAGTCTCAAGTAGTCTGTTTTGATTTGATCATCACACATATCATTTGCAAAGCACATATATGCTTTCTTGGTATCATTTGGAAGCTAATCAAGTGTACTAAGCATTCTTGGAGTCAAAGAGGGCTGGTGTGAAGCAGGTTTAGCAGCACCTATTCAATCTCTGAGTGCATCCAACCATCCTCTCCCAACATGTATGGATATGTATGTGTATGCATGTGTATGTGTGTGTATGCATCATTATGTGTGTATGTGTGTATGTGTGTATGTGTTTGTGTATATGTGTGTGTATGTGTGTGTGTGTCTATGTGTATGCGTCGCTACGCGTCTATGAGTGTGTATGTGTTTATGTGTGTGTATGTGTCTATGTGTGTATGTGTCTATGTGTGTATGTGTCTATGTGTGTATGTGTATGCATGTATGTATGCATAGGTGTGTGTATGTGTGTGCATGCATTATGTATGCATATGTGTGTGTATGCATTATGTATCTGTATGTATGCATGTAAGTATGTATGTATGCATATGCATTATGTATGCATATGTATGCATGTATGTGTATGTATGTGTATGTCTCTCTATGTGTGTGTGTATGCATATATGTGTGTGTATGTTTGTATGTGTGTATGTGTGTATGTGTGTGTGTATATGTGTGTATATGTGTGTCTATGTGTGTATGCATGTGTATGTGTGTGAATGCATCATTATGTGTGTATGTGTCTATGTGTGTATGTGTGTGTATATGTGTGTGTATGTGTGTGCGCGCCTATGTGTATGTGTGTGTGTCTATGAGTGTGTATGTGTTTATGTGTGTGTATGTGTCTATGTGTGTGTATGTGTCTATGTGTGTATGTGTATGCATGTATGTATGCATATGTGTGTATGTGTGTGTATGCATTATGTATGCATATGTGTGTGTGCATTATGTATGTGTATGTATGCATGTGCATTATGTATGCATATGCATTATGTATGTGTATGTATGCATGTGCATTATGCATGCATATGTGTGTATATGCATGTAAGTATGTATGTATGTACGCATATGCATATGCATTATGTATGCATATGTGTGTGTATGCATGTAAGTATGTATGGATGTACGCATATGCATATGCATTATGTATGCATGTATGTGTATGTGTGTGCATGTCTCTCTATGTGTGTGTATGCATATATGCGTGTGTATGTGTGTATGTGTGTGTGTATGTGTGTGTGTGTATGTGTTTGTGTATGTGTGTATGTGTGTGTATATGTATGTGTATATGTGTGTGCATGTGTATGCATTATGTGTGCATGTGTGTATGCAACATTATTTGTGTATTTGTGTATATGTGTGTGTATTTGTGTGTATGTGTGTGTCTATGTGTATGTGTGTGTGTGTCTATGTGTGTATATGTGTGTATATGTGTGTGTATGCATATGTATGTGTGTGTAAGTGTGTGTGTGTGTGTGTGCATACCTTGCTTCAAGTAGATGTGTCTCTCTCTCTCTTGTGCTCTCTCTCTCTCTCTCTCTCTCTCTCTATCTCTCTCTCTCTCTCTCTCTCTCTCTCTCTCTCTCTCTCGGTCTCTTCTTGCTCGAGTCTAGATCCCGACACAAATGTGCCGGGAGAAATGGATTTTTTTTAACATTCCAGAGCATCGCATATGCGATGCTCTTTAGTTTGCCAACGTCGCTAATAACGTCGCTAGTCAGCGACGTTATTTGCGACGCTCTAAATTAGCATCCCTTATGCGACGAGTGTAGAAAAAAAAAGAATAAAAAATTGTACCGTCGCTTATGCGATGCCAACGTCGCATAAGCGATGGTACCCATTTTTTTTTCAATTCGGGGGTGTCGCTATGCCCCCCTATTTCTTGTAGTGATTGGCAAACCAAAACTGGTATATATCTTTGGCACAAAAAGATGAAATATCCTAGACAAGCACTACGATAGTGTGTTTGAAGGCCAAAACAAACTCAGATTGCGATTTCGGCACCACAAAGCAAAGCTGCTTTGATCTCGAAAACACGCTGAGTATGCTCACCAAAAATCGTGCGATTAGGAGACTACAATTAGAGAGGTGTCGATGACACCCTAGATGAAGCGACGACTTACTCTGATACCAATTGTGGGAGTTAGATGTCTGCGGAAGCATGCAAACAGCACAAGGAAGAAGGAGAAGCTCGGATCACAACACACACTATTGAATGTATTACCACTAGAATGTACAAAGATAAGTAGCCCATTAGGGCAATAGGTGTATATACAAGCCACGGGAAAAAAAACCTCTTAAAGAGGGAAAAAAGTGCCCCGGCAGTCCTAGAGTGTTCACACACATCACTACGTAAATATATGAACATCTCTCCATATCCCTCTCTTAGCCTCTCCTGCGTTGATTACTACCTACAACATCGGGATCTCTCTCTCTCCCCCCAATCAATCATGAAGAATCAAGCCGACTCCCTTGCCATCACCGCCTTCAATCTGCCATCATCAAGCTTCTCTATGCAGCCCTTGGGCTGATGCGTAGTGGGCTCTAATTGATTAGGAAGTCATAAAAATGCTGCTCCAGCCTCCGACCCACCAAAACATTGCCACAACATCCAGCATGCTTATTGCAGAGACATTAACAATCCTCACATTAAACTATGCTGATAAACGAGAGAGGCAGGATATAAGTGACTCTATTGTTGAGAAGATGGCGCATGGTTGGTGGATCAGATCAACTGCCAAGTCCAACAATGCATGCAGGGTGCTTCAAGCAAGCTCACGTGGTGCAATGTAGACTTAAAGAGATAAAAAACTTAATAGAAATTCACGAGATCACGTACACAACATATCATCATATAGAAGAAAAACATTGATTCATAAACTCTTTATATGATTCTAATGAAAATAATGAAAGATACAAGTTACCAATTCATAATTGATCATAAAGTTGTCAAAATAATAATCTTCAAAAACCCTCCACTAAGCATGTGTGTAGAGCTTTCTCTTCATAAACTTGAGCCTCCATCTTCAAAATATGTGTATAGCCTCCATGTCGTTCAACTCCTCCATGTGTTCATCTCCTCCAAACTCCAATGCTTCAAGAATCTATTACAGTTCCTCCTAGAGGGCTTCTTGAAGAACCTTCACCAGATTGGCTCAAGTCTTGGATCACTTACAATGGCACCAAAAGGGTTCTTTTATAGTTTTTATAGTCTTTGTAGCCTCCAAGCGATAAATTGTATCATAAAGTAAAAGCAATAAAGCATGCGCCAAATTCTTGAAAAGCAAGCAATCATAGTTTTTTTATGTGATCGTATTCTTTCAATCGCAAACGTTTTTGCTTTTAAAGTTTAGCGTATGTCTGCTTTTGTCTTAACTTTTCACTTTAATATTTTAATGGGTATTGTGCTTCTTTTGTGGATTCCCGCATGAATGCGTCGTTGTGAGCTTTCAAAGATTGTGAGTTGCTCAAAAGAGTGAGTTGCTCAAAAGAGGTTATCAAGTTTGAATTGGAGCAACTGCTAGCTTCGAATTGCTTCCTAGGTATTGATGTTGCCCCCAGGATGTCCTCTAGCTCTTCTAAAGATGATGTTCAGAGTAGTCATGCCAAGTACTCATAACCCATAGTGAATGATGGGTAAGTGTGTTAGTGCATGGGTTGAAAAAAGTATGTGCCTTGTGCACGGCCTTGTAATGTAGCCCTATGCATGCTTACTTGGAAAATGCATTGGAAGAAGTATGGTGCAAACATTTGGGGTTTTGAGCTAAGTGCTCAAGGGTATGCTGATCAAGAGGTTTCCTACTCTATCATGGTTATAATGTGGCCCAAGTAGGAGATTCTTACCATAAGGAAAGTTGAGTCGATGCGGATCTCTTCGTGTTGTACACCTTTCATCGTGATGGACCATTGGTTGGTTTATCATTGTCGATGAATTCCCTGGTTGATGGTCCACATAAGCTTGACTCATTCATGTTCCATAAGCCAAACCTAGGAACAAGCTCTCTCTCGCGTTTCTTCTCTCTCTCTTTTTTTTTTGTGGGAAAAAATATCACAAAACAAGAACACAAAAGTTAGTATCAATAGAAATATTTGACATATGTCAATGTGCTCTTGTGCTTGGGATTCTCAAGTGTGTCTATGCAGAGCCGTGTAATGTGGCCCTATAATAATGCATACTTTGGAAATGCATGATCTGAATGGTGCATAAGACAGGGTTGTGCAAGGAGCACATGGTTGTTGCTCGTCGAGGCTTTCAATGTTATTTGCAGATGCTATGGCAACCTTTGTTAGAAGTATCCATTGGATCCCCGAATGACAATTGATACTTCCTCCTTATAGGGATCCATTTGAGATTGGTCTTCGCTTCTTTAGTGATCTCCTTTGGCGGCTCCATGTTTGGATGCTTTCTTGAGGCTTTGATCCTGCATGGTTGGCACTGTGGTTCTGTGGGGCCTACTGATGCTTTTGGTTTCCATACCCATATCCTTGTAGAAGAGGTTCTTTGATCTTTTTTGGAGCTCTGTGCTTGATTTAGTCCCTTACCTCGCCTTGGTGTCTTTGTTGTGCAGGTTGTTGCCTTGAAGTCCTCCCCTGGATTCTTTTTGAGTTTCGGCTTGATTGCTTTGTGTCCTTGATTGGAAGTGGTCTTTCTTGAAGATAAGTCATGGTAGGCCTAGACCATAGATTTTGAAGTCTAGTGTGAGGGGGCTGATTTTGTACAAGGGCTTTCTTTGGTACCCATATCATAGTGCGATTCGGTTGGGCTCTAAGTAATTTCTTGGCCACCCAAATTTTCTCGATATTACCAAGAAAATGTGATTTCTATTTCTTGATGTAAGGGTCTTTTGGGCCTTCTATGCGAGTTTTTTGAGAAAACGCATCTTTACATGGGGAATGCAACAAAGGTTGATCTTCTATACATGTATCAGATTTATGCAAGGGGTCAATGGGTAGTGTTGTTGGAGATTGATCTAGAGATTCATCGATACATTTATATGTATTACACATTGAATCTCTAGATGTACAAATGGGTGATGCATTGTCATGATTGACCATCAATTTGACATTATTCTCCACATCAATGATACCTGGTATTTCTTGATCATCTCCTTCTTGATCATATGAGTGTAGATCATCCATGCTTATGGTTTCATGAGGGGAATCCAAATTTACAGGAAGAGAGGGTACTTCCACATCCCCCAAACACTTTGAGTCCTCCATTTCTCCATTCTTCAAGGTTTCCTGTGATTTACCCAAAGAAGGACTAGATTCAAAAACATGAGTAGAAAGAAATTTTTTTTCATGAAAATCACACTCTTTGAAAAGATGATTTTGCCCCCAATTATCATAAGGTGGATAGTCATTAGGATTTTCCATAGACATATATGTAGAAGCACGGGTAATAGGTGGAGAAGACACCTCAAATTCTTGATGATTTTGTGTAATGAACCTTTGGGTGCCAATGATCAAGTCTTCATCTATACAATCCATGACAAAGAATGTTTCCAAAAATTGCATATCATCCACCATAACAGGTAACACAACTTGACCCATGCAATCATAATGTTCACCATTCATGAGGATAGAAGAGTGAGTTGTTGTTTGAATGTTCTCTAAGATAATGACCACTAGGTCAATATGAATTAAATTCCACTCACAATTAGGATTGATATAAACACCCAACCTTCTATGGTCATATCCTATTCTGATATCCACAAAAGTATTATCATATTCTCTTGTTGCAATTAAAGATCCAACCCCCTTAGACATTTCCCCCATTTCCTTGACTCCTTGCAATTTTTCTCTAGATGTTTCATCCTCATGTGAGATTATTTCATGCATTTCATGTTCATCTCCCTTCTCTTTTCCCATCTTAGCCCCCTTTCTTCTCTCTTTTGCTTTTTTCTTTCCCATGATGTAATTTTTCTCCCTCTTGGTATTGCAAAAAACTCCTTTGGAGCCCCCTTGGTTTCCTGGTCCCACTTGAGGGTCAAATTCAAATTATCCATGTAGGATTCGAAACGAGCTTTCCAACGAGCTATAGAGCCCAAAAAATGGACTTTGGATGAAAAAGTTATGTCAAATTAGGCTCCTGGGGGTCAAAACAGGCAAACAGTTCACAAAATCGCGATTTTGTGATCTTCAAGAGAATCCCGATTTTGTGAACTTCAAGAGAATCGCGATTTTGTGAACTTCAAGAGAATCGCGATGCTGTAAATCTCCAGAGAATCGCGATTTTGTACCTTGAGAATCGTGATTTCACATAATCGTGTTTTTGGCTGAAAATCGTGACTTATGAGAATCGCGATTTTGAGCAGAAAATCGTGTTTTTGAAAATCACGATTTTGAGCAGAGAATCGTGTTTCTAGAGTCTGCACTAATTTTTAGTGGATCTAATGGTTAAACTTCTTAACTCCTCAACTATGTTTGCACTCCAATCTGGATTTTTTTGGAACCAGTACAAAGTTGTAATTTTTGAATTCTGCAAAGATTGACATTTAAAACAATTAGAAACATATTTTTGCACATCTTGAATTTTTGTAGGCCAATGTAAACCCATTCTATTGAGATTGTTTAAGGTGACTATCATGGAAGCATGAGTACATGGATTCCAATAATGAGCTTTTGTTAGATATTCTTGCTGCTCAACTTCTGGAGTACAATATTCCAGTATACAAATATGATTTAGATGATAGAAATGCCGAGCTAGTAATACAAAGTTCCTACTTTGTAATACCAAATGTGTGTTGTTTTCATGTGTTCTACAAGGTCCCCTGGTTAGCAAAGGCACCAAAGTCATTGCCCACTCAAGAATACTTTCTATTTTGAACAGATATGTATCTGGTAATTCATCATCTAAAGGTTACTTTGGCTCTCTGGTTTGTATCCTGGACAAATGATTTGCTCTTAAATGAGTTTTCCCTTGTCTGACCACTACCTCAAACTCAAATTCCATTAATAGTAGGAACGATCTAACTATCCTACCTGTGTGACATGGTTTGTTCACTAAGTAAAGTAAGGCTTGGTGATCCACAAATAATTTAAACTTTTTGGCTAAAAGATAATGTCCATACTTCTTTATAGCAAATATCATTCCCAATCCTTCTTTTTCGATGCTTGTATAGTTTCTTTCAGCTAAATTCAATTGCCTACTAGCATAAGCAATTCGAAAGTCTAATTTGCTTCCTTCTATTGGTTGTGCCAAAACACATCCTAAAGCAAAGTTTGAAGCATCAACATGAACATGAAGAACTTGATTCCATTGTAAAGGTTTTTAGAATAGGTACTGTCACCATACATGTTTTTAAAACCTCAAAGGCTTGGTCACATTCTGTGGTCCATTCAAATTTTGTAATTAATGCATACAAGGGTTTTGCAATATCTGCAAACTTGTGTACAAATTTTCTATAATACCCATAGTGTCCCATAAAGGTTTGAAGTTCTTTCACATTTGTCAGTTTTGGTAGATCCATTATGGCCTTAATTTTTCTCTCATCAGTTGAAATTCCATTTTTAGAAACTATGTGACCCAACATTCTCCCTTGTCTCACAAAGAACACACATTTCTTAGGATTTAAACACACTCTCTATGTTCTACATTTCTTGAATATATTTTCCAGATCTTTCAAATGATCTTGTCTTTTTAATGAAAACGTGCAGATATCATCAACATAAATTTCCATCATGTTTCTAAGAAATTCTTTGAATATGTGGTACATCAACCTTTGAAAGGTTGCTAGAGCATTGGTTAAAACAAAAGGCATAACCCTAAATGCATAAATTCCCCATTATGTGGAAAAGGCAATTTTATGTTGGTCTTCCAAAACTATAGGCACCTGATTATATCCTAAAAAACCATCCAAAAAACTAAAGACCTCCTTGCCTACAACTCTTTCCAAGAGATGGTATGTTATTGGTAATGGATAGCTATCTCTTATAGTTGCTACATTAACATTTTTCAAATTAATGTATACCCTGAGTTTCCCATTCTTTTTAGGTACCACAACTATAGGAGATATCCACTCTGTGTACTCAATTTCATAGATGAATTTAGCAACTAGTAATTTGTCGATCTTCTCCTTTATTTTAGCATAGTATTTGTCATTAAATGTATAATGTCTTTGTTTGCTAGGTTTTGCATCAGGAGTAATAGGAATCTTATGTTCAGAATTTTTACGATCAATTCCTTTCAAATCCTTATAATTGTAAGCAAACACATCCCTGTAAGTTTTAGCGAATTTCATCAATGCTTCCTCCTCTTGATTTGTCATGTCATCAGCAATGACATGGTGCCTATCTTCCCCCTCTTCTTCGGTAAAATCACCACCTTCTTAGTCTGTTCTTCATTGTCATATGCCTCCCCCTTTTTCTTATCCCTTTTTTAAAAGTAATGTCTCTTCTACTTCATATGTCTTGAAGTTTGAAGGTACATCAAATTGTTGGTCCTCTTCCTTCATCTTTTTATTTACTTTAATTTTTTGTTTTTTTTTTTCCATTTCTTTGTGTATACATTTTCTATAAGTTCTTGAAATTTTGTCTTTTATAGCATCTATAGCCTCCACTTCTTCTAGAAATTGTGTTTTTCCAGTATTTAACATTATCTCTTCCTTCAAGTTCTCTTCTGCTTTTGACACCTTTATCATTTGTATTCCTATATGAAAAATATCATATTCTTCTTCATTTTGAAATTGTACTCCTACATATTCATCATTGGCCAAATCCATTGTAGTCAAAATCTGATTCCATCCATAAGGATCAAATTCTTCATCTTCAAATTTCTATGGTATGTAACTTTCATCTTGTGACTTCCTTTCTCCTTGACGATCCTCTTTTTTTAACAACCTTCTTTTATGTATGTGGTTCCTTATCATATTACACTTCCAAATTGATGGTTCTTTTTCATTTTGATCTTCACTTCCAGATTCTTCACCTGATTCTTGATTTTGATGTACTTTGAACAATTCTTGAGGGGACATATCACTATACTACCCATTTCTCAAATTTACTCTAGTTACCCTTCCTTTGCTTTGAAGATATAGGCAATCTCTTCCCCAGTCTTGCACAATTTGCATTTGTCTCATAAATGGTCTTCTTAGGATAATTTCATATGAGGTAGATTGTGGAAATTCAACTATGGCAAAAGTTTGTTCTATCTCTATTCCACATATTTCCACAATCACCTTTTCCCAAATTCCTAGAGGTTTTTCTATGTGTCCGTCTGCAAGTTGTAGTCTCATTTTGGTAGGTATCAACTCATTCTTTCCCCATTTCTCCCAAGTTTGTTTAGTCATAATTGCCACTCCAGATCCACTATCTAATATTGCCTTGGCATGATTATCACCAAATTGTATTCTCAAAGTTGAGTTCCCTTCTTCTCCTTCACAATATCCTCCTATCTTATCAATAGGTATGTACAACAATTCTTCCATTTCCTATTGTTGTGGATCAAGGCTCTTTGACTTTGTTTCCCAATTTTTCATATTATGTTGTAAATGAGGATTTTGTTTTAATAAATCTTCCATTGTGGTTTGATATAGAATTGTACAGTGTTTGTCTAGATTGATTTGGAAGGTTATTTGTGAATTTTCTTCCTGAGCAAGATGTTTCCTGATTTTTGTTGCATCTGACTCTACAATTGTTTTTTGATGATTGTCTATTTCTCCAAACTTATGTTGTGCTTCCTGTATAATTTGTTTACATCTCTGCATTCTCTCATCCGCTATATCTAGCATAGGATATACCAACACATGATCTGTGGGATTTGGTCCATCTTGAATTCTCCCTTTGTATGCTTCTATTAGAGTTTTCAAGCTTTTTGAATTTTGTACCTTATCTTGTGTCTGTGTATTTTTTGTTGACTATTGTTTGAATTTCTTATAGTTTCCTCTTCTAGATTTTTTTTCCCATTCTCATCTTTCTTTCCCATCTCCCTTTTTTTTTGTTTATCTTTTCTTTTGGGAATAAATTTTTCTTGTGGTCCTGTGTGTGTGTCTCATTTTTTATGCCTTGTTGTTTAGCTTGAGCTCTTGTTATGGCATTTACAGTTACATGTTCATGATCACTCAATTCTTCTTGCTCCATTATGTTAACTGCTTTTAATGGTATGTTACTAGATGTGTTTGGTAGTTTTTGAGGGTTTCTTGGACAATCTCTTCTTAAATGTTCCCTACCACAATACTTACAATAGGCTCCTTCTATTATTGATGTTGGAGGTTGTGGACAGTCTCTAATGAAATGTTCCCTCCACATCTATAACATGTTATCTTCTGGCCTCCTTTGAATTGGGGTTTCTAATTGGACATGTAATTATTAGTTATGTACATGAATGTGATTGTGTCCATTTCAATTTTCCCATTTCCCATGTCTAAGGCTTGCAGTTCTAGTTCTCTCTATTCATATCCTTCCCAATCCACCTGATATCCATCACTCAAATGGTAATCCTCTCTGTAAGATGATCTAAGTCTTGTGCTTTCTTCTTCTACAGGTGTGTATTTTACTGGTACTACATTTGTTGGTAATGTTAGTTGTTGCCCCAGTACAGGTCACCATAGCATAATTGGAAGATCCTTTCAAATATCTAAAAATTCTCTTAAGTGATTTCGAATGAATCTTAAGCAGATTATGCATGAGCCTGTATACTTGAGAAATTGCAAATTGAATGTTCGAATGTGTATTACCTAGATATATCAAGCAACAAACTGCTTCACTATATAATATAGCTTCAAATGGTTCTAAATCTACTTTCAACTATAATGACACATTGATATCCATAGTTTTCTACATAGGCTTAGAATCTATCATCTCAAAACTTTCAAATACTTTCTCAATGTATCTCTGTTGTGTCATGTTGATACATCAACTCTATGCTTGAAGTCAATCCCAAAATAATAATGCAAAATGGCTAGTTTTACAGCCAATGTATGCTTAAGTTGTGCTTTAAAATACTGAAGGTTTGAACCTTGGGACCTATCATGGTCATATTATCAACATATATGATAATAGTAATAATAAAAATGCCTTTCTTAGCTTTAACATAAAGAGTGGGAGCTACATATAAGTTTTCACAACCAATAGATAGAAGATAGTCATGTATCTTCTCATACCAACCTCTTGGTGCCTACGTTAGTACATACAAAGCTTTGATAAGCTTGCATAATATATGCTCTTTACTTGTCTCTTCAAAACCTTCTAGTTCTTGAATATAAGCATCTTCATGGAGATCACCATTAAGAAAAGCAGTTTTGATATTTAACTAGTATACTTTCCAAACAAAGAATGCAAATAAAGAGAATGCTATCTTGACTACTTTCATTCTCGATGTAGATGCAAAAGTTCCATCATAGTCAACCCCATTCTTTTGTGCATAAATGTTGACACTCAAGATCAAGCACAAAGCATAAAAGTGCATTGAAGAAGTGGACACACAAAAAGAGGAAGCATGTAGGGATCTCCAAGAAGTAAATGTCAAATGTTTAGAAGAAATCCCTATAAAAATAGTGATTTTGGTCACTAAAAACAATTGTAGATACCATTTCACATTTTTGTAGATCCATTTTGTTAAATCCTAGGAGTCCTCAAACATGAAAACTATTAGAAGTACTTTCATACTAATTTTCATAATTTGTAGACTCCATTTGAGCCCCCAAACAAGCATTGGAACCTAATTTTTAACTAGGTTAGACACTAGGTCTAGACAGGGTCAAAATCACTCAAAAAACTATAAAAAGAGTTAGAGAGCTCATTTTTTATGCTGGCTTGTAAGAGATTGAAGCTTTAAGAGAGTTCTTTTGTAATAGGAAGCTTTCCATTGTTCCTCTCTTTGTTCTTACCTTGTGTGCACGCGTGTCCGTATGTGCATGCATGATTGTGTGCTCTCTCTCACATACTTGTGCACTCCACCTGCTCACGGTCTTCATACCAATCCTCATATCTCTGCGGATTGACATTTATGAGGTGGATCTCCTCACATTGGTACTTACCATTGTGCAAGAGTGACACCAAATTTGGTGACGTTGCTAGGGAGAGAGATTCAAGGATGAGTCTGTGATGGTAAGACGTAGAGTAGTGACATTGGAAGGTAAAAAATAGTCATTTTTGGATCAATTTCTGAGTTTTTCTCCACCTTCATCACCATCATGATCTCTATTTTCTCCCATCTTTGTTTTTACTGTACATAAACCATTTGCACCTCGTTTTATTTTTCATTTGGAGCTACGAGCAAAGTGTCTAGAGAGAGTTCAATGCTAAAATACTGCTGAAGAGGAGCTTTGCACCCTAAAAACATCAAAAAACTGAGTGACTAGTCACGCGTTGTGAGACCACCTACAACAGGTATCAGGAGTGTGGTATCGTGATAATGCATATATATTTTGCATCTACAGGGACATAACAATGACAAGGAAGCCATAAGGTACACATATTTGCCAAAATTTTTGAATTTGGACTTCAGAAAGTGCAAGCATCATGGCCGATTGAGTTTAGGTATTGCGATACCAAAAGTCTTGTGTGTTGTGATACTTGGTAGGTATCGTGTATCACCGATAACTACTTCCTGTGTATCACGATACCTACTCCTCGTGTATCACCTTTATCGTGTATCATTGGGTTGAGTATCACAAGTGCTGTGGTATTGTGTATCATGAAGGTCGGTATCATATCATCAGGCCTAGTATCATGTATCGTGACCGTCTAGTATCGTGTATTGCATGACCTCCAGTATCGTATCGTGAAAATTTGGTATCATGTATCCTTGCACACTTGGGTATCGTGTATCTTTTGAAACCAAGTATCGTATATCTCTTGTGTATCGTGTATCATCTGGCTAAGGTATCGTGTATCGTGTTGGAGCCAGTTATCGTATCATGAAATTCAAAGTATCACGAACCTTAAGTATCATATCATCAGAATTGATGTCATATATTGTCCAAGTACGAGTATCGTATCATGAGGTCAAGCATCCTGCATCATTTACTCTTAAGTATCACCGATACTTCTTAAGTATCGTGTATTACGAGATCGTGAGATCCTATTTCTGTATTTTGATCCCTAGTTGCCTGATTTGACATAATTCTTTCATCCAAAATCCATTTTTTTAGCTCTAGAGTGCATTGGAAAGCTTTTTTTGAATCCTATATGGATTTGATGTTGATCTTCAAATAGGCTAATTTGACGTTGACCTTCAAGTGGGATTAGGAAGCCAAGGGGGATCCAAAGGATTTTGAGCAATACAAGGGGAAAATTGGGACTATTAGACAAGGCTTATGAACCTTAGATCTTGTAGACACCTAGGAAGGGATACACAAAGCATTGGATCATCTATGGCTAGTCTCAACCATATAGCTAGTTCATGGGTACAACAACTAAGTGGTTATCCCTACATGCTAGTTTCACACTATAGTGATTCAAAAATGTCCTTTAGCATGAAAAGACCCGCAGGTAGCTCACGAACTACCAATTTACAGAAAGAAGAAGGTCCGTATAGAACACTATTGAGCCCATAAAAGTCATGTTGGTCAAAGTCAACTACAATCAAAGTCAAAAGGTCAAAGTCAACTGGTCAAAGTCAACAAGGTCAAAGTCAAAGTCAACAGGTGCAAAGTCAAGGTGCTAAAGTGCAGGTGTCAAAGTGCACAGGTAGTGCACAATTAATTGTCCACAAAGGGTAAATTGGAGAAAGTGGGTTGCAGGTTGCAGAGGTATTTCTCTAATTTCCCTAAGGTTCAAAGTGTTTTTAAAGTAATTTGTAAGGTTCAGGTGAACCCTCTCTTATGTGCAAAAGTGAAGACTTAAAAGGAAATGTGAAGGTATGTGAAGCGGCAGCGTACGCACATGGGAAAGTATGGCCCCCCAATTAAAATTTTTGGTTTTAGTCTAAAGTCACTACAAGACAAATCAGGGAGTCGTTGGCTGCCACTTGTGAAGACAATCTTGGGACATCAAAGTGAGCACCAAGATACTCTTGGAGTTAGGAGCGTACGTGAATCGACACACTCAAATCAAGGCAAGGACTATTCTTGGGAAGGCTAGAGTAAGCAAGAGAAGCATAGTCTAAGTGAAGCAAGAGAGAGAAGTGCAAGAGTCACTAGTGTGCGACGCAGAGAAGTGGAAGTGAAGGAGTGCATGGAGAGTGACTAAGGGATTGTGCAGAGAGTGCTAAGCTAGTCCCCCAAGGATCTCAAGGTCTCCTTGCAGTGTGCGCGTGCCGACTGAAGGTATTCATTCCTCCCCCTTAGTGGAAGCTTGGTGCAAGGTGTGCACAATGGTAAGCTTGAAGCACGTGGAGGTCTGGTGCAGAGGAGGCCGGCAACAAGAAGACTTTGGGTATTTGGTAATTTGTAATTGAGCACTCTGTGGGATTTTGCACAGAAGTAATTGCTTGTACTGTGCTTCAACATTGTATTTATCTTAGTGTAATCAATCAGCAGAGGCTTCCAAGGTATATTTTCTCTTCTTGTCTTTTCCTTTTCTCCTACAAACCCTCAAACTCCTTCTTGTCCAAGAATCCCCCAACAAAATTTGACCAAACAGTGGGACTTCCAAGGAGATTTGAGCTTAGGAGAAACCAGTGCTACTTCATCAACCAAAAGGTAAATATTCTTATCAAGTGTCTCATATTAAGTGGGCTATGAGCTGCTCATGACCGCAACCCGGTCCCAAACATTGAGGGTCACCTGCAAGCAAACAAGAAGGAAGGTTGTTAGAAGATCCTCCAGTCCACTATCTTCAACCTCATCAATAAAGAGCATGGCGGGACAGGTAGACTTGGCAACCTTACTCTCAAGATTAAATATAAAGTTTCCTTCTTTCAAAGGCCTAGCTCAAGAGGATCCGGATGAACACATTAGAAGGTTTTTGGCACTATGTAAGACTAGAGGCTTAATGGGTAGGGAGGATGCCTTTTTTATTCTCTTCCCTGCGACATTAGAAGGATTAGCAGATAAGTGGTTCAGCCAGTTTGCTGAAAACCATTTTACCACTTGGGACTTGATGAAAGATGCATTTAAAAACCAATTCCAACATGGTAACCCTACAGAGATCATCATAGAAGAACTAGAAAATTTGAGATTGGGTCCAGGAGAAAAGTTCCTAGAGTTTGTGACTAGGGCCAAAGCACTAATGGCTAAATTGCCAGATCCACCACATGATTTTTTTGTTAAGAAATGGTTAGCTAAGCCCCTACCAGTAGCCACCCAATGCAAAATAAAGGAATTAGTGTTACCTACAGCCTCCATAGAGGATTTCATCAACACAACTACACGCTTGGAGCAGATAAGGCACTAGTATGGAGCAACTTCTTCCCAACCAACATATGGTACAGAAATGGAGGATCCAGTGATCCAGCTAAGGAAGGAGCTAGAGGGCTTAAAAAGAAATAAGCCCTACAAAGAGGAGGAGAATGTTGTTGCTCAGTTGAGAAGGGAGATTGAAGCACTAAAGCTCCAAAAGGAGGAGGAGGCCCAAGCAGAGGAATTGGCTCAGCTGCGACAGGAGCTGCAGGAACTCAAAGGGAGTGGCATCAAGAGTGGGCTTTGGTGTTCCATGTGCAGCAAGCAAGGTCACATAGTAAGTGAATGTCCTCTGTTAAGTGTGACTTGCCAATTATGCAGGAAAGTTTGTCATGAGGCCCATGAATGCAAATCAAGGGGAATGCCTGCAACAACATACTGGGCACAAGGAGGACCCCCACCACCAGCAAATGTTATGGCTGCTGCACCGAATCAAGGTAACAACAACAACCCTAGACAGAGGGATAATTTTGGAAATGGGCCTAGAAGGCCAATTATTTGTTTCAGATGTGGAGAATGTGGGCACTATCAAAGTAGGTGCACTCTCCCAGAAAATGCCCCGCCTTGCAGAAACTGCCCAGAGGCCAGAGACCACTATACAAATTGTTGTCCTAAGAATCAAGCCTCTTCATCCGGGCCCCATATTCAAATGATTTCTGTACACAAAGAAGAACTGTTACATCAGGTCAATGAGCCATCACCATCTACCAGGGTGGTGCAGTTAGAAGAACTTGAATCTTTTAGAGTGCATACAAGAAGTAAGGGGAAGGCTCAAGTGGACATAGGTCAAGAACCAATGATTAATGGATTGAACAAAAAACAAAGTTGCATCTGAAGACAAAGCCACCACATGTGCAGATACAAGGCAAAAAGAAAATTTCATATGTACCAGTGATGCCATTGGACATGCATTCAACAGGGCTCATGAGGAGTTTGATAAGTCGAAGGGAGCCCAGGCTCTCAAGGAATCAGAAGCTTCAAAACTACTCCAGTCCATGAAAAAGGAGGTTAGTATTTTTGATTTAATAAAGATGGATGGGAAATTCAGGTCAGAGTTAGTGCAGATAATTGATGAAGCTTCCACTACAAGTTTGGTGGCAAAGACTGCTGTTGTACATTAGAGAAAAATTGTAGGGGAAGCACCCCTTATAGATTATAAAAGTCCTCGGCTGACAGTATCTATCAAAGGTCATGAATTTCAAGGAGCTATTGTGGATGGTGGTTCTGGCATTAACTTGATGCCTGAACATACAATGGAAAAGATTGGACTCCATCCTTCAAGGCCTGCAAATTTCATTGTTACTTTGGCAGATCAGAGCAAAGTAAGGCCCTTGGGAGTGATCCCAAAAGTTCCACTTGAAGTACAAGGTAATCTATTCATTCTGGATTTTGTGGTTTTAAGATTGCCCCAGGTTGAAGGAAGATTTCCCCTCTTAATTGGAAGACCATGGCTGAGGCATGTAAGTGTCATTCATGATTGGGGCAAGGACACTATGTGGGTACAAAAGAAAGGGCAAGAGCTGACACAGATTCATTTAAAAGAGGGCCTAGATAATCAAGGAAACACCAGCATGATGCAAACAATTGGCATATGCATGGAACCTGAATCGGAGGATCAACCCCAAATAGATTTCGAGGAAGAAGAGGATATTCTAAATTGGCTCCAAGCAGGCAACTCTTCCTCTTGTTTTGGAATTTTTCTTAATAATTCTTGCACAACTGAAGGTTATGATGAAGATAAGGAGAAAGTCCAGGTTGATGGATTGGGAGAGCCCATCACAGACCACAGAAGGGGCAGGAAGACACCCCTCAAATACAACTTGGAGGAGGATATGACAACCACAGATAAGGAAGTTACTAAAGCTAAAGGCAAGGTAAAAGATTCTAGTGAAGAGTGTTCTTTCCCAATTCAAGAAATCCCTACAGGATGGATGCAGGACAAGGAGGAACACATTGAAATCCAAAATACACCTGCTTATGAAGCAATGCACGAAAAGCTAGTGGAAGAAGACAAGGAGATGAGCACAAAGATAATATGGTAGAGAGAAATCATGTCAAGAAAATACAATTAGGCACTCAAGACAATAATCGGCTAGTTTTGGTGGCCACTTGGTTGTGGAGCCATCAGGGCTCCTTGAAAAGGTAAGATCATTCTGGACCCATTATACAGATGTTTTTGCCTGGCATTATAAAGACTTAGAAGGAGTGCCTGCGACTTATGGAGAGCATAGAATCCCTCTGGTTGATGGATCCAAACCCATAAGAGGGAAGAGTTATAGACTTAAACCAAAATATGTTGAAGTTGTCTATGTGGAAATACAGAAGATGGAGGATGCAGAAATCATCATTCCTGTGGAACACTCAGAGTGGCTCTCACCTATGGTTATAGTACCAAAGAAGAATACTAATAAAATCAGAATTTGTGTTGACTTTAGAGCACTCAACAAGGTGACCATTCCAGATGGTTTCCCAATTCCTTTTGCAGAGCAGGTCATTGAAGAAGTGGCAGGACATGCATTATATAGCTTTATGGATGGATTTAGTGGCTATAATCAAATATCAATACACCTAGAGGATCGTGAAAAGACTGCTTTTATCACACCTTGGGGAACATATGTGTATGTAAAAATACCAATTTAGCTCAGAAATGCTCCAGCCACCTTTAACAGAACGGTCAATCTCATTTTTGGCCCCTTATTGCTGGAATCACTTAGAATCTTCATGGATGACTTCTCTTCATTTTCAGGTTCTCACAAGGAAACTCCTTTAGATTAGTTGGACCATCACTTGAGACAGTTGCAGAATGTTTTCAAGAGATGCAGGGAGACTAAGTTAAAGCTCAATCCAAACAAATGTCATTTCCTTGTAACAGAAGGAACTCTCTTAGGACATGTGGTGTCGGCTAAAGGTATGGCCCCAGATCCTGACAAAATCATTTCTATATTAAAGTTGCCTAAACCTAAATCTCCTAAAGAGATTCAAAGTTTCTTGGGGCATACTGGATACCATAGAAGGTGTATAAAAATGTATGCAGAGATAGCTAGACCACTGGCTAGACTTACAGGTAAGGAAGTACCTTTTAAATGGGAAGAAGAGGAGGAAAAAGCATATCAAACATTACAGTCAAGGTTAGTGTCTGCTCCTATTTTGATCACACCTGAGTGGTAAAAAATCTTTCATATACATGTAGATGCTAATGCCTATGCAATGGGGGCAGTTTTGACCCAACCCAGTGAAGAATTTAAAGTGGACATACCAATTCAATATGCCAGTAGAATCTTGACCAAGGCTGAAAGGAATTATAGTACTACAGAAAGGGAAGCCCTAGCAATGGTTTTTGCTGTCCAAAAATTTTGTCATTACTTACTAGGAGTAAAATTTATTATTATAACAGATTACCAACCACTAAAGTACTTGGTCAACAAACCACAAGCCACTGGTAGAATATGGAGGTGGTTATTGTTGTTCCAAGGGTTTGATTTTTCTATAGTCCATACACCAGGTAAAGAAAATGTTATGGCGGATCACCTATCCAGAATCAATATGATGGATCAGGTAGTGGAATCAATGATGATTTTCCAGATGCCCATCTGTTCGCTGTACAAGCTCAAGGTTGGTATTATGATATCAAGAATTTCATTAAAGCTGGTGTGTATCCAGAAAAGGCTCGTGTTGTGCAAAGGAGGAGACTGCTAATAAAGAGTAGACCGTATACCTTCATTGAAGATCAATTACATAGACAGGGAAAGGATGACAGGTTTAGGAAGTGCTTGGAAGAAGAAGAAGTGAGAGAAGTACTTCAATCTGCACATGAAGGAATAGGTGGTGGGCACTCCAGGACATATTATGAGTCAGAGGATACTAGATGCTGGTCTATGGTGGCCTACACTATTTAAGGATGCAGATGAATGGGGAACGGCATGTGACGTTTGCCAGAGGTGTGGACCTAAGCCAACAAAGCAGAGGCATAACCCCTTGATTGTTTCCACTTCCTGGCAACCATTTGAGAAGTGGGGGCTAGATTTTGTAGGGCCCATCTACCCTCCGTCGATTCCAAAAAGAGAGAAATATCTCTTCATAACTACAGATTATGCATGTCCTCTGAAATAGCCACAATCTTGATGATCAAAGAATTGGTCAGATCTCAGTGCATAGTGTAAAGTTTTACACAAATAAGGAGTCAAAATCTAATTTGGGAGGTACGTCATCTATGTCTAAAAGTAGTTTATCAAGCTAGTTATATTTTGTGAGAACCAACTGTTTAAAGTTGTATATGTAAAAGTCACCTGCAGTAAGTGCTTGTTTCAGACATAGGTTTACTTATTAAAGTAAATCTAAAGTTTTTAAAGTTCTCTTGAAGAACTTTAACTTTGAATAGTTGCACAAACATGATAAGAGTGTTGTGACAAATGTTCATAGAAAACTTTAATCATTTCATCTCTCAATGAGTGAATTTTTTGAGGTAGACTTTTCTGAGTGAAGCTAGTTTTCCATAAAGAAGCTTAGTGTTCATATATTGATAAAGAACTTCAAAATTCACGAAAGTTTTGAGCTATACTTGACATAGAGGTGTTCTAAACTAAAGTGTATCTTGTCTTTTGGAGATTAATGATCCCCATCACACACACATCTCTATGAATGACATCTAAAGGTTGAAGTGAAGAGTGCATTTTATGCACATTCCTTGTTTTCTTTCCATATTCAAAATTCTCACAAAATGAAAAATTATACAAAGATAACACAGGTAAGTAGCCAGCATGAGAAAGATTTTCCATTTCACTAGGAGATATATGGCCCAAATGGCCATGCCAAATACAAGCCATAAGTTTTTTAGTAACAGCTAACAATTGTTCTTTCTGTGATAGAAATAAAGGATAATGTGAGCCAACTATGGTTCCTTTTGTAATAACTATATTGCCCTTTTATATGCAAAAGGACTGAATAAAGAAGACCACCTTGTAATCAAGGTTGTCATGTTGACCAATTGAAATCAAATTGCATTATGGTGTACATTATGCATAATAAATTTTGAACCATTAATGAACTACAAAACCACATCTCCAATCCCAACAACATCATACTGATAAGAGTCACCAAGTCTCACAGTACCAAGAGCCTTTGCTGCATAAGTAAAGAACCATTCTCTATGTGGTTGGGCATGGAAAGAAGCACAAGAATCTAGTAGCCACGTGTGGGAAAGAGAATCAATGATAAAAGCATTTGTAGGCATAGTACTATCAAGTTTCAATACATTAGAATCATAAAAAATAGCATTGATTTCTTCAATCTTCACAGTTAAAGTAGATTGTGCACGAAGTTGTTTTAACATGCTCATCAACCTTCTTTCCTTTACCTTTAGCTTTCTTTAATGCATAGAAGTCTTTCTTCATGTCTCCTTTCTTATCAAAATAATGCCATTCCATGTCCCTCTTCCTTGATTTATTTCTACTCTTATTCCATTGACCATTCTTTTCCTTTTTTTTGGCTTCTAACACATTGCATATTCTTTCCCTGGTACGAATCACAAACGTTATATGCATCTCCACTATGAGTGCCAACCCTAGATTTCCTATGAAACTCCTCACTCAAGAGTGCTCCACATATATCATCATAGGCTAGTTTATCACTAGGTGCACTATTGCTAATAGTTGTGTAGATCCTATCCCATGATGATGGAAAGGTGCATAGCAACAAGACTGCTTTTATTTCATTATCCATCTCCATTTTCTAAACCTGTAATTGAGAGAATATAGCACGAAACTCATTAAGATGAGCAACCAAACTATATTTTTGTTTTATGCAAATGTCATCTAACTTTATCATCAAATACAATTTATTTGATGTCATTTCTTTTTCATGTGTGTTCGATAAAGTCTTCCAAAGCTCCTCTGCACTTTCATAGTCCAATACTGTAAATTAAACATTATCTTCTAGGTGCAATTGAATGGTAGACCTAGCCATTTCATCAAACACATCCCAATCATCTTCATCCATGTTAGTAGGCTTCTTTTGGATTCCATTTACTAGCTTCCATAGCCTCCTTTGGATCACCACATCTTTAATCTAATTCTTCCATAGACCAAAGCTTATGCCGTGAAATTTTTGGATCTCAAAATGGTCTTTTCCCTACAAGTTGTAGCTCGTCTTAGGAACAATGTCACTAGACCTTGATCCACCACAAGTGCCATGATAATAGAGGATTGACTAGAATGATAATGGAGCTAGAATAGTCCAAACAACACTAAGTCAAAAAAAGGATAATCAAGTGTCAAATTCTAGGAAAAATTCAATAGAGTCTTCCCAAAAAAATGGATTGATGAACAATCACCAACCAAAAGGATTATGTGAGAATGTATTTGCTGACATGAGTACGTGTATCAAGGAGTAAAATCGACCATATAGTTGAAGAAATTGAAATCTAGAAAACTCATTCTCCTCTACAAAAGGAGTAATGAGGAGTATCATAAAAAATCACTAGGCTACAAGTACTGACATGTGAACCTGCATGGTCAATCACTAACTCCATTGCATATAACCACTTAACCAAAAGAAGCCAACTAGGTTTACTAGGCACATACAAACAACTATCATACATCTCCTATAATGACGCTAGGTAAGTGTTCTACTTGCATCATCGAAGAAGCTCTGACATCTGGGTGTCTCCCAATTAAGAAAGAATCACCACAACCCTCTTTCTCAACGTCAAATGTTAGGGGAGCACTAGATTGTGCTCTCCAACTACAATAGACAAGATTTTGGAAATACACTTCAGATTACAAGAATACCCACATAGGGAAAATAGTACACGAATATGTAGCTGATACAAGAAGTCCCACAACCCGGGACTATAGGTATAGATAACTCAGCTAGAAATGATACAAGAGATCCCACAACCCGGGATCGTACGTATGAAACAAGATCTCTAGATTACAAAAACTATCTTCTAGGAGATGAACTAGATACAAGAAAGAACTCAACAAGATCTCATACTATGAGATTACAAGAAGACAAGACTGTTGGGAGTGATGGTTGGATGCACTCAGAAGATTGAGTAGATGCTGCTAATCCTGCTTTGCACCAGCCCTCAGTGACTCCAGATATGATTAGTAGACTCCTTGAGCTTCCAAATGATACCAAAATATACTATATGTACTTTGGAAAAGGTTTGAGTAATGACTTGATCAAAACAGACAAGTTTGTAAATCACAAGGTTCAAAAACTTTCTATTTTTGTCTTGATACCTGCTCAGTCTTTCACTCAGTATGACCAGTGTAGTTACAATTGAAAAAATTCCTTCTAGAGATATTCTATTAGCTTAGTAAGCTACCATTTGCAAGTGGAATGAGATAAAATGATAGACTATACTCAGACAAATCACTTTAGCAAAGTTAGGGACACGCCCGACTTTTTAGGAACTCTGCAGAAAAATACCAGAGACCAGTTCGATGGCGATTTCTCAAAAATGGCTTAACCAATTGACTTCAACCTTTGTATGTGTATAGAAGACTTTAAGCTGAATCCAATGTGCTTTGAATCACTTGATTTGGTTCAGTAGATCCTGAGATATGCTCCTTTGAAGTTGACAGACTTGGAGTAGGTAACTCAGAGACAACAGAGATAGTGAATGTGTATACTTCTATTGATTGATGTAATTGTACATACTCATTAGCTTGACAAGCATAGCTAAATGAGGTGTTGTGGTGTAGGCTATGAAGTAGCACTAACACACACAAAGTTACAACAGTAGAATGCCTCGGGGAGTGAGCTGAAGTGATCAGACTAACCGCGAGTTTTTTCTCTCCATTTTTATATGAGTTGAGTGATCATTTGAATTTGAAATTCAAATCTAAACTCCCTAGAATCTCTCCTCTAAAAGTAAGGAGATATTCTCTCCATTTACAAGTTTCCAATTTCCACGAATCTATCAAGTAGGTGTGATTACATAATGCCAAGTCACTTAGACTTTTACAAGGAGTAAAAAGATAATAAATCATAGGTATGGGTTCCTATGGTTCTAGCTTCACATAGTGATATCTTTCAAGGGTTCCAAACCAAATCTTCCAAGGTTCCAAGCCAAGTGTGAAGGCTTGAAATGCACCAACAGCTCCCCCTCAAGCCAAACACTTTGGCTTAAGTCTTCATCTTCTTCATCTTTAGTCTTCAATCACATCCTGCAATCCAATCATGGATTTAAATCTGCATAGCTTGTTTCCATCCAGAGCTTTAGTGAGTAAATCTGCACATTGCATATTAGTAGACACATATGTCAATTGAATGTCTTTACTAAGCAGCTTCTCTCTCACATAGTGGTAATGAACCTCTATGTGTTTGGTTCTGGCATGATATATTGGATTAGCTGCAAGGTGAAGAGAACTTGTGTTATCTCCAAAGATAATTGGAGGTCTAGTGTATAGACCTAACTCTGTATACAAGAGCTTCAACCAGATAGCTTCTTGAGTGGCATTGGCAAGCCCTCTATACTCTGCTTCAGTGGATGACAATGCCACTGTAGGTTGTTTCTTGGCTGACCAAGAAATAGGCTTATCTCCTGCAAAACAAATGTAACCTGATGTGCTTCTCCTATCATCCTTGCATCCTGCCCAATCTGCATCTGAATATACTTTGATGTCAATATCTGATGTATAAGGAAAGTACAAACCATGGTTTTGAGTTCCTTTCAAGTACTTCAAGATCTTCTTTGCTGCCTCTAGGTGAGGTATCCTTGGTTTGTGCATGAATTGACTAAGCACACTAACTCCATATGCTATGTCAATTCTTGTCAAGGTAGCATAGTTCAAACTACCTACCATACTTTGATATCCTGTAATGTCTTGTATTTCATCCCCTTCATGAGCACTTAGCTTTAGGTTGACCTCCATTGGAGTAGTAGATACTTTAGCATCCTGCAAGACAAACTACTTGACCATATCCTGTACATACTTCTTTTGAGTGATATATATACCTGAGTTGGTGTAGACTAACTCAAGACCTAAGAAGTACTTCAATAATCCAAGATCATTGATCTTGAATTCTTTCATCATCTGTCCTTTGATGTGTCTAATACCATTGACATCATTGCCTGTAATGATGATGTCATCAACATAAACACACAAGTAGATTACCTCTGTACTACTTCTCTTTATAAACAGAGAAGTATCAGCTTTGCTCATTACAAATCCTTGGTCTTGAAGGTAGGTTGTCAACCTGTAATTCCATGCTCTAGGTGCCTGCTTCAAACCATATAGAGCCTTCTTTAATTTACAAACATAGTTTACCTTCTTGGGGTCTTCATAGCGAGGTGGTTGTGACATGTAGACTTCTTCAGATATCCATCCATTCAAGAAAGCATTCTTGACATCTAATTGGTACATGTTCCAATTTTTGGATGCAGCTACACTCACCAATATTCTGATAGTTGGCATCTTAGCCACAGGAGAAAATGTCTCCTCATAATCAATGCCTTGGGTTTGTGCAAAACCCTTGGCTACCAACCTAGCTTTGTACCTGTTTATTGTTCCATCTGAATTTCTCTTTAGCTTGTAGATCCATCTGGATCCTATCACCTTCATAGAATCCTTCTTGGGTACCAAGTCCCAAGTATCACTCTCCTTGAGAGCTTCCATTTCTTCATCCATAGCTCCTTTCCATTCTGGTTTAGTGATAGCTTCTTCATAGGTACCTGGTTCTTCATTCAACAAGTCCTTTGCAAGATATACAAAATGTTTAGTTACAAGTGATGTGTCATACCCAAATCTGATAGGCTTCTTCTTTTCTCTCTGAGATCTCCTCATTGCTTGAGTTGAGGATTCTGGTGTATCCTCTAGCTTCTTCATCTTCATCTTTCCTTTGGACTTCCATGCCTTGAATTCTTCAAGGTTTATTGTATCATCATCATCTGAGCTTGATTCATCTTTCTGAATTGGTTCCTCCTTGGTGAGCTTTGGGAAATCTTCTTCCATATCATAGGGTGGACTAACCTTCCTGCATTCATTCTCATACCATGAGTCATTCTCATCAAAGATGACATCTCTGCTTACCTTGAAGCCTTTGTTTCTTGGGTTGTAGAATCTGTATCCCTTTTGGTTCAAATCATAGCCAATGAATATACATTTTTCAGCTTTAGGGTCTAGCTTTCCCCTTACCTGTGAGGGAATATGCACATATGCTACACAACCAAAGATTTTACAATGATCCAGAGAAGGCCTCTTACCATGCCAAGCTTCATATGGTGTCATGCCATCAAGTGATTTGGATGGCAACCTGTTAATAAGGTAGGTGGCAGTGGATACACTCTCTGCCCAAAGATAATTTGGCAACTTCTTTTCATTAAGCATAGACCTAGCTGTTTCTACTATGAGTCTATTCCTTCTTTCAGCTACCCCATTTTGTTCAAGTGAGTACCTTGTAGTAATCTCCCTTTTGATGCCTCTTTCCTGCAAGAAATCTTCAAATTCATTGGAGAAGTACTCTCCTCCACCATCTGACCTTAGCCTCTTCAAGCTTCTTCCTGTTTGATTTTCAACAAGTGCAAGATACCTCTTGAAACAATTAAACACTTCATCTTTATGTTTCATAAAGTATAAGATGGTCCATCTGCTATAATCATCAATGAAGGACACATAATACCTTGAACCTGAAATGGAAGGGTCCTTGCTAGGTCCCCAAACATCTGTGTGTACCAAGTCTAGGTAGTCTTCATGCATGAAACCTTTCCTTGAATAGGGAAACCTGTGAGACTTACCAAACTGACATGCTCCACACTTATAAATCATGTGTTGCTTGGATACATTAGGTATCCCAAGCACACATTGATCCCTGCACATTTGCTTTAGGGTTCTTTCACCTATGTGACCTAACCTCTTGTGCCATATCTCTAACTCTGAAAGTGTTTGATCCTTGTAATTATACAAAGCAATGTTCTTGGTGTCTTCTAGTTCAAAAGTAAACAATCTACCTGATTTCTCCCCTTTGGCTATCCTTCTGAATCCATGTCTTGGGTCCTCCACATATGCTCCATGTTGTGTGAATCTGACCTGCAAACCTTTCTCCACAATCTGACCTACACTCATAAGATTCTTGGTGATGGTTGGTACATAGAGTACCCTGCTCAATAGATTCTGATTACCATCACATGTCTTTACATTTCCAATTTTTACAACAGAATGTTTAGTGTCATCACCTGTCTGTACCTGATGTTTGCCCTTGGGTTCTTCCAAATCAGAAAGTAGTGCCACATTGCCAGCTACATGGTTAGAACATCCTGAGTCAATATAAAATAAATGATCATCATTTGTACCTACCTTGGAGGTCAGATTCATGATCAATAGGGAGTCATCTTGCTCCTCTGTGTAGTTATTGTAATCCCTTCTATTTCTGAATCCACCTTGGTAATTACCATTGTGGTTGTGGTTGTAATTGTTGTTGTATTGATTGTTGTATCCATTGTAGCCTTGGTGTTGGTTGAACCTGCCTCTCCCTTGAGAGTATCCACCTCTTGAGTAGCCTCTTCCTCTCTGATTCTTGTAGTTCTTATAGCATTCATCTGTGGTATGATTGGACAATCCACAAATGTTGCATGGTGATGAGTTGTAGGGTCTCTCCCTACCTGACTTACCTCCTCTGCCCCTGCCTCTTGATGATCTACCTCTCCCTGCATAATTAGCTTGGGAGGTAGAGCCTTCTTCATCTTGTTTCTTCCCTTTACCTTTATCCTTAACTTTCTTATCAGTATATAGAGCAGAGGGGTTGTTACCTTTTGATTGATCTCCTGCCTTTGTAAACTTTGCTTCATGTGTGAATAGTTGGCCCATGAGTGTTGTGAGATCTGGGGTATGCATGTCCATATAGAGGTCCATTGCAGTGGTGAAACTTTCCCACTTATCATCTGCCTTGAGTCCATTTGTTACTTGCCTGACTATTTGCTCCTCTTCAATCTCCTCTCCAATGCTTGCCAATTGGTCTGCCACATCTTTAATCTTTGTCACATACTTTGAGACTGATTGCTTGGGCTACTTCCTAAGGGTTGTGAATTCAATCCACAGTTGATTCTTCCTGGCCCTTGTGTTGGAAGAAAAGTATGTTGACAAGGTTTCCCAAGTCTCTTGGGAAGTCTTACAGTTCCTTACATGAGGTAAAAGAAAATCAGATATAGAGTTAAGAAGGTAAGACCTTGCCAAAGCATCTTTTGCACACCAATGGTTGAGTCTTTCATGTTCATCCTTGGTGGGTAGTCCTCTAGTTTTGAATGAGGGCAATTCCTCATCTCCTGATATGTATCCAAATAAGCTCCTTCCTTGTAGATAGGTCTTCATCCTCAATGACCAAGCTTGGTAGTTGTTCCTGTCCAATTTGTCAATGAATGAAGGAAAACCATCTCCCATGTTTACCTTATTTGCTCTGATACCACTGTTGGGAGTGATGGTTGGATGCACTTAGAAGATTGAGTAGATGCTGCTAATCCTGCTTTGCACCAGCCCTCAGTGACTCCAGATATGATTAGTAGACTCCTTGAGCTTCCAAATGATACCAAAATATACTATATGTACTTTGGAAAAGGTTTGAGTAATGACTTGATCAAAACAGACAAGTTTGTAAATCACAAGGTTCAAAAACTTTCTATTTTTGTCTTGATACCTGCTCAGTCTTTCACTCAGTATGACCAGTGTAGTTACAATTGACAAAATTCCTTCTAGAGATATTCTATTAGCTTAGTAAGCTACCATTTGCAAGTGGAATGAGATAAAATGATAGACTATACTCAGAGAAATCACTTTAGCAAAGTTAGGGACACTCCCGACTTTTTAGGAACTCTGCAGAAAAATACCAGAGACCAGTTCGATGGCGATTTCTCGCAAATGGCTGAACCAATTGACTTCAAACTTTGTATGTGTATAGAAGACTTTGAGCTGAATTCAATGTGCTTTGAATCACTTGATTTGGGTCAGTAGATCCTGAGATATGCTCCTTTGAAGTTGACAGACTTGGAGTAGGTAACTCAGAGACAACAGAGATAGTGAATGTGTATACTTCTATTGATTGATGTAATTGTACATACTCATTAGCTTGACAAGCATAGCTAAATGAGGTGTTGTGGTGTAGGCTATGAAGTAGCACTAACACACACAAAGTTACAATAGTAGAATGCCTCGGGGAGTGAGCTGAAGTGACCAGACTAACCGCGAGTTTTTTCTCTCCATTTTTATATGAGTTGAGTGATCATTTGAATTTGAAATTCAAATCTAAACTCCCTAGAATCTCTCCTCTAAAAGTAAGGAGATATTCTCTCCATTTACAAGTTTCCAATTTCCACGAATCTATCAAGTAGGTGTGATTACATAATGCCAAGTCACTTAGACTTTTACAAGGAGTAAAAAGATAATAAATCATAGGTATGGGTTCCTATGGTTCTAGCTTCACATAGTGATATCTTTCAAGGGTTCCAAACCAAATCTTCCAAGGTTCCAAGCCAAGTGTGAAGGCTTGAAATGCACCAACAAAGACTAGATGTCCAGGATACAAGACTAGATAGGACTAGGACAAGGAACAAGACAAGAACAAGAACTCGAACTTGGAGAGTACTTACTTGGCCGTCATGACTCCTTGAGCTCCCAAGACTAGTATTGGCAATACTCAGAATGAATGTGGCCAACCCCTCCTTATATAGGTTTTCCAAGGGCGGTTCAAGGGCGGTTACGAATTGATGATGTCATCAATTCGAACCATGGTCTCTGGATGTCAGAATTAAGCAAGAAGATAGTTGTTCTTAGGGTTTTGGCACGTTCAGGATGCAATGGAAGCATTGGTTTCCTCTTATTCTGAACCAATCATGAGATATAGGATTCACATGGAATTTGAGATTCAGGATGGTTTCTTTTGTCCATGACATCACCTCCCCCTCAAGCGACGAGTTCCACGAGGAGCGGTCATGTTCTCTGGTCTTGGCTTAATTGGATTTCTCTTATGGAATCCTTGAACCTTAATTGGTGCTCTTTGAAGGTTTTCTGCAAGTTCCCAAGTACGATCACTAATGTCATACCCTTTCCAATGAATAAGGTACTCAAATCTTCCTCGGGATATTCTCGAATCTAGGACATGCTCAACTTCAAATTCTTCATGATCATCTATCTCAATAGGTGGTGAAGGACTAGTTCTCTCCCCTCTCAATGGTGAAATCTGATATGGTTCCAACATGGATACGTGGAAAACTTGATGTATTCTCATGGTACTTGGTAGCTGGAGCTTGAAGGTGACTGAATTAATCTTGGCCAAGATGGTGAATGGACCAAATCTTTGATGATCCAACTTTGCACAAGGCCTTGAAGTTTGCAAATTGCTTCTGAGTAACCATACTTTATCTCCAATTTGATATGATGGATTCTGAACACGATGTTGATCTGCATAGTACTTATATTGTTGTTGAGCTTTACGGATCTCTTCCTTGATTTCTTTGTGAATGTCCATTAGGTACTGGGCCTTGTCTCTAGAAGCTGGGTTCTTGACATGATTTGAGACTTTTATATCCATCCTTGGATGCTGTCCATAATTTGCAAAGAAGGGGGTCTGCTTAGTAGATGCATGAACACTATTGTTATAAGCAAACTCTGCAAAGGGTACAAGCTCAGACCAATCATTTTGATGATAGTTGTTGGTGCAACGGAGATATTGCTCCAGGACTTGATTCACCCATTGTCTTTGTCCATCAGTTTTTGGATGATTTGCTGTAGATAGTTTAACTTGAACACCAAGGAGCTTGTAAAGACTGTTCCAGAGCTGGATATGAACTGTGGACCTCAATCACTGACAATATCATCAGGCAATCCATGAAGCCTAAATATGTACCTGAGAAAAAGTCTAGCAGTGGTTGCACCTATGATTGCCTTGGTAGTTGGAATGAAGTGTGCCATCTTTGTAAATCTATCCACAATAACAAGAATGACATCATACTTATCTGAATTTGATAGATCTGTGATGAAATCCATAGACAATGATGCCCATCGCCTTTTTGGAGTAGGTAGAGGTTGCAAGAGGCCATGAGGTTTATGTCACGGTACCTTAGATCTATCGCAAGTGTCAGAAGTTCGGATATATTCTTTGACTTCCTTCCACATCGGAGGCCAGCAAAAGTCCCCTAATATGAGTTCTATTGTTTTATTCACTCCAAAATGTCCTGCTGCAAGGTTGTCATGGCGTTTTTGAAGTACTTAGATCCTTAGCTTTCTTGGAGGGACATACAATAGGTTCTTATAGAGTAGTAACCCATCCTTTTCCTGAAAGTCGTTTACTTCTTGGAATTTTCCTTCTTGAGCTTCTTGCTTAATGTTACAAAACAATTCATCCTATGGTAGATTCTCACGGATCAAATGATTCAAGGCTGAATCTTCATGATGGCTTGAAGAGATAGCTGCTAACTGGAGATGCTTAGGCTTGAGTAATACACTCTCTTGTTGATCAAAGGCCTCTTCACCCTTCTTTGGTGCAAGGTAAGATCTTCTCGAAAGGCCATCTGACTGATATTGTTGATGTCCTGGATACTATGCGATGACAAAGTCAAACCTGGATAGAATATTACTCCATCGAGATTTCCTTCTATTGAATACGAGTGGAAATAAAATATTCTAAGTTCTTGTGATCTATATACACAGTAACTTTGTGAGTTGCTCCTTCTAGATGGTGATGCAAGGTATCAAACACGTCTACTATGGCAAGAAGTTCTTGGTCATGGATTTCATAAATAATTTCTGGAGGGGAAAATTTCCTTGAATGATATGCAACTAGATGTAGGTGTACATCATCTCCATATTGGGATAGAATGGCCCTTAGGGCAAAGTTTGATGCATCTGTTTCTAGGAAGAAGGGTTTGCTTGAATCAAGATGAACTAGGATTGGGGCAGTAGTGAATGCTCATTTCAAGGTTTGAAAGGCTTTTTCTGCTTCTTTGATCCATCAAAATTTTGAGTTTTCTGTAATCTTGGTAAGAGGTTTCACAATCTTGGAGTAATCTCTAATGAATATCCTATAAAAATTGGCAAACTCTAGAAAAACACACAAAGGTGGTTGCCAAGCAAGGATTGTCTTGATGTTCTTAGGGTCCATAAAGATTCCTTTCTCTGATACAATTTACCCTAAAAACTCCACTTTCGTCTGATTGAAGTAGCACTTCTCCAATTTCGCATATAACCCTTTTTCTCTTAATTTCTCTAGGACTATCTTTACATGACATTCATGATCTTCTAGTTTTTTGGAGAATATCAAGATATCATCAAGATATATTACCACAAAATCATCTAAATACTCTCGAAAGATATCATTCATCATATGTTGAAGGACTGCTAGAGCATTTGTGAGACCAAATGGCATAACTACATATTCAAAGTGTCCATACCTTGTTGGAATGCTGTCTTCCATTCGTCTCCTTCTCTGATCCTAACAAGATTGTATGCTCCTCGAAGGTCAATCTTAGTGAAAAACTTTTCTTTTCGGAGGCATTCCAAGAGCTCTGATATAAGTGGTATAGGATATATATTCTTTTTTGTGACTTTATTCAAACCACAATAGTCCACACACATTCGAAGAGTTTCGTCCTTCTTCTTTACAAATAGGATAGGGGCTCGTGCAGGAGACTTCGAGTGTTTGATAAACCCCTTGGCTAGATTCTCATCAATATTCTTACATAATTCTGTAAGTTCCTCTGGGGATAGTCTATAGATTGGCCCGAAGGGTGGTTGTGCTCCCTCTTGAAGTTCTATGGCACAATCATAAGGTCTATGCTCTAGGAGCATATCTGCATTCTTTTTTTCAAAGACATCTTCAAACCCTTGGTATTGGTCAGGTAGCTTCATTGAATCATCTTTCTTGGTTATAGACTTGATATTACATTGAATCATATGTGTGAATCATGGTCACCAAGGTGTACTCTTAGTGGTATGGTTTCCATGGTTATATTCCCTGATGCTAGAGGCTGTCCATCTACTACTTCAGTTACTACTAGTTTGTTCTTTCGAAGTACTAGAATTCCATGTTTTGTAACGAGTCCCTCATCAATGAAACATGAAGAGGCTCTTGAATCTACCAGAGCTACAAGGAAAAGGGTCGTCTTAGACATGATTAACTTGACAGGGGCAAGACATGTTTCTATGAGTGTGGTTGGAATTAGACCCTTTCTTATATCATGGTCCAGCTGTATGGTCTCTTTGACAACTAGACCTCCTCGTTTCCATGCTCTACAAGGGTGGCTGCGACTTTGGAGTTGGTTCTCTTGTTGGGACAATTAACTGCAATATGGATAGGGTTCCCACAATACAGGCATAACTTGTTATCCCTCCTTCTTTGTTTCTCTTATGGTGTTAGAGGCTGGAACCTAGTTACATGTATCTGCATAGGTTTAGGCATAGACTCATCTCTAAGAGTGGGCTAGAGGGGTTTCCATTGGTGAGGTCTTCCTTCTACTTGCTTTTCTTGTTTCCTTTCAAAAAGGCGGTTATCACATTGAATAGCTTGGTTGATGTATTCATTCAATGTCTTAACCTCTAGCATCATAAGTAGAAGGTCCTTCACATCATCTCTTAAGCCCCATCTAAATTGGCTTATGAAATAATCTTCATGCCAAGTGAGGTCACATATCAACTCCCTAAATTCAGATGCATAGGTAGAGGTAGGACGGTTACCTTGACGTAGCTTTCGAAGTTTTGTTTTTGCCACTCGACTCATTTCTGCATCTCCAAATGCGGTGATGAGCTCCCCAAGAAACCCCTCATAGTCATGAAGTATGACCATATCCTTCTCCAAGATTGGGGTGAACCATGATAAAGCTTGACCATAGAGCAAGGTTCCAATAGAACCGACCTTGGATGCATCATCAAGGTATCTATCAGGCTGCATGCGAATGTACAATTTGACTTGTTGCAAGAATCCTGGGAACTTTGTGCAATCACCATCGAACTTTTCTCCCATGCAGATCTTGGGCTCCCTCATGAAGGATGTACTAGGTCATTGATTTACTTGCATACTCACTTCAGTTGTCTGAAGACTCGATTCGTTCTTCTAATTCTTGAAGGAGTGCACCTGCATGCATTTGATGTCCCATCTCGACTTGTGTTTGTCAATGAGTTAGGTCTTCCCACAACCCGAGATCATAAGTATGGAACAAGATCTCTGCATTACAAGAACTCCCTTCTAGGAGATGAACTAAATACAAGAAAGAACTCGAAAAGATCTCATACTACGAGATTACAAGAGGACAAGACTAGATGTCTAGGATACAAGACTAGACAGGACTAGGACAAGGAACAAGACAAGGACACGAACTAGAACTTGGAGAGTACTTACTTGGCAGTCACGACTCCTTGAGCTCCCAAGACTGGTATTGGCAAGACTGAGAATGAATGTGGCCAACCCCTCCTTATATAGGTTTTCCAAGGGCGGTTACGAATTGATGATGTCATCAATTCAAAGCATGGTCTCTGGATGTCAGAATTAAGCAAGAAGATAGTCGTTCTTAGGGTTTTGGCACATTCCCAATGCAATGGAAGCATTGGTTCATTGGTTTCTTCTAATCCTGAACCAATCATGAGATGTAGGATTCACATGGAATTTGAGATTTAGGATGGTTTCCTTTGTTCATGACATCAAAGGCTTTATGAAAATATGTAATGGCTATATCAATGGCCACATGGACATACATAGGCAATTTCCACAAAAGCATACATAGTTTGTATATGCTCAATATATGTAGAAAATGGAACGGAAAGACTGAATTCATGGTCCACAACACTAGCCAACAACACTTGCAACTATTTCTCAACTCTAATCTTTAGGCTCAAAAACTTGCATAAATTTGTGATGGTTGCTCCCACCACAATTGAAAGGTTTCAAGAAACTTGTTGGTTCAATATTGTGGCTAAATACAAAGCCCCAAAGATGAATATTCATTGTCGAAGAATAACAAAAGAGCTTTGTTCATGATGTTCTTGAACCTGTATAATGGGAACTATGTATGAAAGTACTCCAAAATGACTCCAAGAATCACTCCCAAAATGCTTCAAAAGAGACTTTGAAAGCAAAGAATGAAGCTTTGAGAGCCCAACACAGATTCAAGGTAATGTGAACCTTAGTCTTTCCCCTTTCTCAATTACCACATGAGTGTAACTTACTGGCAAGAGATTGTCAATTAAGCAAGCTCAAGGGGGGAAAAACTAGGATGGGTGATCTCTCGAGAAGTACCAAGAACTTTTTTCTTCCTTGATCATTGAGGTCCTTCGTCGCACACAGCCAACGGTGCCAATGGTGACTTCAATGACTCAGATGACAAGGTATGCCAAAGTCTATACCTTAGTCATAAGCCTTGGAGAAAGCCTTTGGTGGGCGATAACATATTTCATTACCGAAAGGCCTATTACAATTACCTTCCCTCCTTAAGTGGAGTGATCTATCTAGATTGATTTTTTATATCCATATTTTTGCGAGTACTCCATTAGGCTTTGGTGCCAAGCCCTTGGGGATAGCCTAACTATTATTATGGATCGTGTTTAAGAAAGAATTGTTGAAATGTTAGCCTATTAATTTATTAATGTGTTTTGGTGTTTTTGATATAACAACTGAAGGTTCCTAAGGGTGTGAAAGGCCTAAAAGGGCAGACACCAATAATCGGATTTATATTTTATATAGTTTGTAAATAAACCCACATAGAGGGTTCCATTTTTATAAAGATTTGTTAAAATTAGTGGTTAGGATAAGGATCCATATAGACTGTGATCTCTATTAATAAAAGAGAAGGCCTTCCACAAAAGAGAGCAACTTTTACTTTCACGCATGCTATCTGAAGCAGCCTCACTGTAACCGCTATTTTCGACATAATGAAAAATCCTATAAATACATGCACTCGATGGACTGTTGAAATAGAGTGGATGGGGGGGGACTGCACCCAATCTTGTGATTTGTCTAGTCTCTTCACATATCTATTTTTTGTTTGTTTTTTAGCACCCATATCCTTTATATGAGCATGAATTAAGATCCTGATTACAATGGTATCAGATCTCTATGCACAACACTATGGAGGGGTTTGTTTTTGTTCATTTTGGAGTTTGATCTTTATTCATTGCTCATTTTTTGTTGTTTGCTTTCGGATTCCAATTCCAATTTTGATTCTGATCCTTATCCTTGTCTTAGTTTCAGTTTTAGTTTTGGTTTCTGTTCTAGTTCTAGGTCTAGAACTTGGACCTATGTTTACACCCACATTTACTCCTTTGGCTTTCCCTTCTGCATCGACTAAGGCATCAACTAAGTCATCAACTAACACATAAAGTTGGCATCTTTGGCTTCGCTGACACCCGTGGCTCCCTTGGCAACTATTGGCTATATGTGAACCCCTTTTAATTTATGAGTCACAATAATGAGTTTTATATTCACCAAGGAGCAAGGATTTGAACCCACAACCTCACTCTCATAAGGGAATGTTCTACCACTATAGGATCGCTTTGTGTTATCACTCAAGTTCTCTTTTCTTATATTTAATACATTTTGCATCTTATTCTTACTTTTTAAGTTCCCAAGAACGACCATTCCTTTTACATTTTAATACAAGTAATATCAAAATTATTTTTACATATTTAGCAAGAGGGTTTTGTTCTCTACATATCCATGGACCCTACAAACACCATCGAGCATTTTGGTAAGCCACCTTTACCCGAGGTACCCCTTGCGTAACAAGTAGAGGTCATGCTGGACGAACTTTTAGGCACCCAAAACAAGATCCGACAACACAACCAAGTACGTTAGAAGATGCAACTAGATGAAGATAACCTTGCATGGGTTGTAAAATCTATTGCCTTTACCCAATCTCATGGCACACATTCCAAGATTGGTGTTAAAATTACCAATCTCTATGGTTTTATGGCCATAAGGATGGCCCTTTTGTTCTTACATGGTTATCACAATTTGATGATTTCTATTTTGACAGATCATATGCTGAAATTAATAAAATAATTTTTTCTACTAACGTTTAGTAGGGGAGGCTCAACTTTGGTGGAATATCCTTTGTCATAATGCCGATTTTCCAACGACATGGAGGGATTTTCAAGAAAAGCTTAAGGAATTGTTTCTTCCCCTAGAGCTCCGTTTCTGGAAATATTTAGTATTTCTCCACTTGCTTGAAGATGTTTTTGAAGATAACATGAAGAAGAAGTACGATGATGGTTTAGAGAAGAAGATTCAAGAAAAGCTTGACTTATGCCAATCTACATGGCTTCATGAAGCTATTTCCTTTGATCATGATGTGGAGAAAGTACCAATCAATTATCAAAATGATCAGTTTGTAGCCGTTATGTCAGTAACAACAACGTTTTCACCAAGAAAAAATTTTTTTGATCATCAAAACTTTGATTTTCAACTTTCTTTAATATTCTAGTTTGTCGCAGCCATGTCAGTAACAACAATCTTTTCACCAACAAAATTTTCTTGGATCATCAAAACTTTGATTTTTACCTTTTTTTAATATTCTAGTTCTTTATATGTGATACATTTACACATAGAATTCAGTATGTAGGAGCATACATTAGTTACACTTCCCAAAATAAATTAGAATATTTGAGCATATTCTAGATCGTGAATGATTGACAAAAAAACTTTTTGAATAATTAGTAATATACATTGTCGAGAAAATGATGCATGATTGGTGGATTAGTTCAATTGCCAAGTCCAATGGTGTGTACAAAAGGTGCTTCATGTTGACATATCAAGCTCAACATGTGATGATCCACGGAGACACGTATCAATTTTTCGTTTCTCGGACATGTATAGTGGTCACACCGGTATATGTTAAGAATACTTCATTGAGTATAATTACATTTATCTACCGAGAGTGATGGCACATTTGGTTCTTGCCAGCTCACTAATTCACAGACATTAGGTTTTTCCTTATGTAGTGGACTTTATATATTGCACTTGTTGTATTCCTGTTTTTTTAGGTCATTCTTGTACATTTCGTTTTATGTAATAGAAGAAGAAGAAGATCATTCTTCCTTGCCTCAATCTGAGTGTGTGCATCTCTTTGATTGTGAGAGTGTGTGTGTGAGCTCTCTTCCTTATCTCCTTCCTCGTGACATGGTATCAGAGCCAGCGTGGTTGTAGAGAGCTCGTGGAGAAGGCGATGGTGAAGAGTACCCAGCAAGGCCTAGAGAAAATGTGACTCACAAATGACCTCCGTTTGCTACAAAAACCGGTGTGAAGGAAGATCTCTGTTTTGAGCCCACAAGGTGGGGCCCACAGAAAAACCCGGTCACTTTTAGAAATTGTAACTTGCATCATGTTCGACAACGCTGATATATTATAGATGCAGAACTTCAAGCGATTCTGTGTACTCTTGATACATGAAAACTGTGTTTTTCTAAGATCGAACCTTCATGTCATAGGGTGACAGTGTTCAAGCAAAAGTGCTACTTGTAGTATTTTGGAGTGTTGTGAATTGTTGTAGAAATGGCGAACGTAGATGGAATGAGTCATCTTATGAGCGATAAGCTAGACAAGAACAACTTCCATGCTTGGAGATTCAGAATGATAAAATTTTTTATGGGAAAATGCTACTGGAAGTACATCGAAGGAGAGAACGAGAGTGATTCATAGTTACCAGAGAGGAATCGGATAGCAGAATAGTTAAGAGCATATGAGGAATGTAATCAAGGAGCATGAAAGGTAATGTATTGGCTATCTATTAGCATAGAGGATAGCATGATTGGGCACATGCGTGATGCCAAGACTCCGAAAGAGGCTTGGAACAATTTGGTCACATTATACGAGACCAATACAAAGGCATGGAAATTGCAACTCAAGAACGAGCTGCATACATTAGAGAAAAAGAGCATGTTGGTAAGTGACTACACTCTCGAAATCAAAAGCATATGTGAGTCACTTGCATCTATTGGCGTGAATGTAGATGATGATGATAAGGTGAAAGTGTGCCTTCATGGTTTAGGAGCTGCATATAAGCAGTTCACAACTTCTATACAGACGAGGGAAAAACTGTAACCAAGACCAAAGTCAAAAACAAAATCATGGAGGAGGAAGAGGACAATTTCGAGGCAGGGGGAGCCAAAGGGGTCACATAAATTTTCAAAGAAATGATTCAAGTAATGATAGTAAAGGATGTTGGAATTGTGGTAAGCCTGGACACTTTGAACGTGATTGCACATTGAAGAATCAAAATAACAGAAGGCAACAAACAACTATGCATCCACAAGTGCAGATGATTTTGAGAAGCTGTTCATGATTCAACATCACATGATGAATACGATGTCTGTTGGTGTTTCAAAATTGAATGATAATTTCTGGTATGTTGATTTAGGTGCTTCAAATTACATGGCCAATCATGTGGAATGGTTTAGTACTTTGTAAAAATTATGAGTTCCCATATATGTGGAAACAGGTGATGACACATCACACCGTATCAAGCATATAGGAAATATAGCACTGTCTATGGAGGATGAGAAGGTAAAACACCTTGCTGATGTGCTGCATGTTCCAAATATAACAAAGAATTTGGTTTTTGTTGGACAAATGGTTGACCATGGATTACAAGTTAGGTTCAATGCTAATGGATTATGTGTAGAAGAATACAATTATGATGGAAGATTGATTGCCAAAGGAAAAAAAGTGGGCAAGATGTTCACCTTAAATGTAAAAATTCTTGAAATGAATGCAGCCATGTTACAAAAGGTGTAGGAGTTATTGTTGATGTAGAGATCTAGCATAAATGGATTGGACATGCAAACTTGCAAAGGCTGATATTGATGGAGTCAAAGGAGATTGTCCATGGACTCCCAATTTCAAGGTTGCAGAGATGCAAAAGGTATGTGTAGCATGTCAATTTGGTAAACAATCAAGATCATCGTTTCCACATGACAAGCATGTTAGTGAGAATGTGCTAGAAATAGTGCATACAGATGTTGGGGGTCCTGCAAAAACCACATCTATGGTCGGTTCTAGGTTCTATGTTACTTTCATTGATGACCATACATAGAAAGTGTGGGTATATTTCATGAAAGTGAACTGTGATGTGTTCACTCACTTCCAGAATTTTAAAGCTATGGTGGAAAAGCAAACAAAGAAGTATATTCAGACATTAAGATCTGATGGAGGAGGTGAATACATGTCAAATGAGTTAAAAAATTTTCTAAAAAGTAATGGAACTCTACGTCAGTATTCAGGCACGTAAACACCACACCAGAATGGTGTTGCTGAATGTAAAAATAGACATATTGCAGAAATAGCAAGAGCCTTGATGTCTGAGAAGAATATGCCTCATTGTTATTGGGTAGAAGTTGTTCATAGTGTTGTATACATCATGAACAGAACTGTGAGTGCTGTTGTACATCAAGCTACACCTGAAGAGAAGTTTGCAGGTAAAAATCCAAGCTTATCACATTTGAAAGTTTTTTGTAGTATTGCATATGTACATTTTCTAGATGAAGCTTGATCCAAAAGCAAAAAAATGTGTCCTCATTGGATACTCCCTTGAGCAAAAGGGATATAAATGTTATAACCCTCTCACACGACAAGTGAAGGTGAGTGGAGATGTGGTATTTGACAAAATGTCAAGCTTCTATGCAGATGCCAAAGAAGGACTAAATCTTGAACCAAATGGCAAAGAAAATGATGAAAAATCAAGTGCAAAATCTCAAGTTTTGAGTGGACCAGATGCATCACCAAGAAATATTTCCAACTCAAATCCATGGAGTGGAAGATTGCATGGAAATTTCAGTCCAGCAAATTCATCAAATACGTCCATGAAAGGTAAAGAAAATCTTTCTACTAGTACTAAAACATCTGCAGGTTTTGATGACGTTGATGGAGATTCAAGCGGTTCATAAAAGAGTCTTGATGAGGAACTTGGACTTCCCTCTGTGAAGACTCCAGGAGTAAGAAAAGCACATGCAGATGTTACAAGGAGAAGTGACCTAGGACCAAGAAGATATGGGAGGATGTGGAATTCAGTGCAACGATTGACGTATGACAGTTATATGGCTTGTCATTGTGCCTATGATGCTAAAATTTCATGTTTTGAAGATGCAATTGGAAATGCAGATTGGAAAAAAGATATGGATGAGGTGATGGCTGCACTTTATGGAAATGATAGATGGAAGCTTGCCCCATTTCCACAAGGAAAGAAACCCATTGGCTACAAGTGGATTTACAAGGTAAAGCACAATGCTGATGGTAGCATAAGCAAGTACAAAGCAAGTTTGGTAGCAAAAGGATATGCACAAACTTATGGCATTGATTATGAGGAAACATTCAGCCTTGTAGCTGAAATGTCTGCTGTGAGAACACTTGTTGTATTAGCTACGATAAATTGATGGACTTTGCATCAACAGGATGTGAAGAATGCTTTCTTGCATAGTGAGTTACAGGAAGAAGTATACATGGACCAACCACAAGGATATGAAGATTCAAAGCATCTAGAATATGTTTGCACGTTGCAAAAGCCTTTGTATGGGCTGAAGCAAGCTCCTCGTACATGGCATGCAAGGATTGCCGATTACTTAACCACCATTGGGTTTTCTATGCATTTTGCAGAGCTAAGAAGAGCACAAGGCAGAGAAAAAGAAGGGCCCCAAAATTTTTCCAATTTGGACACTCTATTTTTGTATTATAACCATTTTTGTAACATATTTTCCATTGTAAATGCAATAGAGGAGTCCTCTAGATGCATACCCATGGAGATTAGTAGCTTACCCATGTAAATTAGTAGGAAATTAGCCTTTTTAGTGAATAAAGTGCCGGTCTCTTGTGTGAAAGGATCATTTTTAGGGCACATGTATATAAGTCAATTTGTGACTCTTTGTAAAGACTTTTTGCCATTGTGAGAATCAATAGCACAGAAATTCGAATTTGTGTCTTGTCCTCTCTGTATCTTCTTCTTTGTGAGCTTGTTTGCTTGTGTGTTTCTTGAAAAGAGTGTTAGGAAGTCTTGTCTATCCATTCGTGTGATGGTAAGTAGCTCTTAGCATTGAAGCGAGTAGAGGAGTTGTGAATTTCTCTTCTTTGGTAAGTCACATTCATCCGCACTTACTACTTCTCACTCTTGAAGTGTGTGTAGTGAGTTGTTCGTCTAGGGAAGTGAGTGGAGAGAGTAGAGTAGTTAGGAAGTTAGAGTAGCTTTTAACCTTTGTCTTGTTGGTCTTTGTAGTTAGGAGGTCTTTTCAAAGAAAGGTATAAAACCCAAAAAATTGTCTTTTTCCAAGTCACTTGTTTTTCTGAGCAAGTATCATGAGAGTCATTAGTCGAGTGTCGCATTCTGACAACAAGGAGATTGGGGGCAGCGCAGGGCGAATAGGAGTGTTAGAAGAGTTGGAAGAAAGCTTCCAAGGTGAGCACACTGATCCTTTGTGCATAACACCCTTTCAAATCAAGTTTTCCAGTAAAACGATCTGTGCCAAGTATTGTGGGGGTCTTTCAGGGTTAAGAAAGTTTATTTTTGATGAGACAGATGGTCAGGAGAGGGTAGATGAGCATTAGAAACACTTGTATGCGTTTAAAATCCAAAAACTCTAGTCAAAAAATTGAAAAAAGTGTCAAGTATCGTGTTCTCCCGCGGTTGAGGTATCGCGATACCTGAGTATCGTGATCTCTTGTGGTTGAATATCGCGATACCTGGCCTTGCTGAATATCGTGTATCATTGAACTCTTTTGACGATACCTGTCAAGTGTCGGGTATCGTTGAGAAATCTTCACGATACTAGTCGGATATCGCATCTCGTGTATCGTGAATTCTGATCACGATATCTGTAGGGTATCATGTATCGTGAGTCTCTGATCCCGATACTTGCGAGATATCATGTATCGCGGGGGCAGCCTTCCCGATACCTGTGAAGTATCGAGTATCATCATGGATTTTCTTGCGATACTTGTCGACTATCGAGTATCGTGATACACAGCAAGGTCTAGTATCGTGTATCGTGGAAATTTTATGGTGGAATATCGTGTGTCGTGTATCGCAGATTTCTAATCGTGATACCAGTCAAGTATCGTGTGTCGTGATTTTTCACGCGATACCTAACCAATATCATGTATCGTGACCTTCAGTGTCAAGTGTCAGGTATCGTATGCTTCAAGTATCGTGTTTTCTCAAGTATCGTGTATCGTGCAAAGTCAAGTGGTCAAATATCGTGTATCGTCTTGCTCAAATATCGAGTATCGTGGTACCTTTCTTGTGTGTCAGATATCGAGTATCATGACATATCCTTTTGGAGTGAAATATCATGTATCGTGGACTTTTTTGGGTCAAGTATCATGAGTTGTGGATTCACTGTCAGTCTTATTCCAACCAAATTTTCTCTAGAATTTTGACCCTCAATAAAGAACTTTAGGAGCTGGAGGTTGGTTAAGGTTGATCAGAGCTTTTAAGTGAATGAACCTAAGGTCCGAAAGAACCCTAGGGAGCCGAAGAAGTGTGATTTCTTTTGTAGGAAGTGTAGCCGAACAAAGTAGCCATTCACATTATTCTGAAACCTCGAGTGAGTCTGAAGAAGAAATTCCCATGGCTTCCGAGGATATGCAGAGTTCTGTACAAATAATTGTCATGATGTCAATTATTGAGGGTGAATATCGGACATCTTTGGAATATGTGAACACCAACCAACATGGGATACCTATCTACCTAGATGGGCTAAACCGATCAGTGGCCAGACTAAGGAAAGCTTCAGATGCTTACATAGTACCTAGGCCAGCAGTTAAGTATGCAGGAGGGTTTTATATGGACAAAAGAGATATTCAATATGTAGTTACAGAACACCCTGAAAGCATCAATGAACAAGGGGAAGAAGGCAATGCTCACAACCTTAACGAAGAGGGACATGAAGAGCAAGTGACCACCCCTAGAGGGAGATCCACGATTGTTAGGGTTTGGAGAGGAGACCTAGTTCCCCAAGATGATTCCCTAATGGATGTGTATTTGATCAATGGAATGGAGCATCTCCTCAGGGCCCACTCTTCATTATGGGAAGTAGCCACTAACCTAGTTACTATCTATGAGTTACAAGATCCTGAACTCCCCACCATTATCACATATTTGGATAAAAACCAGAGGAGGTACTGGCCTCTAACGGAGTTAGAAAGAGTAGGGTTGAAATATCAGAACATTCCAGTATTCCCTCCTAGGGATCAAGCTACTACTTCTTAGAACCCTCAAGGAACTTTTTACGATAATTCATATCAATAGTCTAGACAAACACAACAAATGTATATACCTGTCAGACCACATGTGCTGTTTGCTATGCCGGCCAATAACCCTAACTTTCGGCCTCAACCACCTGTTGAACCAAGGAATAGAATCCCGGTCCCAGATAGACCACCTGTAGTAAGAGGACCTGGTATACCCATAGGAAGACCAATTTTGCCTGTGATGCCTAGACCACCTGAAACAGGAAGAAGATTAAGACCTATCCAAGTGGCCAAATGCATGAGAAACCATTATGACGGCTCTAGTGAACCATACAATCATATAGCTAAATTTAAGCAAGTAATCAGAGTCGAACAAGTGGAAGATTTCTTGATCCAATATGAATCCTTTGGTCTAATGTTGATAGACACAACTTTAGGTTGGTTCTAGCCACTAGATCCTAATAACTTTCAAAACATGGAACAAGTTTATCAAGAATTAATTGAAGAATTCACCAAGTCTAGGATTAAAAACAACTCGTCATCATTGATCCATAACTTTAAGCAACATCCGACGGAATCAGTGAGATTGGCAGCAAGAAGATTTAAACAGTATGTGGATAGATACCCAATTGAAGAGAGACCCACTCAAAACAAAATGGTGTCATTATTTTTGGAAGGGTTAGTGAATGGATCATTTAGATCTCTGGTATATGTGAAAAGAGTTCAAACTTTGCAAGAGTGCATGAAGGAATGTATTGACCTAGAGGACAATCTAGGAGAAGATCTAAAAATACCCCAAGGTAGCGTGAAAAGTGAAGATTCTGCTAGCAGCACATCAAATCCTAAGAACAGTGTGGAGGAAATAGCCGACTTAGTAGCAAAGAAAGTGAACGTTCAAGGACAGAGGAACTACCCCAACAACCCAATGAGATGTATGCATTGTGGAGGTGATCATCCTTCTCATTTGTGCACTAGGGGAGTAGTCCCACCACCTGCTTATGCTTACAATAGACACCCGTCCCGGGCTCTCTACAATATTGAAGCATAGAACAAAAATACACAAATCATGCTTAGAAGATGTATGCATTGTGGAGGTGATCATCCTTCTCATTTGTGCACTAGGGGAGTAGTCCCACCACCTGCTTATGCTTACAATAGACACCCGTCCCGAGCTCTCTACAATATTGCAACATAGAACAAAAATACACAAATCACAGCACAGAAAATTGTCCTCATAATAGACAATCAAGACCTGTACAACCCCTTATGAGACCTTATGGATACCCTCAGAGAGAGCAAGGAGGAGAAGCCTATAGATATCCCACATATCAGCAGCAGGCACCATTACCACGACCTTATGCTTATCAAAGTTACACTTAGCCACAACCAGTGTTAGGACAACAACTTCCCCATCCTCAGAATGTTATCCCAGTAAAAATGGCTCAACCTGAAGAAAACTTAGAGAGAGCAATAGTTCCAGCCACGCCTTTGACTAGTAACGAACCATATGACTCATCTTATGACCATAGTCAAGGAGGTTATTCTGCTTATGAGAGCACTATAATTGAATATGGACAGATGTACGAACCATATGCATATGGTATGGAAGTACCAGATAGTTCTTATGGATATGAGCAGGATTATGTGTCATTGATGTACACAACTCCGAGAGCACCCATACCCCCCCGACCTATGAATAGGCCACCTGTACCTAGAGGACCATGTTACAGATGCGGAGGTGATCATTATATCAGAGAATGTACATTACCTAACCCACCACCACCACAACGAGTCTGGGAAGGATACTGTGGTGATTGTGGTAAAGAACACCTTTTTAGAGATTGCCCCAAGAACCCCAACAAAGTTAACTCGAACGTGCAAATCAATGTGATAGAAGTGATAGAGTCGTTAGGGAGTGATAAAGAGTACACTGTACCATTGAAAGCAATAACAAGAGCTAAAGCTAGAGAGACCCTAGAAAAAATAGGAGAGAATGATCAAAGTGATAGAGAAGTGAATATACCTACAGCTCAAGTAGTTGAAGACTCAGAGGAGCCTGGAAAAAGTATCACAAGTAAACGAACACAAAGATGGAAGAATCGTAGAGACAGGTTGAAGGAAAAGAATCTACAACAATAGAAGGAGAAGGAAAAGAATGAGCAAGATAAAAAAGAAAAACAAAAACTTGAAGGAGAAAATTAGAAGGGAAAATATAAAAAAGAAGAGGTAGGATCAGTTTTAGCAGATCCCATGCCAGAAGAGTTAGCCATGTGGATTTAGGCATACCAGGCACGAATAAGAGCAGGACCAACCTTTGAACAACATGAAAAAGAATATCCTAGAGGTGACTTAGAGAAGAAAAGGTTGGAGATATGCAAAAAATTAATTGAAGTAGCTCAACAAACCCTAGAAAAACCTGTTACTCCACTACCCAATTCACGAATTCCCGAAAAAGAATTCCAAGAGTGTGTCATCCCTAACAATCCTGAGAAAGGAAAAGAAGGTCAGACACCTAATGGAAATTTCCACGAGGATAGAAGAGAAGGATCCATTGTCCCCGAAGTAGATGGGGAATGGCCTAAAGACTTGTGGGCAAGGGTCTAAGAAGACAGATGGAAGAAAGTGGAAGGAATTGAACCACCCTTTGAAGAGCTAGAAGCAGAAGGTGAAATAGAAGATTCAATACCTGAATTGAATTTAGAAGAATTAGTACAATTTGATAAGAGCGACAAGGAGAATGACAGTGTGAAGGTTTTGCCAAATTACCCAGGAGAATACGAACATAATTCGGAATTGTATTGCATTCCCTCAATAAGAAAAAAAGAGCAGAACCCCTCAATCCAAACATCGGACATCATACAACACCTTAGAAAAGTAAAAATCCCTTGTACTTTGACATTGGAAGAACTTTTGAAGGTCAAACCACATTTGAAGGAGAAACCAACCAACCAATTGGAGATCAAGTCAGAAGAGAAGGAGATGCCTGATGAAGTGACCATAGTAAAAATCCCAGTCGATAAGGTTGGAGATTTCAGCAAGGGAGATGAAGGAAACGCATGCCTTCCAATTACTTATAGGGGTTACACCACTAAAGCTATCTTAGATTCTGGAGCTGGAGTAGGAATTGCAACAAAAGAAATATGGGAGAAATGGGGAAAACCAGCTTTAAGACCCACACGCATGAAGATACAAATGGCAGATGGACACACTGAACGACCCTTGGGATTGCTGGAAAAAGTAACTTTTACCACCTGCGGAGTTGAATTCGAGCACAGCTTAGTGATCTGTCAATTTGAAAGGGCCAGCAATAATGAGATGATACTTGGAAGAACCTTCATGAGAAAGCTAAAGGTAGTGCAAGATTGGGGAAAAGATGCAGTATACTTAAAGCATGAAGGAACCACGACAAGAATAAATCTACACACATACACATATCAAGATGTTCCCCCATTGCAATGGAATCTGATTCATAAAGAGGAGGACAATCAATTGATTCACAGTATAGGTTCAAGTGACCAATCGTGGATGAACAAAGACACTCATCTATGGATATGCCAAACTGCAAAAAAGGAAGAGGATAGAAGGAAAGGATGGTAGCAAGGGCAAGGAGTTGCTAGGTCTGTACAAGATCCACCCTACATGCCTCAAATGTTCCTAGATGAAGAATTCAAACCTCATGGTTGGATGGAGATTTTAGCTACTCTAGATGTGTGTGTAAATGAAGAAGTGATAACCATGAATGAATGCATTGACAAGGAAGGATATGACGTTAGTCTATACATGGTAGTTCTTCAAGAGGCAGAAGAAGGAGAAGTAATCGAAAAAGAATGGAAGGAGGATTACGAGATCATTGAAATGGAGCAAGAACAAATGAAAACAGAAAGTGGAAATCAAGGAGAAGTTTTATAGCTAATGAAATAAATCATAAAATAATACAAGAAGAAGAGCTTCGATTAGATAAAGAAAAAGATGATGAAGAAAACAAGCCTCAAGATCAATTTGAAGTGCCCGCTACCTTCAAAAAATACGAAGTGGAAAAGAGGAAAATTGCTATTCAAATGCCAAAACGAGAAGCATGGCCAAGAGTAGCATATGACAACAAAGAACAAACCAAGAAAATTATTGTAACCTTAGAGGAAGGAGAAGAACGATGTACTTTTATAGGACAAGATGTCTCAATGGAAGAAGAACAAGAGTTGATATGACTCATTCGAGAATACAAGGATGTCTTTGCGTGAACATATAAGGATTTGAAAGGAGTAGATCCTTCTATTTGTGCCCATAGAATCCCTATGACATCTGAAGCAAAACCTTCCAAACAAAGACCATACACGTATAATGATGTTTACTCAGAAAGAATCAAGGAAGAGATAGATAAGTTGTTAGATGCTGGATTCATTTATGAGATCGAACACACGGAATGGGTGTCACCTTTGGTGGTCATGCCGAAAAAGAATGGCAAGTTAAGGGTATGCATTAATTTGAAAAAAGTGAATGCCGCCACTATAAGAGATAGTTACCCATTACCCATCACGGATCATCTTTTGGAAAGAGTGGCAGGGAAGGAAGTTAACAGTTTTCTCGACGGCTTTTCAGGGTATAATCAGGTAGCCATTGCTCCTGAGGACCAACATAAAACAGCCTTTGCAACTGAATGGGGAGTGTACGCCTTTAGGGTTATGCCCTTTGGTCTAACCAATGCCCCAGCCACTTTCCAAAGATTGATGTGTCATGTATTCAAGGAGTTTTTGAGAAAGAGCATGGAGGTATACGTGGATGATTTATGCACTTATTCAGCTATATGATAAGAACGTATTCCTGAACTAGGAAAGATCTTTGCTAAATGCCGACAATATAGAGTATGCCTCAATCCAGAAAAGTGCATCTTCATGGTTCGACAAGGAAAAATATTAGGACACATTGTCTCTAAAAATGGAATTTCAACTGATGAAGACAAAATCAAAGTAATTCTGGATTTACCGAGACCAAAGACTGCTAAGGAAGTGCAAGCATTTATGGGAAATTGTGGATACTACCAAAGATTTATACACATGTATGCCATAATTGCTAGACCTCTTTATGCAGTATTGTCTTAGTTCAATTGGACAGAAGAATGTGAAAAGGCCTTTAACGAATTAAAGAGTCGGTTGAGTTTAGCACCAATACTTCGATTACCAAATTGGAACATTTCACATTCATGTAGATGCTTCCAAGTTTTCCATTAGTTGCATATTAGCTCAACCTGCAGATACAGGGAAGTTAGACCACCCTATAGCCTATGCCTGTAGACAATGGAATCAAGCGGAGCGCAATTATACCACAAGTGAGAGAGAAGGCCTAGGGATGGTGCACGCTGTGAAGAAATTCCGACACTACTTATTGGCAAACAAATTCAAATTCTTCATCGATCATCAAGCTCTACTGTACTTAGTCAATAAGCCTTGTAATACGGGACGACTAGTACGATGGTTTCTATTGTCAATGGAATTTTACTTTGAAGTAGTAGTCAAGAAAGGGAATACCCACATTAGAGCGGATCGCCTATCAAGAATGACACATGGAGAACCCCCCACAAGAGTACCTGATGATCTGCCAGATACTTACCTTTTTAATCTCGAAGTATGTCCCCAATGGGCAAAAAAGTTGATCCCCATCCTCACGTATGGACCTAAACATGGGATCTCACCAAATCAAAACCAAGACCTATGGAAGACTAAAAACCTTCATATCATTGTTGGAAGTTTATATCACCAAGACTCAAGTGGACTACTCATGAGATGTGTAGAAGAAGAGGAACAAGAAATATGGTATCAAAAGGCACATATAAATCAATGGAAAACTCATTTAAATGCAAACAGAACATGGCAAACACTGAAGAGATTAGGTATATATTGGCCAACCATGCAGAGGGATACATATAACTATGTATCAGCCTGCCCAACTTGTCAAGAACAAAATCCAGAAGAGAACTCTACCTTATGCTATTCCACAGTAGCACCAAGATGGAGCATGCCTCTAGTAAAATTCTTGAAGACCCAAGAATACCCAGAAGGAGCCACTCTAGCAAGGAAACGTGCACTCACAGAACAAAGCAAAGGCTATGCTCTCATAGGAAAACAGCTCTTTAAGCGAGGAAGAGATAATCAATTACGAATGTGTATTCATGAAGACGAATATCTTGCTGTGTTAGAAATGGCACATACAGGGGCAGCAAGAGGACATTTTTCTGCAGATAAAACTGCAAAAATGATTCTCTTCGCAGGAATGTGATGGCCAACTCTACATCAAGATGCAGCCACATATGTTCAACGTTGTGATACCTGTCAACAAACGAAATATCCAATTAGAAGAGATGAAATGCCACTGAAACCCATGATGAGCGCTAGAGCCTTTACCAAATGGGGGATAGACTTCATAGGACCTATTAGCCCACGAGCTAAAGGATCCCATGCCGAGTACATAATCGTAGCTACAGACTATTTGACCAAGTGGGTTGAAGCCAAAGCAACCAAGAAAAATGATGCGAGGACTATGGTGAAGTTTCTCTTCGAGAACGTATTCACTAGGTTTGGACTACCTATAGAAATTGTGAGTGATAGAGGCACGCACTTTGTGAATGAAGTGATAGAAGCCCTACTAAATGAATTCTTAGTAAGTCATAAGAAATCAGCCCCATATCACCCGCAAGCCAATGGACAGGCCGAAAGTTCAAATAAAATCTTGTGTACAGTTCTCACGAAAATTGTCAACAATGGTAGATCGGATTGGGATAAACAATTACATCATGCTATATGGGCATTCCGAGTAGCCTACAAAATAGCTATAGGCACTACCCCATTTAACCTGGTGTATGGACAGAATGCTATCTTGCCAATTGATTTCTTAATACCCACTCTCAGAGTAGCAACAACTTACGACTGGATTGGACATGAATTGTCAGCACAATTGGATCAAATAGACAAGTTACACGAAACTAGGTTACAAGCGGTAGCAGGGATTTATGCTGCTAAAAGGCGATAGAAGACATATTTTGATGCTCCTATTAAAGATAGAAATTTGAAGGAAGGAGATCTAGTATTGGTTTATACTTTGAAACAACACGTGAAGAAACTGCAAAAAAGAGGATATGGCCCGTTGATCATCAATCGTATATCTAGCAGTGGAGCCATGAGCTTAGCAACCCTAGATGGAGAAGTATTGCCAAACTATATCAGTGGATGTTGAGTGAAAAAATATCTAGAGCCATTGACTTAAGAGATAATGTCACGACTAATAATGGGTAAGAATAGACGCATAGAGGAAGAAAGAATATGAGAAGAAGCTAGGCAAGAAGCACTAGATCGAATTAGGAAACGAAAAGAGTGGATGAGAGAGAGAGATGACAGATATCGACAAGGAGAAGAACTTGTCCCAATGGCTAACTTTAGAGCCATTGAAAACCTAGGACAACGAATGACGCAACCATATTTGCATTTGGGTGCTGGAACAAAAGAGTATCACTTAGTGGATGCACTCATTGACATAGGAGCAGCCTTAAGTTGTATCAGGTATTCGTTGACCCAAAAACTCAAGGAAGAATTACGCCCTTCTAAGGCACAACTGATAGGAATAGGACGAAAAATTACTCAATGTATAGGTGAGATTACCTTACCTCTATATCTCGGAAACAACACGATGAAAAAAAAAACTTGTGGTTTGTCATGATCAGGACTTATTAGAAGAGCTCGTGTTAGGCCAAGATTGGATATACGAATATGAAGTGACTATTCAACTGACCCTAGGACACATCTCGGCCAAGATAGGACATCGTGAGGTATTCAACATGTTAGATGAACGACCAGTCAAAGCCAAATGTATAGACCCGAGAGCTCACTCAAATGAAATCGATGATGATTTTATGTTCACTCGCACTATGGAAATCCCTACATCGAATAGTTCATGTGAGGATACACCGAATCTCGATTGCACACAATCTTCTAATCCACTAAATCACTAGATTAGTGTCTTACCCAATAACAGCCTCAGTAAGGAACCAAGCACAAGAGAGACTAGCCAGCACGACTGTCAAACAACTGCACACATTAGAATATACCCTATTCCTTACACTACAAAGGCTTGGATAAGAAAAGATCAAGTGACAGCATATCTTCAACAATAGGACTGCTCTCTACATCGGAAACAACAACAGAATGAGAATGCAAGTCACATTGGACACTCAGTTCCACAAAGAATTGCTAGAGTATGGATTCCAAAGAAAGTGGCAGCCGCCCAGCTGGCCAGAACGCAAATATGGATTCCCAAGTCATGTACCCAAGTGACAATCATCAAAAAGGACGAGCCAAAGCATAAGGAGAATCAGTATGATCGAAAGGTAAAACGACAGGAGATAAACCACTACAAGACCAAGCAGGAAACTCGACATGCAACTAAAATCATTCAAAGATTCGAACAGAAGACGAAGCAAAAGTACTACATGAAAAGTATGACATTCTCCAAGAATGCTAGGGATACAGACTATCCCAAGGGAGTAAAGCGGATTTGGATGCCGAAAGGTAGGACAATCTGCACACATCAACCAAATAAGATAGGGATCACTACTTTCCTATCATGTCACAAGATTTCAAGACTATCATACAAGGATTACTGTGCATGACAAATGTCTGGACACAAGCTGGAATTGATGCATTCCTTAGACTACCAATATATCTGCCTGATTTTCAGAGATGTACACAAGTGATGAACACACTTCAGTTGGCACTGAATAAGCCATCAGTCCCAGAGGCAAGAGTACTTGACAAAGTTGGTACATGGAAAACAATTCAATTCACTCATGAGCTAATCAACAGAGCTTTTCGATGGAATCAAGATGGACTTACCAATGTCAAAGATAAGTGTCATGATCCAGAAAAGAGAACATTTTTGGAAATCAACAGAACAGATATTGAAGACTCTGTTTGGTTAGTGCACCAACATTTTTGCTTTCCGAGTATGCATAGATACACAGCACCTCAAAAAATTGTTGTGCAATTACCCTCACATGCTATGAGGCAAGTAGGAAATAAAGTAAATATGACTCCATACATTCAGGATCGCCTATTCGAAGCGAAGAAAAAGTGGGGTCTGAAAAAGTTTCTGAATGGGAGTTCGGCCTTGACCCTACTCATTTATGAGGCACTTGACATGAAGAACTGCTTATGTTTGATGCCTACCTCAACAAAGATCGGAAAATATGCAAAGTCAGCAACGGTTCCGAAGAAGAAAAAACAGTTATCTCTGTTGAAGAAGTGGGAACCAGTTCAAAGAAACCCATGAGAGGGACTAAACGCATAAGAGAGGAAGAAGCTCAAGAGACACCACAATCAAAGAGGACACATATATTGCCAAAGATCCTTGTGACACAACAACCGATTACAAAAAGAGACCTCTCCGCAGCCCTAGAAGAAACGCATCAGTATATGCGGGGGGAAATAAATTTAAACGTTCAAGGTCATCATTACAGACAGGCAAGCCAGGATAAGAAACCAAAAGATAAAGAACATACTCCATAACAAACTGCGAGATACAAAGAATTGGGCTTAGAAGATTCGAGCTCTAATGAAGAATCTAGCCCCGAGAAAGACACATTGGATACTGACATAAGAACAGAGACACACAATGAAGAATGGACAGAGATCAATCAGGTCGAAGTTACGTCGGACAACCGACAAGCAGAGGCAAAGAGCATAGAAGAATCCACTGAACCAATGCACGTTATTCAACTGAATGATACGTCCAAGATAAGCATAAAGGAAACTCAAATAACCAATAAAGACACAGTGCCACCTATCAAAGAGGAAATTCAAACACCGGTGGACCAGGTAGCACGCCTACAACAAAATAAGGAACCAATTGTGATTGAAGTACCTGATGATACCCCTCAAGGTAAGATTGACCACAAGGAGGCCGAGTCAAGGATAAAACTCCATATTCGACAGCCCCATGATACTACTTTACATGTAGCATAAGGAAAAGATTTCACAACAGGTGAAGAACCTAGCATCCCTACCACATGGTTAAACATTGATGTTACTCACTTAAAACCAGTAGTCAAGCAAATGATACAAACAACCATGGATACACAACAACAAATGATGGAAACAGATGCGGATTACGACAAGGCCATGAGGGAAAAGAATCAATTTCAAATCATGAGTGAGCAATTGTCCACACAGCTCATCCAGGCCCAGCAAGAGATTTCAGCCAAAGGAACGGAGTTACTCACTGTCCAAGCACAATGTGATACATTGATGAAGCAGCATCATCAACTCCAGGCACAACTGACAGACTTACAAAGACAACATGAAGCCAGCGAGGCAGACAAAGAGAGGATGAAAGCTCGCAGCAACCTGCTCGAAACACAACTGAAAGTATACATGGAAGAAAACGATAGCTTACGCGGCCGCAATAAAGAATTGATGAAGGCATTACTGTATGACCAACCTATCGAAAAACAAGAGACTACAACTATTGACAAGAAAGAACTAAGAAATCAGATTGAGAAATATGCAGATTTGCTGAAGCAAGAGCAAGCCTTAAGAGAAGAATGGGAACGTAGGTACGTTCAAGAAACCAATGAGCTAAAAAAGCAACTGAATACGGCCAATGGAAAACTTGCAGTAAGTTACAGTGAAAATATGGATCAGGTAGCAGAGATTGGTAATGAGTTACTTGCTACCAAAGAGGCACTCCGGGCAGCTATGCAAAAAGTTAAAGAGAAGGCTCAACACATCGCACAATTAGAAACTAAAGCAGAAGAGAAAGTACCAATCGGGACACCAGTAGAGCCAATACAAGAGAGTCCTACTGACGAGGTAGAGGTACGTCCTCTATCTCCCCCGATCTATAATTCTCCAATTAAAGAGCAGATGGCGGAACCATGTGATGATCATCCAATGCCATATACTGCAGAAATAGGTCAGAAGGAACGGGCACTATTGGTGTCCCGATTGATAGAGAATTTTGAAAATGAAGTGATCAAAGTAATGAAAGAAGCAAAAATAAAAGGCAAAGACTTGGATACCATAATGAAGCCTTTCAACATTCCATAAGGATTATTGAAAGAGAAAACAAGGCAATACATAAAGAAGATCACACAGAGAAGTCCAGATGAGCAGTTGCATTTTAAAGTTGACACATTCAATTATACTCAAGAAGAATTTGAAGCTCTACAGCCTGTATGGAGAAGAAAAACTTTGGAGAAAAATCCTACATTGCGGGTGCACTGGCAAGCAGCACCATACTTATTACAGGTAAATCCTTCATTTTGCCCAACACCTCGTCGCAGAGAAACTAGAGAATTTTTGGATATGCAAAAGAATGGTGTGATCAATAAACAGTGGTTGAATTGTCCGTTACTTCCAAGTCCACCTCATAACTAACTACCGACAGAGGACTACATGGTAAAAAACATCGAATTTTGGCTGCATTGTTATGCGACCGTACCCGACCTAACTATCAAGATGACGAATAAAATTCTTAGCATGATACTCACAGTTTTGAAGGTGTTCAAGCACGCAGCTTACACATTTTTGAATTTCATTGGTATTAATCAAGGAATAGATATCCTCATTTTTTATTTGTCTATTATGCCTAGCCGACCTACAATAATGACATATTATTCTAGGTTGATGTTTTTACCGAGTATATATATGCAAACATTTGAAGAAGCCTTTTTCACAAACTTTTTTGAAATTGATTCAAAAATCTTTTTAAAGATGTCATCCAACTTGAATGCCAGATGAAAATCTCAGAATCGTATTTTTGACATGAAAATTGCGATTGCCAACAGAGAATCGTGTTTTTTGAAAATCCTGTTTTAGAGAATCGTGTCTTAGAGAATCGCAATTTTGTCTCAGAGAATCGTGGTTTCCAAAAATTTAGAGAATCGCGATTTTGAGCACAACCATAGAATCGTGTTTTCTCAGAATCGTGTTTTTGACATGAAAATCGCGATTGCCAACAGAGAATCGTGCTTTTGAAAATCGTGTTTTAGAGAATCATGTCTTAGAGAATCGTGTTCTAGAGAATCACGATTTTGTCTCAGAATTTTGAGCACAACCACAGAATCGTGTTTTCTCAGAATCGTATTTTTGACATGAAAATCGCGATTGCCAACAGAGAATCGTGTTTTTTGAAAGTCGTGTTTTAGAGAATCGTGTCTTAGAGAATCGCAATTTTGTCTTAGAGAATCGTGGTTTCCAAAAATTTAGAGAATCGCGATTTTGAGCACAACCACAGAATCGTGTTTTCTCAGAATCGTGTTTTTGACATGAAAATCGCGATTGCCAACAGAGAATCGTGTTTTTGAAAATCGTGTTTTAGAGAATCATGTCTTAGAGAATCGTGTTCTAGAGAATCGCGATTTTGTCTCAGAGAATCGTGGTTTCCAAAAATTTAGAGAATCGCGATTTTGAGCACAACCACAGAATTGTGTTTTCTCAGAATCGTGTCTTTTTGGCTGAAAATCGTGATTTGTGAGAATCGCGATTTTGAGCACAACCACAGAATCGCGATTCTGAGAATGACCACAAAATCGTGTTCTTTTCAAAAGGATTTTAGGCGGGAAACAGAGATTCGCGATTTTCAAAAAAATTTTGAATTTTCACAGAATCCCGATTTTCATCCCAGAATCGCGTTTTTTGGCGGGAACTTCGAATTTCTGAGCGCTGAGCAATGGCGAGCTCCGTATGTGCAGAAAATCATGAAAAACGCTTGCACTCTCTTGCACTTAATAACTCCTCGCACAATAATGCATGAAAGATGGTATGAAAATGATGAAAATGCACTAAAAAACAAGAAATTTCTATGAAGAAGAAGATGGAAGAAGATGGAGATGGTGATGATGATGAAGATGAAGAAGAAAAATCAGAAAATGAACAAAAATGATAGCTTTTTTACCTTCCAACGTCGCAAATCTACGATCTTACCATCACAACGCTCGTCCTCGAAGCTCTCTCCTCGGCAACGATGCCAAAATTTGGTGTAGCTCAAGCGTAAGCACCACCTCCTTTACTTGTCAATCCGTGGAGATGTGAGGACCGGTATGAAGACCACGAGCAAGTGAAGGCACAAGTGCGTGAGTGAAAGCACACAAACATGCACACACATACACACACACGCGCACACGTTAAGATCAAAGAGAGGAACAATGGAAGGACTTTGATTACAAAAGAAATCTATTACAGAACTGAAATCTACAAGAAGCTAACCTCAAAAATGAGCTCTCTAGCTCTTTTTATAGTTTTTGGACTAGTTTTGACCTTGTCCAGACCTAGTGTCTGGCCTAGTTAAAAATTAGGTTCCAGGGCTTATTTGAGGGCTCAAACGAAGTCTAAAAATTATGAAAATTGGTATGATGGTACTTCTAATGCTCCTCAAGCTTGAGGACTCCTCGGCTTGCACAAAATGGAGCTACAAAAATAGAAAATGGTATTTACAATGGTTTTAGTGATGGAAATCACTATTTTTGTAGGGGATTCTTCTAAAACGTTGACATGTACTTCTTGGAGCTCCCTACTTGCTCCTTCTTCTTGTGTGTCCACCTCTTAAATGTGCTCCTATGCTTTGTCCTTGACCTTCAACTTCAACAGCAGTATTATTGTTGAAAAATATTCTTGTCACATTCATTAATTCGTTTACTATTCTCCATTGATCTTCATTTTCGATGTCCACAGAGCATTTAGTTGAGTCTGAAAGTATTGATGCTAGAATAAAGTATGAAGAGGTAGAAGTGGAAGGAGTCATTAAAGATTAAATTACTAAAGAATCTTTAGTTTCCATATCCTACGATTGTTGTTTAACAAAGTTTTTAACTTTATTTTCCATTGCATCTCTTGAACCAAGTAGTGAAAATTTATTTCAGCCACCTCTAATTATACATACTCACCCTAAACCAACTGAAAATGAAGTAGAAGAGATCATTAAAGAACATATAACCGAAGAATCATTAATTTTAAAATCATATCAAGATGCTTTTGCTAGGTATAGAGCAGCTCAACCATATGGTCCTGAGATGCATTGACTGATAGGCATTCCTCATTAGTTATATTAGGATATTTATTAAATCATTCTTAACTAAAGTAAATAGAGCTTTTTGATCTCCATTTTCCCTATCCTTCAAGTACGATTAAACCACCTGAGTTTGCTTCAAACACCCTACGTGTGCCGATCTATTTTGGCAGATGACTTGATCCATCATCTGAGCATCTACACGACCCGATATTGGTGAACCTCATGTGAACCATCGGCTTGCGACTCAATCAGACATTTCTACTTGTCATTGCATATTTTTTATTCAACAATTTTTGCAATAGCATCTTCATCCTTGAGAGCTGTTTGATCTCCATTTTCCCTATCTTTCAAGTACGATTAAACCACTTGAGTTTGCTTCAAACACCATGCATGTGCCAATCGATTTTGGCGGATGACTCGACCCATCATCCGAGCATCTACATGACCCGAAATCGGTGACTCAGTCAGACATTTCTAGTTATCATTGCATATGCATATTTTCGATTCAACAATTGTTGCAGCAGCATCTTCATCCTTTGGAGCTATGGCTATCTCATGAAAACTTGCAATCTTCTCGGTGTTGAGGGCTGATCTGTTGATTTGAGCACCTCCACGAAGATTGGCAAGTAGGTGATCCTCCTCGCATCACCCCTCTCATCGAACATTGAAGAACGAAATGTTTGCACTCATATTAGCAAAAGATGTATTTAGGATTCGATTAAATGCCAATAAATGTATTCAAATTCACATAAACACTATTTTTTGACCTCTTCTTTGAGCCGCATTGGTATGTTTTCTTTTACTTTCAAATTCATTGATTACATTACAAAGTTTTGATAAAAGAGCAAGTTCAAAAGCTTTGGTTTAAGTACAAAGTATTAGTTTAATTGCAAAATATCGACATATTTAAAAACATATCAAATTGGACTCTAATGGAATTATAGAATTAGTAGCTAAACATAAAGAAAGAGTAAAGAAAGAAGTTCAAGATATTGTTAGGATTGTTCAAGGTAAATCAAATCAAAATATTAAAATGGACGAACTATTTAAAAACATGATGCATGAGATGCAAGGTCAGCAAGTGGTTGAAACTCTGTTAAAAGACAAAGGGAAGTTCACTGGTATGAATGTCACAAATTACTTAGATACATTCGAGGAATTAGCCAAGCTTCATGGCTTGCCTAAGATGAAATGGAAATCATATCTAGGTAGACTTGCGATAGGTACGGTTAGGTCTATTATGGAACTACATGACAAACATGAATGGGATGAGTTCAGAAAGGATTTACATAAGGAATTTTATATAGAGAATTATAGTCAACATATTAGAGAGGGATTCATCAAAATGGATTAGTTCCCCTAAGCCTCACGTTTCTTTAACTCAACTCCATAGTGAATTTATGAAACGATTTTCCAATTACCAGAAGAGGATAGGGTAGCCCTTACCCTAGACATAGTTTTATATTTCCTTACGATCTTAACCCCAGATATAAGGGTAGAGGTTGAATGTAGACTTCAAGAATCGGGTTAAAAATATGGACTTACAAATGACTGGGTTGTTGTGAAAATAGTGGTTTAGGCGGTTGCTCACATGAAGCAACACCAAACACTTCTTTATGATTCGATGCCTCAACCATCTTCCAATTTTCCTCCTACGCATGCAACTAGGGATACACATATAGCCTCAAATGTTGAGCCAACTGCATCTACATCTAAAGTTCTAACTGAGCTACAATTTGAGATTTTATTTAACAAGTTAGACAACATGATGCACAGGCATGAAACCATGTCCAAAGAAGTATCGGCTTTACAAAACATAGTGTATGCATTGAACCTCCAAGATAAACCCTCAGTCCAAACTCAACCTACTATTTATCCTCAACCTGTTTCAAAATGTAATCCTCCATTAGTACCTCCTAATCCTTCAATTGCACCTCAACCAATTCCTCAAATGACGAACCAAAGGAATTTCAATGAATGAAGAAATCCCAATGTTAGGAGATTTATCTGTTGTGATGCCACAGATCATGTTACCTATATATATGAAGCCTTAAAGGAAGCAAAAGAACAACGACTTGTTATTGACATTGACAAGCGGTTGTGCAACTATAGAACACATCTTCCTCTAGCTACAAATTGGGGAAAAGGAGGAATGCAGAAGCTTTACGAAAAGCTTTCTGAATCTAAAAATACATCTTCTGCCGTCAAACTAGAATGTGTAGATAGTGACTATGAATCCAAGCAAACTAGAGAAACAAGGAACTACTCATTTGAAGCTTTAATTAAGGCTAGGGATGAAATTATGCTGAAAACGGCTTGGAACTCACTCATTGATCAATTCTCCATATATTCGCATAGGAATCTTGAAGAAAAGAGAAAGTGGGATTATGAGCAAGATATAAATGATGTAGGAAGACGAGTTACTAGAAGCAAAATGAGAGATGAACCTAATGCTAAGAAAGTACAATTTGAAGAAGGTGAAAGCTCGAGAGCAAATGAACAGAAAAGAAAAGAAATTAGGGAGGGAAAACAACCAATGATCAATGAACCAAAACAAACTTCAGAGAAATTAGAGGAAACTCCTAAAACAAAAAAACAAACTAAAGAGAAATAAGAAAAAAATCGAAAAGAATTCCTAAAGCTATTCTTATATCAGAACTAGAAAAAAAAGGTTGATGCAAAAGGAAATATTGTATGATATCTTGTTGAAAAGCACAGTAACTATGACTCTTGAATAAATCTTTTCATTATTGCTAAAATTGAATTTAAAGAAAATTTCATTAAATTTATAAAAAGAAAGAGGTTCCCTCTTTCACAAGAGGTAGAGATGCAGGATGCTGCCGATGTAACTCAAATAATACATGAATCTCTTTCTTCTTCTGACTCAGATGACAGAGGGGAAAATACTTGTAATGTCAACAAAAACTTTTCAGGACCAATTGTGCTAGATGATGAAACCAAACATTTGGAGAGCAACTTTAGGAGAAGCTTTTGGGTAAGAGGCACACCGGAGATAAAAATTAATTTAGGTGATCAAAAGAAGTCATATTCAGCTTTAGCCCTAATTGATTGTGGGTAGGAGATTAATGTGATTTCAAAAGAGTCTTATGATAAATTTAAATGGCCAAAAGATAAAAATCATGGTTGGATTATGAGAACTGCAGACCATGGATGTGGTTCACTCCTAGGAGCATGTGAAAATATACCTCTAATGATAGGTGGAATCTTATTCAGGATAATTGCTCCTATGAAATTATCTTATGTCATCCATTTATTTGTGAAGCCAGAATGGAAACTAAAGTTATGGATGATGGCTCTGCATACACGAGAATTAGATCTAGAGATGATTTGCAATCACTTCAAGTAATGATAGTAAGCCGTAATCACATACGAAACCAAGAACAAATTAGAAAGACTCCCATCCGTTCTCATGAGAAGGTACACGATGATCATATGCCTCTTCGTGAGTTCGGAACTTATTATGATCAAAATTATGCCTAGATGCCACTCTTGAGTGAGATAACAGTGGTTCTTGGATTGATGTCTCACACCCATCTGTAAATATTTTAGATAGTTTTCATTATATTTTTTGTCCTTTTATTTGTAATTTATTCATTATAAAGAATCCCTAAAAAAGTTATAAAACATTATGAAAAATTATACAAAGAAAAAGGTTACATTTCCTTTGAAGAACATATTGAACATGTAATTGAAACTGCATCCACATTCTCATTGTTTAAAGAACTTCAAAACATTTTACATGAAAAAGAAACTTTTAGATTTGTGCTTTTAAATTCAATTGATGAATATGAACTTATTGTTAAATATGTTATGAATTATGCTAGTAATGAAGCTAACATTGACACAAAATATAAAGTATTGATAAAACAATTAAACCTATTGCCCAACCTTTACCAAAAGGGAGTGAGGAGAAATTTAGACAGGTCTCAAAAGATCCTTATTTACGAGAGCGTACAAATATAGGTCATACCTTTAGAGATGAAACTTTGAAATTAATCAAAATATGAAATATTGATGAATTTTTGTTACCTGCTGAACGTGAATTATTCCAAAGAGTGATTAAAAATCATGGAAAGGCTTTTTCATTACATCCCCATGAGATAGGTTGTGCAGACCCAAAAATTGTACCTCCAATGATTATCTTTACGATGCCTCATATTCCATGGAATCTACATCCTATACCTGTCCCAAAAGCTCATTTACCTGAGCTAATGAGGCTACTTAAGGAAAGGATTCACATGAGGATTCTTGAGCCATCGTCTGCACCTTACTCTAATAGATGGTTTAGTGCACCCAAGAAAAATGAAAAATTATGATTTCTTCAAGATTTATAACCAGTAAACAAAGTTATGATAAGGAATGTAGGAACTAGCCCCATTGTAGGAGAATTTGTTGAAGCATTTGCTGCTCATGCTATCTACTCAATGGGAGATCTATATTATGGCTATGATCAAATTGAGCTTGCTATTGAAAGTAGGGATATCACAATGATGAAAACTCTTTTAGGCTTAGTTCGCATGTGCAATTTGCCACAAGGAGCTACTAATTCAGTAGCGCACATGATGAATGCCATGAATTTTGTTTTACATGACTTCATTCCTAATGTAACTATGCCGTTTATAGATTATATACCTATTAAAGGATATGTAGAGAATGTGTAAGATAAAACTTTAGATTCTTCAGGCTATAGAAAATTTGTTGTAGACCATATCTCTCATTGTGAATGGATTTTTAAGAGATTTGAAGAGGTTGGTCTTACATTTTCATTAGAGAAGTCTGTTTTTGGTGTTAATGAGGTTCTCATAGTTGGTCATTTAAGTGGACATTAGGGTCGGAGGCCATATCCACCTAAGGTTGATGACATAAACAACATTTTGGAGACATGAAGCTATATTAGTGAAGTGAGATGATTTCTTGGTGCTTGTGTGTTTTATTCCATTTAGATTCCTCACTATGCACATGTTGCTAACTATCTATATGCATTGCTAAGAAAGAATTGAAAGTTTCTATGGACTGAAGAGCACTCAAAAGCTATGAGGAACTTAAAGAGATTACTCCTTAATGCTCTTGTTTTAAAACATGTAGATTATTCTGATCAAAAGCCCATTATTTTGACTATTGATCCGAGTACCATAGGCATAGGATGGGTTATTGGTCACGACGAAGAAGAGGGAGAAAGATATGCCGTTATATTTGGAGCTAAGATATTACATGAAACGCAAAGAAATTCTCTGCAAATTAAATGAGAACTCTGGGGTTTAGTCACTACATTAAAGTCTGATAAAGAATATCTTATAGCAGAAAATGTAATTGTAGAGACATATTGTTTAGCACTGATAGGAATGATAACAAATTGTTCTTCACCTGATATTGCTATGCTTCGATGGATTTCTTACAGTAAATTTATAAATTGGGTTGTAATTCATATTGTAGGAAAATCTAATTTTGTTGTTGATATGATTTCTAGAGCTACGTATGATGAAGATGATGAAGCAAAACTAGATACTAATGCAATTAATTATGTTTCTCAAGCATATGTGTATGAACAATTTAACATTAATGAATATTAAGGAGAGTGGTAAGACCTTGGGACGTATCTTAGTACTTTGATTAGATCATCTACATGGTGTTCAAATAGATTTAGGAATATTAGAAAAAGAGCTTTCAATTTGTTCTTAAGAGATGGACTAATTTGGAGACATGCAAGGGGGAAGATTAAATTTCCACAAAGAGTACTAGGAACTAGGCATCTTCGAATGCAAGTCATGAGAAATATGCATGATACTTAATGGGTTGGACATATGGGATTTGTGGCTACTTATGAGAAAATTAGAGAAAGTTATTGGTGGCCAGGCATCTATGTTAATATAAAGGACTATGTGAATTCTTGTGATATATGTCAAATACATTCATCAGTTAAGCAAAGGGATCCATTGCATCCTACCTATCCACCATGCATACATTATAAGTGGGTAGTTGACCTAGTGACCATGCCCAAAGGTATAGATAAGATGAGGTACATAGTACATGCACGAGAAGACCTTACAAACCATGTAGAAGGTTGATCCCTAAGATCTAAAACAACATTCAATGTATGTAAATTTCTTCTTGAAGATGTAATTTCAAGGTTTGTTTATGTTGAGAAGGTAGTGGCTGATAGGGGTGAATTAGATGCACAAGAGGCTAGGATTTCTTTGCTATACATGCATTTCGTTTAGCTCTTACCACTGCTTATAACCCTAAGGCTAATGCAAAAATAGAAAGAGGGCATTCTCCAATTATTAAGGCGGTTTTTAAATCCTGCAGTGGTGATCTTAAGAATTGGGTGAAATTTCTACCATTTGCGTTATGGGTTGATAGAATGACCTGCACTAGAATGATGGGGTATATGCTGACGGAGTTAATGTACTGAAGATAATCTGTCTACTGAAGATCTTTTAGCTATAAGAATGAAACAACTTGAGCAAGGGAATGTAAGATTAGAAGAAGCTATAGCTAAATTAAAAGATTCGACTTAAGAACAAGAAATATTTTCATAAGTCAGATAGGTTAAGGCCAAAGCCAATACAAATTAATGATTGGGTTTTATTTATATTAGTATGTTTGATTCTCAATATGATGCTCGTAGGAAATTAAAAAGGCATTGGTTTGGACCTTATGTGGTGATCAAAGTTTATGATAATGGAACTTATGCCTTACGTGAATTAGATGGTACACCTCTTAAGAACTTAATTGCGAGCAAAAGGATTAAAATGTTCAAACAAAGGAATAATGAAACTTATGAAGTAATGTATGATGAACAAAATGATTGATTCCCCTAATTATGGATTTACTTTTGCAGGATGAAGAAAAGTGTATGGTTATGAAACTAATTATACTTGTGTGTGTAGTTGTTGATGATTTTTTATCAAAGCTTTGGAGATGATTAAATTGTAGTTTTCATGATAAATTTATAATGAAGTTGAAGATGAGAAGATTGAAGATGCAGTTAATTTCAGGTTGTATTTATTTATGTTTTAAAATTCCTTTGTGTTTTGATTTATGCATGCCACTTGCATTCATATTAAATTTAATCATAAAATTTGGGATGAAGCTTATCAAATTATGAAGAGAATGTATTTAATCACAATAGGAAAACAAGCATAATTTATGATTCTAAGTTTATAGATTGAGTGAGGATTTGTTATGGGTAGAAGGATTTGTAGTTCATTACAAATAATGGAAGTAATTGTATGTGTGTAAGAGCATATAGATGCATGATCCTTGTCTGTGAAATCCTAGGTCTTTCTTATACATGCATCTAGAACCTTAGCTTGGAATAAGGGGTTAAGCCTTTCCCCTTCAAAACAAAAAAGTTGTAAATGTAAAAAAAAATAGAGAAATAAAAAAAAGATAAAAGAAAAGAAGAAAAATATATATGATGCACGGAAGTTATGCCTTCTTCCACCCCAAAAAGGTATTTACAATCATTATCTACATGCAGATTTTACTTCATACTTGTATGAAAGCTGAAGATGAAGAAAGCTAGTTGTGGAAAATCTATCTAGCGAATAAAATTGGGCAAACAAGGCGGATGTTTGTATGAGTAGATTTAGTTGATTTCTTTGACATGTTTGATTGCTCATATGTAAATGCATGTATATGAGGAAACCTGCAATTGAGTGAATGAATATATGTTCCTACATGTGTTCACACACATCACTACCAAAATATATCAATAGTATTTAACCAACTACCATAATTCAATTTTTAACTTAGTTCTCTATCTCCTAGATCATAGAAAAAGAGGAGGAATCTCAGCAAACTCAACCCACATGAGATATGAATTCAAGTATGGTTGTAAGAGTCATGCAAAAGCTTGAGGACAACTCCAACAAGTATATATGACCACTCTAAGTACTTGTGGTTTATGATAGATGAAAATACAATGAAATTTTATCATCTTCTTGCATACTAGTCATTTCTCTAAGTCATCTCCTTCAAGTCATCTCCTTCCATGTAATAGCTACACTTCCAAGTTAAGCCACTAGTACATCTTCTATCTAGAATATCACCAACCCGATTTGCATCAGTGTATCCATGGACATGAACATATACACCAACTTCATAAAACAATGCATAATCCAAAGTAGCACTCACATAATGTGGAGTATGCCTCAGGGCATCTAAGTGTTATTTCCTAGGAACCTACATAAATTGACTTTCAAGTCCAACTATGTAGCTTAGATTAGGCCTTGTAATTGTGAGATATATCAAACTTCCCACAATTTTCCTCTACATAGTAGCATTTTCCAATGCTTCACGTGATGTAGTATCCAACTTTAGGTTTTGATCTAATTGCATAGAAATTGTTTTACAATCAACCATAACATACTTTTGTAGCATACTTAAGGCATATTTCCTTTCTGAAATCCATATACATGTTTCTGTATGTATAAACTTAATGCCCAAAAATTAGTGCAGCACACCAAGATCTTTCATGTCAAATTCGAGCATAAGGAGTTGCTTTACCTCTTTAATGCTTGCTTAATTTTCACCTCCTAAAATCAAGTCATCAACATAAATAGCCACAATCATCATACCATCATCACCCTTACCTGCATATAATAAATGATCTATATCATAGATAGAAAATCCAATGGTGGTTAAGTAGTGAGCTATCCTTCCGTTCAAAGCATAAGGAGATTGTTTAACTCCATACAAAGCCTTTTGCAACATGCAAACATATTTTGGGTGCTTTGAATCTTCATATCCTTATGTCTAGTCCATGTGTACTTCTTCTTGTAACTCACCATGTACGAAAACATTCTTCACATCCATGTCATGCAAAGTCCATCCTTTTGTCATAGCCAATGCAACAAGTGCTCTGATAGTAGACATTTTAGCTACATGGCTGAACGTTTCCTCATAATCAATGCCATATGTGTCTGCATATCCTTTTGCTACCAAACGTGCTTTATATCTATTTATGCTACCATCAACATTGTCTTTACCTTGTGAGCCCACTTGCACCCTATGGGTTTCTTTGCTTGTGGCAATGGAACCATCTTCCATGTTTTGTTTCAATAAAGTGCAGCCATTCCCTCATCCATAGTTTTCTCCCAATCTGCATTTCCAATTGCATCTTCAAGATAGAGGTTTCAATATCTTGTATTACCTTTGTCATGTAAGCACAAGGACAAGCATTGTAATTGTCATATGTCAATCATTGGACTAAATTCAACATCCTCCCAGGTCTTCTTAGTCCTGGGTCACTTCTCCTTGTATCATCTGCATATGCCTTTCTTACTGCTAGGGTCTTCAGAGAGGGAAACCCAAGTTCCTCACCAAGACTCTTCTCTCAATTGCTTAAATCTGCATGAATGTCTTCAAAACCTCTAGATATTTTACTACCCATAGAAAGCTTTTCTTTACCTTTCTTGGATGTAATTTATGAATTTTTAGGACATAAATTTTTGTGCAAATTTCACTCCATGGATTTCAGTTGGAACTATTTCTTGGTATTTGGTTCAATATTAAGTCCATCTATTGCATCTACATAGAAGCTTGACATTTCATCAAATACCACATCTCTGCTTACCTTCACCTATCGTTTGAGTGGGCTATAACATTTATATCCCTTTAAGTTTGGCTTTTGACATGTGAACTTCTCTTCATGTTTAACTTGATGTACAAGAACAATGGAAGTCCTATTCATGATGTATACGATAATGTGCATGGCTTTTGCCCAATAACAATGAGGCATATTCTTTTCAGCATCAAGGCTCTTGCTATTTCTTCAATATGTCTATTTTTGCATTGAGCAATTCCATTATGTTCCGATGTGTACCTCCATGAAAATTGATATCAAATTCCATGACTTGTAAGAAAATTGCTTAGCTCATTTGACATGTATTCATGTCCTCCATCACACTCTTTTCTTTCATGAAGTATATCCATACTTTCCGTGTATGGTCATCAATGAAATTAACATAAAATCTGCAACCTCCCATAGATGTGGTCTTTCAATGATCGAAAACATTTGTATGTACTATTTCTAGCACATTCTCACTAGCATGCTTGCCATGCAAAAATGATGCTCTTGAATTACCAAATTAACATGCTTCACATACCTTCTGTATATGTGAAAACTTAAAATTTGGTAGTCCATTGACAATCTCCTTTGATGGCATCAATTTCGGCCTCTGCAAGTTTACATGTCCAATTTTTTTGTGCCACATCCCTATATTAGCACTAACTCCTGCACCTTTTACAAACACGGCTACATTCATTTCAAGAATTTTCACATTTAAGTTGAACATACTACTCACTTTGTTTCCTTTGGCAATCAATCTTCCATCTTGTTTGTACTCTTCTACATATAACCCATCATCATTGAACCTAACTTGTAATCCTTGGTCAAACATTTGTCTCTCTCTCTCTCTCTCTATATATATATATATATATATATATATATATAGTATTCATATAAATTATAATTTTAATTGTGACTATGGTACAAGCTCATCATCTTAATAATTTTAGAGTGTTAATTAAGTTAATTTATTTTGTTGAAGTGAATTATATGACTGAAATGAACTAATGATTTTTATTATAGTTTATATTGTGTGCATGCATGCATGTGCATGTAGATATGTTTGTGCATGTGCATGTGTGTATGTTTATGTGTATGTGTATATGTGCATGTGTATGTGTAAGTGTATGTGCATACATGCATGTGCATGTAGATATGTTTGTACATGTGCCTGTGTGTACGTTTAGGTATATGTGTATATGTGCATGTGTATGTGTAAGTGTATGTATGTGTTTATGTGTATGTGTATGTATGTGCATGCATGCATGTGCATGCATGCATGTGCATGCATGCATGTGCATGCATGCATGTGCATGCATGCATGTGCATGTTGATATGTTTGTGCATGTGCATGTGCATATGTTTAGGTGTATGTGTATATGTGCATGTGTATGTGGCCATGTGCATTTTTCATATATGGGGACATCACAATCATTGCTCATGCGATATTATTGTGTATTTCATATGCAACACTCTTATTGTGACACATATGTGAAGATTTTATTATCGTCATTATCAGCCTCAGAAAGCATTGATATTTGCATCGTTTAAACAATAGTGCATGCTTAATGCTCAATGCAATGGGATACACAATCATGAAGGGACACAACTATGTCATTTCAATCCTTTGTACGCCTCTTATTCGTTGTAGCAAAGTGTTTTCAGAGATAAGAAATGCACCCTCATTTTTTGCTCCATATAAAATGGTAAGTGTATCCAAAGCATCCTTTGTTGATTTGAAAGAGTAGATGTCAGGGATAATGTCACATTTGATAGAAAATGATATCAATGCATGTGCTGGAGCATTTCTCCCATCCCAATGAAGTTGCTCTATAGTGGGTCCAATAGGAACCATAGCACAAATAGGAATATGAATATCATCATCTTCCATGCCATGTACATCACCTTCAATAACTATATTTGTAGGTGTAGTAGGTTTTTTTTCAATACCTTGCACAATAGTACACAATCCTTTTGCTACCAATACATGAAACACATCAAATATGCCCACAATGGGTAATTAGTACCATCCAAGCTATCATCAATAGCCAACACATAGAAAAAATCATTGCATTTAGCCACGGCCCTTGACTGAAATACCCTAATGCAAAAGAGATATTATATCTCAAAACGTTCAACAAAGCTACCCTCTCAAACTCTACTAAACCTATATTAGACTTTGAGGCACTTATATTTGTGAATCCAAACCTGTATATATGTTAGGCACAAAGGACAAACATTTCTACACAAGCATTGTGAAAGTGCACTCAGAGGTCAAAATGAGCTCAAACCCAAATTTGGAATCCATAACATGAAGCTCTTTTGAATGCCTAGTCACCTTGGGTATGCTCACCAATTTTGATGTCATTTTGAGACTGTGACCACAAGGGTGTTCACGACACCCTAGATGAAGTGGCGACCTGCTTTGATATCAATTGTTGGAGGTTAAGGTTTATTGAAGCACACAAATAAGACAAAGAAGAAGAAGAATCTTAGAGCTGTTTACAGGAATGCATACACATTCCTGCAAGAGGGAAGAAGAGAGAGAGAGAGAACGTCATAGCTTCATTCTATCACATCACCATGCTCATAAACTTCAAGAAATGAACTAGAACATTACATTACAGATCCACACTTTTCGCCATCAACGCACACAGACCAATATAAATATAATAACAAGAAAGTAGAGGGAGAAGAAGCCATATCCAACACACAGACTTGCTCCAAGAAACATGCGCGCTCTCTTTTTATTAATCCATGTGATATATTTATACAACTTGTCACACCCACTCGCACGGGGTACCTTGCTTTCCATTGCAACCCTCCATAAACCCTTCAAATTAAGCCTTAATAAAACCATAAAATGCCAATGCGTATGTGCCTTTAACACTGGCACGCACGGTGGACTCGAACCCGCACCGTGCTTACCAATGTCCTAGGTTTTCTAAATGCTGCTACCCTTATGAACAAGACTTGCAAACCAAAGTGCATGGTTAGACCATGGTATGGAGTGCAAACAATGCCCATAACAAGTCCAAAACTAAGAGAAATATGTAATGCCAAGCAAAGTGCCTGGAACTTAATCCAAGATATGCAAGTACATTACACACAACCCATAGTCTGCCCAACTATATGCATTAGGCATGAAGTGCAAAATATGGCATAATTACATTGCTCATCTTTCATATAACTTCCTACATTACATCATTATCATGTACAATCTATGTAAAAGAGGGATGGATCATCCAATCATAGCATTATCATCAGCAAGCTTTACTTCTGTTCGGCATATTCCTCTATCCATAAGTACTTCAACATAAATCAACAAATAATGATCAAGCAGAGCTTGTCTTGTTTGGATTAGTATGATCAGCATCAAATATCCATATATGAAGACTCAAATCAACATGAAGGTGTGTATCCCATAGTCCCATATCATCCACCACTCAGAACATGCACACAAACGAAAAAGAAAATCAGTGAATGCTTCTTCTGTATCAACGCTACCTCGCATTCACAATCCACACAGAGTGTTTCTGCCAAATTAACGCTACCTCACACTCGCACATTTACCAAAAACAAATGAAGGCTTTTGCCATGGGATTAAAGACACCAAACTCCATGCGATCTTGATCTCCGAGATATAAACGGTTATGAGCATGCGAAGAGTAGGGGAGAATCTTAGTTCATTGTAAGTACCAACCAAAAAAAATCAATTACTATGTAGTGTATATTTTGAAAGTACTAAAAGGATTAAATTACACATCTCAACCCAAATATAGTATGATTATGCAATGAACATAAAGGATAACCATCGTAACTATGTAGACATCGCTTAAAAGTAAACTCTTTTGCTGGTCAAGAAGACATAAGGCTTCGGCAATGAGGAGAACTGCCAACAAACGATCATGATCAGTAGGAAATGATCGATGGAATAATTGCATGCGACATCCTTGCTAGCATCCCTACGCACTGAAATCAATGGAAACATGGGATTTCCAGAGCAAAAGACTAGACTAAACGATTACTATAGCCCATATGTGATCGAAAGACTTAGGAGTTACTAAAACATGAAGCACTGAGCAGGGCAAGGATCATTGGACCGGGATTGGTTAGGAGAGGGAGCAAGATTGGTGCTGAGAGCAGAGTCCTCGATGATGTGTCCCGTGCGCTTACACCTCTGACTACAGGTACTGCAAATACAGGTGCTGGAGCTGATGAAGACGGTGTCGAAGATGATATTCCGCAGATTCCTGTTCGTGCTGCTCTTTCTGCTGCACCAACTGTAGAGCAGATTTGCTGGGATGGCAGAGATGCCCAGGCACATGCATTGATAGCTTTGTCTATCAAACGTGCCATTATTCCTCACATTCGCTCTTGCGGAACAGCTAAGGATGCTTGGGATACACTTACCACATTGTACCAAGCTAGGAATGAGGCTCGTGTTGCTTACCTCCGAAAACAATTGGAGAGTGAGCACATGAATGAAGGTGATTCTATGGAGAGTTTCCTAAAGAAGATCAAAGGTTTGAAGGAACAGTTGATTTCTACTGATGAGGTTATACCAGATAGCTCACTTGTGCAGACCGTTCTGAATGGTCTTCCTGATTCATATCAGAGTTTTGTTTCTACTCTTCGGTTGATGATGAAAGGCAATCCAAATGCCTTATCATTTGAGGAGTTAGTCTCTGTTCTGTTGAAGGAAGACCAGTCGAGGAAAAACAGGTCCATTATGGGAGTTGCAGATCAAGCTTTCCTAGCTACTGAGAAGGGCAAAGGAAAATGAAGCTCTTCAACTAGTAAGCAAAAATCTGCTAATTCTGCATATTCGAACAAGGAAGATAAACATGAGAAGAAATCAGAAAAGCAGAAATTGTTTTATAAGTACTGTAAAGGGAATGATCATATCATAAAGAACTGTCCAAAACTCGCTGCAAAAGAGGCAAAGAAAAAGGAGGCTGGAATGGTTGTTGCAGAAGCCTCTACACCAAAAATAGAGTCTGGTAATCTTGTGCAGGAAGAAGAATGGGCATTTACTATTGTTTGCAGTTTTGACCCGTCTTCTCATGAGCAGTGCATGTTTGTAGTAGACTCAGATGTTTGGTACTTTGACAGTGGGGCGACCAAACATATTACCTCGCAGCGTAGTTTCTTCTCTTCACTCGAGCTTGCCCCTACAGGGAATACTATCACATGCGCCAACAACTCCTCTTATCCTGTTATGGGAGTTGGTAAGATCATTTTGACTACTACTGATGGTAGTTCTTTCACCTTATCAAATGCTCTATTTGTGCCACAGATCAAGAAGAATCTGTTATCAGTTTTTGCATTAGCCAAGATTGGCTTGGTTGTGAAATTTCTTGATGACAGATGTAAATTTCATGATCTGCCAAATGGCGATGTTATTATTGCTTCTGGCATTTTATGTCGTGAACTGTATAAGCTCATAGACTATGAAAGAGTGTGAATGATTTGGCATGTGCAGTACATGATTCTCAGGCTATGTCAGATGCAAAGCTTTGGCATGCACGCTTTGGTCATCTGAATTTTGCTAGTTCGCTACGCCTGTAGAAATCTGATATGGTGTCTTCTTTGCCCAAGCTTGAGGCACCTTGAAAACATGTATGTGAAGGTTGTATTTTGGGCAAAATGCAGCGTTCCTCCTTTCCAAAAGATGGTTTAGTTCGGGCTACACAGAAATTGCAGCTTGTACATAGTGATGTCTGTGGTCCTATGCAGACACCCTCTTTTGGAAATTACCTTTACTTCCTGACTTTCATTGATGATTTTTATAGGCATGCATGGGTATATCCACTCAAAGCAAAGTCCGAAGTGTTCATGTGCTTTAAACAGTTTTTGGTTTTGGCTGAAAATCTATTAGCATGTAAAATGGGCACCCTCCGTTCTGATCGAGGGGGGGGTATATGTCTTCTGATGGCTGAACATGGGATAAAACACCAGTGTATAGTGTCGTATACACCTCAACAGAATGGAGTTGCTAAACAAAAGAACAGGTCACTCATGGAGATGGCGAGGTGCATGGTCAAGAGTCAAGCTTTACCACATAGTTTCTGGCTTGAGGCTATCATGTGTGCAACATATGTACTAAACAAGTATCCCACTAAAGCGCTATAGTCTATCACTCCATATGAGGCTTGGCATGACCGCAAGCCATCTGTTGCTCATCTGCATGTTTTTGGTTGTTTGGCATATGCACTAGTGCCTGAACAACATTGCAGAAAATTGGATGATAAGGCAGTAAAATGTATTTTTGTTGGGTATAGTTCTGAAAGTAAAGGATATCGTCTCTATCATCCACAGACTAAACACATTCTGGTTAGCCGTGATGTTGTCTTTGTGGAAGATGCTATTCAACCATTGCTTTCATGTACGAAGGAGACATCTGTTAGCTCCAAAGACATGTATGATACTTTGATGCCTCTTTTTACAGGTGGACAATCTAGTGCTGGTCCTAATGAGGCAACTTCTCAGCCTTTGCAGGTTTCATATGATGATGCAAATCATTCCATTTTTAATGCAGAGTTACATGATGCACTTGTTGATGAGAGAGCTGATATTGAGCAGACAAAAACTATGCCAAAATGGCTGGTGTAGACTTTGCGTGATAGTAAATTAGATGCAACTTTGTCATATCGTACTCGTTCAGGCTCTCATAGTGCCTCCTTTGCATCAGATTGCTATGCTATGGCTGTGTCTAGTCTCTGTGATGAGAATGAGCCTGTTTCTTTTGATGAAGCGCAAAATTCAGAAAATTGGATGGCTGCTATGCAATCTGAATATGATGCTATAATGAAGAATGGTACATGGTCTTTATGTGACTTGCCTCTTGGCAAGAAGTCCATTGGCACTAAGTGGGTATACAAGCTGAAGCGTAAACCTGATGGTATAGTTGACAGGTATAAGGATAGGCTTCTTGCAAAGGGTTATGCGCAGGAAAGAAGCATTGATTTTGATAAGACCTTTGCACCTACATGCCGTATGACTACTATTCGGAGCATTTGTGCACTTGCAGCCCATCATGGTTGGAATTTACATCGGTTGGACATTAAAACAACATTTTTGAATGGTGACCTGCATGAAGAATTGTATGTTTTTTAGCCCTGTGGCTTTGTGCAGAAAGGGCATGAAAACCAGGTGTGCAGGTTAAAGAAGGCATTATATGGTTTAAAGCAAGCACCACGTGCTTGGTATGAGAAGGTACATGCCTATCTGGTTGCACATGGTTTTGAGAACAGTCCAACTGAAAGCACCTTATATGTTAAGCGTGCTAATGATGTGCTTCTGATCATTGTTGTGTAAGTTGATCACATGCTGCTCACTGGTCCTATTGAGAAGCATATTGCTGATTTTAAGGCTGATTATGCATGCCTCATTTGAGATGTTTGATTTGGGGCATTTGCATCACTATTTGGGCATTCAGTTTATGCAAGTTGATGGTGGAATGGCTTTGTGTCAAACAAAATATATTGACACATTATTGCAGCATTTTGGCCTTGAAGACTGTAAGCCTATTGCCACTCCTATGGAGACAGGTTTATGATTGAGTCTTCATGATGCTAGAGATGCATTTGATGTTGTTCTCTATCAACAGGCTGTTGGATGCTTGATTTACTTGTGCATTACTCAGCCAGATATTCAGTTTGTTGTCTCACAGATGAGTAGGTTTATGCATTGCCCAGGAGTCAAGCATTGGCACGTGGTTAAGTGCATCTTTCGCTACTTGAGTGGTACTCGGCTACTTGGGTTGTTTTATCCCAAGGGGGGATCACTACCGCCAGATTTGCATGCTTTTTCTGACTCTGATTGGGCTGGATGCTATGACACTCGTGTGTCCACTAGTGGCTTTTGCTTCATGCTTGGTAGCTCATGTATATCTTGGTTGAGCAAGAAGCAGCCTACTGTGGCCACTTCCAGTTGTGAGGCTGAGTGTAGGGCAGCTTTCACAGCGACAGTTGAGTGTGTGGCTCAGACGCCTTATGGCTGATTTGGGTGTTGGTCAAACTTCTGCCACCACTATCTTCACTGACACTCAGAGCGCATTAGTAGTTGCGAGGAACCCTGTGTTCCATGCTCGCACTAAGCACATTGAGGTGCATTATCACTATGTCAGGGAGAGGTTCTTTGCTAGGGAGATCAGCTTGGCATATGTGCCCACGCAGGAGAACATTGTAGACCTTTTCACGCAGGCTCTACCTAAGGAGAAGTTTGAAGCTTTCCGCAAAGCTTTGGGCTTACTTACTTTTGTGGAACGATTTCCACATAGCTTGGCACTTCCTTACATGAGTGCCAGCTCCTTGTTCACCGCATCACTCCCAGGGGGGATTTGTTGATATATTTAGGTAGTGATGTGTGTGAACACACTAGGACCTCTGGGGCACTTTTTTCCCTCTTTAGGAGGTTTTTTCCCTCGGCTTGTATATACGCTTATTGCCCTAATGGGCTACTTATCTTTGTACATTCTCTAGTAATACATTTAGTATTATGTGTGGTGCTCCAAGCTTCTTCTTCTTCCTTGTGTTGTTCGCGTGCTTCTGTAGATGTCTAACTCCAACAGACATGACTCGTGATACTCTCTCAAAGTCTATAAAGAAGAGAGGTTCATCCAATAGTCTATGTAGCCCCACTCCCTTCCATCTTTTGTAATTAGCAGCCACTTTTGGAATTTATAGAATTCTTGGCATAACATGGTATATTTGTAGCCTCCGACTCCTACTGTAAAGATATGCTGACCAATGATATTGATTGCTTCCCTTAGCTCTTTGGATATCTGTGCAGCTTCTGGAATATCCTGTTCTTCATTAGAATCTAACTCCACATCTTCCACCACTGCTTTGCTGTCTAAAAACCAATGTCCTCTTGACAATGTTACAGAATCAGCTTTGAAGTCATGAATAGGCAGTTCTTCGGTATTCACCATTCTGAAGGAAATATAACACATCGCACCAAAATCTCCCACCACATAAGTTACAAGAGACATAAGTTTCAAATTCATTTTTCTTGAGAAAAATGAATTTGAAAAATAATTAGTCTTTCTCTTATTACATCATAGGTGTAATTGAATTAAAGTGATCATCACATGTGTAGCAAGATATCTAATGCTTTGATAAAAAAAATAAAGTAATGATGGAATTAAGAGAATCAAGCATATAAAAAGAGAAGGAAAAAATGTCAAAGAAAAAGGAATTAAATAGTAACTCCATGGTTCTTCCCATATTGTAACCTATATCTTGCTGGTGCTTTATAAATTAAAAAAGAAACTTTTATCACATATATAAAAGAATAATTGATATTTCTATATCTATATTTTTTCTCTCTCTTTTTTTAATAATAATAATATTTTTATTTTATCTCTCTTCCCCTCCTATCTTTTTCTGAGAAAAAGAATGAGGTAAAGTACATGGAAATAATTTCAAGGATGTCATGAATTCATTGAGATGAAATTTTGAGTTCTTAAGTAAGAATCCAAAGTGTGTATTTGATGACACTATTGCCCTTTTCTTTATCTATGGATCTTCATGCTTTTGAAGTGTTTTAGTATATTTGTCTTTATTTTCTATCCATTGAAACATATCTGATTTTTTCACCGAGAAATACTTGATTCCTGATGATTCTGCCTTTGGAGTAAAAAAATCTTCTTTTGATGAACAGTACTCGGATGTCTTTGGTTTCCACACCCATTTCATCTTGATGTCCAAGTTTTTCTGATTATTCTTTGCTTTCCGCTTTTCAACTATTTTTACAACAGATTTGGTTTTTCAATTTCCTTCTGTTTTTCTTTGGATTGGATTTGGTCATGAAGAAGTTCTTTCTATGATTCCTTTGTATATTTTATTGGAAAGGTAAATCTTTCCAAATCCAAGCCATAGATTTCCTATTGAATTCCTTGTTCTTCATTACTCAACAAGAACATTAGAAACCTTTTGTCATTTACTGTCAATGTAAGCTTCATACTTTCAAAATCCAAAATTGCTTTTCCTTGCCTCAGCCATGGTTGTCCTAAAATCATTTTCTCAATCATCATATGATCAGGCCACTCTTCACAGTCTATTTCCATGTTTTCTTCATTGAACTTAACTTTAATAGATGGTGAAGACAAGCTTTGTATTATCTGGCCATCTAGTGTTTTGATAAATGTTTTGCTCTTATTCCTCTTGAATTTTAATTTATCCAACAATCCTGAACTTATCAAATTAACTTGTGCACCTGAATCTAACAAAACCTTGATTTCTTCATTATGAAAATTCATTGTTATGATAGGCAAATGCTCCTTGACCACCCTTGAAGGTGTTTCACATAAGAAAACTTCTCTAAGATCCTTCGCCTTTCTTATTCTTTCTTTTGCTTCTTGTTGAGCTTCATTCCTGATTTTTTCCTCTTCTGTTTTCCTATTTTGAGCTTGATGTATTCTTCTCCATTCAAGAACAGTTAATGGAAGATCATACCTTTTTATTCTACAACCACTTATGAAATTGGGCATGATCTCTCCATCTATATTAGCTAATTGAACAGCTCCACTGTTACTAATTTTGTTGATAATGTAAGGTCAATGTCCCTTCTTCTGAAAGTTTTTCTATTGTTCTTTCAATGTATATGCCAAAACTAGATCCTCCACTTGCAAATCTTTTTCTTTAGTATGAACATCATGATATGCTTTTTGTCTCCTTTTATCTACATATATGCTCATAATTGCTTGAATTTTGGAAGCTCCAAGTGTTTCCAATTCCACTACCCTTTCAGATAATTCATGTCCAGTCCACTTGTATTGATTCCCCACCTTTAATGTTGGTATGAGAAATTCTAATGGCAAAACTGCATTTCGTCCGTAGACCAAATTAAATGGGGTTGTCCCCATAGGAGTTTTGTATGCCACTCTATATGCCCATAAGACATGATTAAGTTGTAAATCCCAATCATTCCTGCTTGTATTTACCAATTTTGACAAAACAATGCAAAGCATGTTATTAGTACTTTTTGCTAATCCATTTGCTTATGGATGATAAGGAGCTGACTTTCTATGATTAATCATGAAATACTCAGTTATATTTTCAATTACTTGGTTTAAAAAATGATTCCCCCTATCACTTACCAACTCAATTGGTAATCCAAATCTAATGATAATATTTTCATAAAGAAATCATGCAGTGGTTTGAGCATCATTTCTCTTTGTAGCCTTAGCCTCTGCCCATTTGGTCAGGTAATCTCTGGCTACAAGTATATATTCAGCATGAGACTGTTTTGTAGGAGGATGGATAGGTGCAATGAAATCCAATCCCCATTTGTTGAATGCTCTTGCTGAAATAAGTGGTAATAATGGCATATCATTTTTTTTACTTGGTTGATTTAGTCTTTGAAAAATGTCACATCTTTTCACATATGTTATTGCATCAAGAAAGAGAGTTGGCCACCAAAAACCAGAATATAAAATGAGTTTGGCAGTCCTTTCACTTGAAAAATGACCTCCTACTACTCCAGAATGTGCCATCTCTAACAGTTCCATATAATTATCTTCAAGAACACATATTCTTAGATATCCATCCATTCCTTTCTTGTACAATCGGTCTCCTATCAATTGATACTCCTCAGAGATTGTCGCTGAATAAGTTTCACAAGATGCTTGGATTAGAGGACATGATGTTGAGCTTGAGGGGGAGTGTTGAGATATTAAGCTCAACATAAGATGATCCAAGGTGACACGTATCAGTTTTCCTTTCTCTGACATGTATCTTGGTCACACTGGTATATGTCTGGGATACTTCATTGAGCTTTATTAAATTTATCTACCGAGAGTGATGGCACATTTGGTTCTTGCCAGTTCACTCATTCACTGACATTAGGTTTTTCCTTATGTACTAGACTTTATATATTGCATTGTATTCTTGTTTTTTTAGGTCATTCTTGTACATTCCTTTTTATGTAATAGAAGAAGAAGAAGAAGATCCTTGCCTCAATCTGAGTGTGCGCTTCTCTTTGATTGTGAGAGTGTGTGTGTGTGAGCTCTCTTCCTTATCTCCTTCCTCCTGACACTTCATGTAAGCTCAGGTGGTGGAATGGAGACTCAAAGAGATAATCAAAACTCAAGAAGAAGATTGATAAGATAACTTACAAGACATAACATCTTATACGAGATCGAAATCAATTCATAAGAAGTGATCATACAATTCTAATTGAAAATAATGAAAAAGATATAGCTGGAAGAAGGACACCACTAGCATCTCACTCAATAGTGGCTTTTATTCGAAATCTTGATGTAAATGTGTTAAAGGAGTTTTTCTTAAGGACCTATGGTTGCGAGGATGATTAATATATATCATCATAAATTGAACAAATTTTAGGCCATCACGAAAACGAATCCTAGCAAAAGCACTACCATTGTCAAGGACTTTACTTTCCATTCCTTGTTCACATATGAATGGGTGTCCCAAGATGATTGGGTATGAGCATTCATCATGAAAAAAGAAGCACAACTCCTCTTTAACATCTCCAATAGCAATTGGTACATTTGCACATGCACCAAGTAAATAAGGAGAAGCATTATTAGCTGCTTTCATCTTCCAACCATGATATCTATCAATAAGCCATCTCCCCCATTGTATAACTCCATTGAAACAACATTTATTTCAGATCTTGAATCTATTAAAGCTATTTGTGGTTTATTATTATTTCCAATTTTAACAATAGTCTCTGTAGTACCACTAGCCCAATGTTTGTGAGTAAAGTGACTATTTGGGAATCCATTTACTTTCCTGACATGTCCAAACATTGGTACCAAATAATTGTTTTGCTCAGATGGATCATAATATTCTGATTCATTGACTTGAACAGTACTAACTTTAGGCTCATTACTTTCTTTTATTTCTTCCCTTTCAATATCTTCAATTTTATGTTCAATTGGTTCTCTCCATATTTTTATTGTATTCATAAAGTCTTCCTTAACATTCGTGCATGATACAACTAGCTGTTCTTCTAGTGTCAAAGTTACTCCAGATTTCATAATCTTTTCATCCACTACTTTCTGAATTTTTATTTTCTTTTCTAATTGAGATGTCAATCGAAACCTAGGTGGTTTCTTTCTAGATTTCTCTTCTTTAACACTAGTTTGGTACCAAAACAGGACACCTAAGTGTCCTTTTTTGACAATTTTCCAAAAAATCACACACCTCATACAAAGAGAATTTGAGAAAATCCTTCAACACACATATTAAATATAATTCAAAGGTTAATGAAAAATTATAAAACACAATAAATCATGTTTGGTGTTCATGTAAATAGCCTCTCAAGATGCTATGATGAAAAAAAATTCATCATATGAAAGAAAAAATTATACATATTCCTTGAAACATAGATCACATAGTATCAACTTCAAACTCACTTAGAAAAATCATCTCAATTCAAATAAAATCAATTATTTTGACTTTGTACACCAAAAACAGCAACTAGTTCTAAACATGGTTCAAACAAACTTATGGGAATCCATAGAGGTGTACAAATATGTCAACAATCAAACAAACAAGGTATGAAGATAGAAACCAAGGGATACACATATAAAATCAAGTACTATGACTCTAGTCACCAAAAACAAAAAACTAAAGCCTACATATATGACTCAAAAGAATTTATGGACATCATCCAAGTATACACATTCAAGTTACCAAGTAGAAAATGTGTGACATAACAAACCAAAGCTTACATATATGAGGCTAAATAGTTGATTGAAATCCACCAAAATTTTCACGTCTTTGGACACAACCAAGAATCTTGTATTGTGTGGGCATCAACCAAATTCTACAGATACAATCATGAATAGTTTGTGGACACATAACAAAGCATGTAAAGTTATGGAAGAGATCTAGTTTCTTCACGTGAAGCAAGAAGATAAGACATCAAACAAGATGTACACATAAGGGAACTACCAATCTATGAAAATCAATCAACTTTTTTAGATCCATGTATACCAAACAAAGTAGATATATGTGTTACACTAACCAATATAACCACATACAAATATTAACATTCAATTGAAATAATTCCAAATAACAAACATTTAGAAAACTACTTTCTACCAAGAAACAAGAATCACATAGATATAGGATCAAAAGAATATATAGTTCTAACATATTTAGTAAAAATATTTTTTGATAGTTGTTATATGCCTAAATGCAAAATCCCTTCCACACATCAACACATGCTAAAAATAATACTCAAAAGTATTTGATATAATCTTCGATAGCATAAAATCATAAGCATCATTTGAAAACATTTCATTATTTCCATCATGGATGCCATCTTCTTTTTGTCGAATGAAATATGTATGCCAAATTTTTTCATTCTTATCACAATCACCATTGTAGATCACATATTCATTGATGAGATTAAGAATGAAACATGGTATGAAAGCATATTTTGGAAGGTTTAATACTTAGAATAGAATTTAAATAATTATTATTTTTCATCCTAAGTTTTTATTCCACCTTTGGAGCTATGTTCTTTTCATGAACATAGAAATATATGCTTTGCCAATTCAGCATGAAAGTCAACACCGAATGCAATGGCTACTAGTTCAAAGCGGAGGCCTTCTAACTTTGAATAAAAATATGCATTCAATTAGTGTGAAGGTTATCGATTGATAACTTACCAATTCTCTACAATCTCATTTACACACAAGTTATAGTGAGCCATTCTTTAAAAGGTGCGATAAATGGCGGTGCTCTAGAGAAGACAAGTTTTGAGTCCATATTTATCACTATGGAAGTGTTCAACCTTCTCTAGAGATCCCTAGACACTTTCTTTACATTGTTAAAGTCCATTAATAGCTTTCCATTTCCTAAAACATATCCAATTTGTCAAAATGTTTGAATTGTGTTATTTTTTCAGTTATGCTAAAAGTTGAGTTTTTAAAAATTCCCATTTTCTTCTTCATTTAATAACCCATGTGAGTTTGTAAAATGTTAAAGAATATATTTTTCTCTAAAAGTACATGATGTGGGATATCAAATCCAAGTGAGTATACCATCAAAGCCTCAAGGTTGTCATCAAGAAAAATCAATCAATTTGGTGTAAAAGCAGGACATTTAAGTGTCCCAGGACACTCAAGTGTCCTAGTACAGAACTAGTGTTAAAACCTTCCTTTTGCATAGGTTAATTTTCATTCTTTTCAAGTTTTCCAACCACTTGCTTAAATTTTCCTTTGTCTGAAGTTTTATTATCTTTCTCTTGTTTTTTAGTCTCCTGTCCAGGCTCTAATTTAGATAGCTCATTATTTAGTTCATTAGATTCACTCTCCTTTCTAGCCCTAGTAGTACGTTTGGAATGACCTTCATTCTCTTCATCTCACTTTCTCTTTTCATCTATATTTATCTCATGAGCATAGATAAAGAACATGTCAATTGGCTCATTCCAACATGTCTTTGTATGGATATCAGAGATTGTGGCATACAAAGACTCAACCAATAGTTTTCCTCTACTACAAAGATCATATACTTGGTTTCAAAATTCACAATTTGAATCCTCACTATCAAGCCTACATGCATATGTGTTTTGACTTGTAAAGGCCTCATAGAATTTCTTCATAGCCCTTGTACCAAGATTCCTTTCCAAAGGTCTTTTCGTCATATAATCATAGATTTGTCGATCATCTCAGTGACCAAGTTTTTATCTTTAGCTTCCTTGAATAGATTACAAGTCTAGTGTGGGTGATCAATCTCATCACACTAGAGGCAGCTATAGGGTTGATTAAACACTCTTCACCCCACCATTTGAGTCATAGGGCCTTTCTCTCGCTCTCTTGTCCTCTCTTGTTTGCTTCGTCTAGTTTCATGCATACTTCTCAAGGATGCCATCTCGGTTACTACTCTCTCAATATGTGTAGCCATTGATTCCACTTTAGTTTCCAATATGGCCATTTTTTATTCATCTCTATGAAGTCCTTGCAAAGTATGGTCAATGTCTACTTTGGCTAGTGCATCTCTTTCATTTAGACTAGGATTTTGAATTTGATTACATTTGAGCTATCCTATGAAAAAATGTCTCACACTTTCTCTCAAGATTTAGTTAATCCACTAGCAATAGTTTCATCCTCAAGCACTGGTTCTATCTCACATCAAAGATATATTTCTAACATACTTAAGAAATTACATAATTTGTCTAGCTCTAGGACTGCATAGTCTAATTTAGGCATTTGGTTGAAATTTACTTCAAATTTAGTTAGACATTGGGTTATGTGTTTATCAGCTTTAGTAGTATCCATCCATCTCAAGAATATGGCCCTATTGTTTTTGCCATAGTCTTCATGTGAGAACTCAGCGGGAAGTTGAGTTTTAAAATTGGCCTAGGTCATGTTAGGTGTAACTACCCTAAGCTAAATCCGTTCTCTAGTAAAGCCATGTGAGATACATATAAATATATCTTTCTTATGTTTTGGGGTAAACGGTATTGCTGAGTGAGCTGCTTGTAATATATAAGATATGTAGTAACATTGGACCCATTAAATTCTCTCCAATCCATTTTTGATGATATTATTATCTTCCATACTCTTTGCTCTTCAAACTATGTAGACATATTGTTTATATATGAAACTACTGAAATAAGTGAAATGTATGTATGTAACTCACATAAAAGTATGTTTATTTCCTCCTCTTGTATAGAATTCGTGGTATATGAAAAGATAATTTGAAGATATAAGTTGAACAAAAATACCTGGAAAGGCTTGTAAAAGAGGTTGTTTGTAAATATGAATGTTCAAATTTCTTTAGATATTTGATTTGATAAAAAAGCCTAATACGTTAGAGTTCTAGTATATGAATGAGTGCAAATGTAGTTGTCGCAGATGTTGATGGATAATGTGGCATGATAAGGATTTCTTGCTTACCAATCTTTGTGGAGGCACTCAGATCAAGATGATCAGCCCTCAACATCAAGGAGATTACACAAGGTTTATGAGTATGCTACCACTCCCAAGGATGAAGAAGAAACTGCAACTCCATAATGTACATATATGAAATGGAAAAAAATGTAAATTTATGTACCTCAGATGTTATGTTGTTTCTTCATGTCGGGTTCAAGTGTCAAGAAGATGATGCACAATTGATGTATCAGTTCAATCGTCAAGTCCAACAACACACACAACGTGCTTCAAGCAAGCTCAAGTGGTGGAATGGAGGCTCAACGAGACCATTAAAGCTCAAGAAGAAGATTGATCAGATAACTTACAAGACATAACATCATATGGAAGAAATAAATTAAATCATATGAAGTGTTCATACAATTCTAATTGAAAATCATGAAAAATATACACGTTACTAGTTCATAATTGATCATAAAATTATCATCATAATAATCTTAAAAATCCTTCTCCAAACATGTAGGTAGATCCTCCTCCAAGCATGTATGTAGAGACTTCTCTAAGTCCTACACATATCCAAAACTAGAGCTTCTCCTTGATCTTCCTTGATGCTCAATGAGCTTCTCCTTCCTTTAATGCTAGAACTCATCAAGATTGGATGAACTTGGATGTCTTAGCCCTTCTTTATATAGTTTTGGGTACCCATAAAAAAGAAACTTCAAAAAATCATATAAATCTATGATCACGAAAAAAACTCATCACAAAAGGTATCCGATCGTAGAAAATAGTTGCGATTGTCTTTTGCTTCTCAAAAAAAAGATCAAGTCTCTAAACATCTATGCAATTTGCACCACTGACGGATGTAGGAATCGAGCTCGGATCATAATTTTGTAGTGATTTTCACCTAGCCACATTGCCAAGGCGCTTTCCTTGTACATATTCTAGAAATAAAACATAACATTCTACTAAAGTTTGGAATTTTGAGGGTTATTTTGGAACCAAATGGTTCAGTGCTATATATTGTTGGAAAGCTCTCCACGAGCACTTTCCAATGGTGCAATAACATTTTTGCTCATCTTTGAACAATTTTGAATAAAAATGATCTTTATCTTTTGATTTGGAAGTCTTTCTTAGAAGTTTGGAGATTGATGGTTCAAACTCTAGATATGTAGAAATGTAAATCTCTACGAAGGCATTCTTTTATTGACTTACTTAGAGATTATGTTAGCACCTCATAAATAATCTTAATAATTTAGAGCCTCCATGAAGATTTCCATGCATGTGTTTTTACATGGAACATGCTTATTTTTGTTCAGTGATGGAACATGTGATTGGCCATCCATGCCTATTTTTATTTTATGTAATGTGTTGAACAAGGAATTATTGGAGTGTTAATTTACTCATTTATTAATGTGTTTTGGTGTTTGTGATATAGCAACTGATGGTTTGTGAGGGGATGAAAGGCGTGAAAGGGCAGACACCAATAATCGGATTTATATTTTATATACTCTGTAAAAAACTCACGTAGAGGGTTCTATTTTTAGAAGGAGTTGGTTAAAGTAGTGGTTAGGATAAGGATCACTCTAGACTGCAATCTCTACTAATAAAAGCAAAGGCTCCCACAAAAGAGAGCAACATTTACTTTCATGCATGCTTTCGGAAGCCCCGTCATTGTAATCGCTATTTTCAAATGAGAAATCCTATAAATACATGCACTCTGTGGACTTTGCAAAAAGAGTGCACGGGGGAGATTATAGCCAATCCTGTTTTTTCTCTAGTCTCTTGACATATCTATTTTGTGTTTGTTTTTCGGCACACACAGCCTTTGTGTGAGCGTGAATTAAGATCTTGATTACACTAAGACTATAAAGAGGCTTCTTAATCTTGAATGTATGATTCGAAAACCTCTAGTATGCAAAGCTTTAATGGTTGCTCCATAAATACTATCTCTTGAAGATCTGAATTTAGAAAAGCACTCTTCACATCTAGGTGATATATATTTCTTGGGGGATTCTTTAGAAAAAGGGGACTTGAGAATTTGTAGAAGAAGAAGAAGAAGAAGAAGAAGAAGAAGAAGAAGAAGAAGAAGAAGAAGAAGAAGAAGAAGTAAAACACTTGCACTGAAAGCTTCTATATTTTGGCTACAATGAGAAATACAATGGGTGTGTCTAGAATAAGACAATCTATTCTCTATGTAGAATTCTTAAACCCAAAAAGCACACACACACACATGTATACAAGGTACCAAAAGTCCTTGTGCAATCAACCTTCTTTGTATTGGACCTCCACCCTCTCTAGTAGCTTGCTCTTGTGCACACCTTGCTCTCAAGGTTCCAATAGGGTAGGAGGAAGGGCCACCTTCTATTGATATGCAACACTTCCTCACTAGTAACTTGGTTTACCTTGATTGCTTTCATCAATGGTTCTCTGTGCACTCTCTCTCTCTCTACGCACTTGATCACCTTCCTTGCACACTTGTCTCTCGCTTTTCTTCTCTGCATTGCACTAGATCAATGTGTCTCTTACTCTTCTCTCTCTCTCTCTAGTATAGACTATGCTCTCTATTGCTTAGTCTAACTTCAAGAATGCTCATGCCTTGTGGTGAGTGTCGATTTCACTTGTGTATGTCCCTACTAACTGATAGTGTATCTTGGTGCTCACTTTTAGGTCCCAAGAATCACTTAATGTATAAATCCAATGACTCCCTACTTTGTCCTATAGTGACTTTAGGAGAGCAAAAAATTTTAAATGGGGGGGTCCATACATATACTTTTGTGTACTGCTTCTCTTCATATGACTTCACTCTTGACCTTCAATTCCTCAAAATTTGTGCATAAGGGAGGGTTCACCTAAACTTTCCAAAACACTTAAAACCCTTGAAAATCTTTCAAAAAGACCCATCTGCAACATGCATTCGACTTTTCCTACAAAACCACTATGAATAAATTGTTTGTGCACTACTTGTGCACCCTTGTTCTCCACCACTTGTGCACGACTTTGCAGTTTTGCACCACATGAGCATCATGCACAAACTCACAACTTTGGTGTTTGAACAACTCCACAATTAACCACTTGGACCCTTGGTCGACTTCACTATTCATCACTTTGACCTTTTACTAGTCTGACCTTTGAACACCTAACAATCTTCCATTGTTTCATAACTCCAATTGCAATCATAATTTTTATGATTGTTGCACTATCCTAGGATTTACTTATCCCTCGTGTCTCTGGTCAATTATGTCCTCATTCTTCCCATAGCGCTATAACTGATCTTCGCATTCTCCTCTCCTCCAGCACAAAAAAGTTATATACGTATATGTTCCAATTCTCCTCTCCTCCATCTCCTCTTGATGAACGAGAAAAAAATATAAAAAAAAACTTTAAAAACTTCATATCTTCCTCTCTCTCTCTCTCTATCCCCCCTCCCCCCAGCATTTCCGCATAAGTTCAAAATAGTAAAAAGATGGATTTCAAATTTTTTGTAACGTGCTCAAACGGCTTCAAACTCCAAAAAATAAGCAATCGATTTTTCTATTTTCGTGTTTTGCACATATTAGTACAACCATATTCTTCCAATTCTTCATTGCTTAGAAGGCACAAATTGGAGAACAATACTATACCCCTGGAAGTCAATAGAAGCTATCGCGAGAATGGGGGACCGTACTGAACCTTTGACCTCTTGAGGGTTGTATGGAAACAAAAAGTAGAACCATCCATCAACACATCATGCATAGACTTGTTACATGTAGGATGTCACAAAGGATCATGAGGAGATATATAGGAGATATCACATATCATACACTAGACATGCATAGAATAGTGTGCAGATATCACATATCATACAATAGACATGCATATGATAGTTTTGAGATTTATTCATGTTGTGAAGTGAAGTTCTAAACTGCTGAGGAGCTTTGCGTAGAGGTCAAAAGTTTGGAATGGCAAGGCTCGAGAAGTAGAGGCTTGGTGGGGCTTGGCCATTCAATCTTTGAAGTGAACTAGTGAAGCTTGTGTGCAGAGTGGAAAGATTACTATTTCTCTTCCATTCGGTGAATGCCCTTCTCTCTTCTTATCTACTTCTCTCTTGCGCTAGCTCCTCTCCTATTAATTTATTATAGTACTACATGCTCCATCCTTTCTCCTTCTTGATGAGTGTGTGTAACTTGGAATTCTTCTCCATTGTATTCTCCTATTGAGGAAGGTAATGCAGATTCCATCATGATCTTTTTGGTTCTATCAATTTGTTTTCTTCTCTCCCAATCTACTTCCAGTATCCATTATGTGCAGGTTTTTCTTGCACAACAGTAAAGAACTCTCCTGCATCTCTGACTTAAATAACGGCATGCCTGATGGGACCTATGACATAGTGGTGGTGGAAATTGTACATTGCTTGGTCCATGACGAGGACGTACTCTCAGGGATTCAAAATCTCCATTGAACCAGCACCTCCTTTGGAAGGATCACTCATTCAAGCAGTACTTCCACTCCTCAAAGAGGAGAGCTATCTATTCAAGCTCCTTCTGACTTAACTCCACGTGAATAAATGGCAGAAGAACTAAATTACATATTATCAAGAGTAAGCATACATTTTTCAATCTATAGTGGAGTATCCAATCAATATCATTATGATCATGTTAGGTGCTTTTTAGATTTGTGTAATAGGAGAGATATGCACAACAAAGGCGATGCACTTTTAGCCCTTTTCCTTGCTACTATTGATATATAGGAAAATAAGTGGTAATCGCAAGATGAAGCTCTTTTCGCCACTTGGAAGGCACTAAAGAATGCTTTCATCGATTCTTTTATACAAAGGACCAAAGTGGAGAAGTCCTAGGCTCAACTGGAAAACCCAAAGGTGCAAATGAATGAATCCATCACCGAGCTTGTCAGATTGATAACATTTTAGACAATAAGTTGCTAGATGTTTCAAAATTTTTTATGATATGAAAAGCACTTGAGAAGGCCCTTGCTAGAATCCACCAACAACAATTGAATGAATCAAGTCTCTTCATTGCCAAACTTGAAGCCATCATTGTTCTAGAAGCCTGAGTTGAAGAAGCCATTGCACAATTTGGTGACAAGGTTAGCCAAATGGATCTTGTAAACCAACTCTAAAAATATTTGGAGAATTTAAAGCTACAAAAATTTATTCAATTAGAGAAAATGTTTAAAGATATATATTCTTCATCTCAATTAAGAAGGGATCAAAGGAAGCGAAAGCAAAGAATGAGGTAAAAATGTTCATTTGGTGCAGTATATGCAATAATAATGGTCACAACACGAGTTGGTTTATGCATAGGGTAGTCTACCAATTTTTAAATAATGTTGGTCATGAAGCCAAGGAATGCCATTTATTGAATGGGAGTTCCTACATATGCACTAGTGTCTTAATTAGTAAGTCCATCTAGAGGGATATCACAACCCTCTCTCCTTGGAAAACTATGAGCATCTGAAAATGCAATTTACATTGACCCCACAAAGAAGGAATAAGCCTATCTCAAGTGTCACAAAATCAAGTGGTTCAAGGCCCATAATTTGTTACAAGAGTAGATAATACAAACATATTCAAATGAAATGTCCTTTTCTAGAAGGGTCTTCACCATGTTGACATTTTCCAAACATGAAAGATCAATACACTAGAGAATTCCCAAAGAACCAATGCGTGACACCTATCAACATGATCACAATGGTTTTCCATTAAGAAAGAAGACTAGAGGCTCTACTTGTGAAAACTAGGTCTAAAGGAAAAGAGCCATAGGAGACACAACAAGAGGAAACTGAAGATAGAATAAGGCAAGAAGACATGAAGAACATATTGATGTTAATTTTGGGAGTAAAAGCATGAAACTCAATAATAAAAAGGTTGAATCATCTTGTACCGCCATTGATATAGAAGATACACTAAAGATGAGCTACTAGAAGGTGAGTGCTTATCAATTAGCAAAGATGTGTCTTGAAGTAAGAGGTGATATAATGAAAGTGATAAAATTAGAATATTTGGAGTAACCAAAGCATAGCGTAGCTAACGTTTTCATTAATTTCCCACAAGCACTTGTTGGAGATTATGAAATTTCAATGCATTGTGTCTCCATTCGAGAGTTACAAGGGTATCAATGTCAAGACAAGATTGTGTTGTTTAGTTGATTTTGTGCTCGTTATAATTCTAGAAGAAGGTATGTTTCCCATCCTTCTTGGTAGGACATGATTAAAGAAAGCTAGAGCACTACAAGATAAGGGTAAAGGTAAGATTTGGCTCACTTTGAAATCTCAATATCATATAAAAGTTTTTCTAGAAATTGGATGTGACCACTCCCATAGAGGATAGAAATGTGTGATTAATTCTGATAGAAGAACCCATGCGAGAGCTCAACTATCAAGAAGAACATGACTTGATTAAGTGGATGGTGGACGGACCAAAGTGCTGAGTATTAGAGAGAATTAATAGACGAAGAGGAAGATTTACAAGAAACCATAAGGATAAATTCACATACTGAAGAAGAAACAAAATTAAATAGCAAGGAAACAAATAAAATAGGATCAGAAGCAAAGAAGGGTCTTCACCATGTTGACATTTTCCAAACATGAAAGATCAATACACTAGAGAATTCCCAAAGAACCAATGCGTGACACCTATCAACATGATCACAATGGAAAGAAAAAAGGATGATAATTTGAATAAGATCAACTAAGTAAGTTAAGAAGAGGCTAAACAAGTTTAGCTAGCAAGATGGCTATAAAAATTCTTTGATTCACTACAAAAGGTATCATATTTTTTCATAAGTATCAAAAGCTGTCTTCTTGTTCATATAAATATCTTATAGGAATTGGGAAAGAGATAAGCTTGCAATGAATACCTGTAGTAGATGGCACACAATTTGTAATAAGTAGAACATATAAACTTAATTCCAAGTATGTGGAGCTTGTAAAGGTAGAGCTCATGAAATTGGAAGTACTTAAGGTGGCTCTCTTATCTGGTCATTGTGCGTGTCCACTAGATTCTCTTAATAGGGCCACTATTCAAGATGGCTTCCTACAAACCTCCACATAACATGTCTTAGAGGAAGTTTCATGTAATACTTTATACATATTTTTAGATGGCCATTACATTTGACTTACCCTCCTTTAATTCAATAGAAGTGATTAGTTGATCTTGTTACCATGCCCAAATGCATTTATAAGATGAGGTATATTGTATCAAAGAGAGAAGAATTCACAAACCATGTGGAAGCTTGAGCACTCTATTCCAAAACCACTTATAATGAATGTAAAGAAATTAAATGAAATCTCGCTGAATTCAATGATAGGAGGTAAAAGAAGTCTTTGATCGACATGGAATTTGGTTGTCTTTGATTAGTTCCTACAACCTAAAAGCTGATAGTAAGATTGAAAGAGATCATTCTTCAATTGTGAAGGTGATCTTGAAGGCCTACAATAAAGACATAAATCAATGGTGTAGATATCTTCCATTTGCATTAGGGGCGGATGGCATGATGTATACTAGATATAAAAGATTTATGTCTCCAAAACTCATGCACTCTCAAAAACTAGCTTTCCCTATCCAAATTCAAATACTAACTTTGTTAGTGTTACCATGGAATAACAATCTAACAAGACAAGAATTATTAGTTCTAAGCATTAAACAATTGAAACAAGCCCAAGAAAATTTCAATGAAGGTGTTTGAAAAGTAAAGGAGTCAAACTTATATGACAAGATATATTTTTACAAAACGTATCAAATTAGGCTTCCTCAAATAGAAATTGATGATAACATATGAGTAAATGCTAGTACTTCTTTCACACTCAATATGATGCAAGAAGAAACTTAATAAAGACATGATTTGGAGCTTATGTGGTTTTGTCTCTTTTTTTTTTGTTTTGAAAATGCTACATGTTAACTTTATGAATTTCATGGAACTCTCGTAATATCTCTGATTGGAGGAAATTGCAAAAAATTATTCAAGAGAAGAGAAAATATGGAATATGAAGTTGACTCAAACTTGCTTGTAGATGAAAATACTGAAGATGAAGAAAACTTAGTACCAAGTGAATATATTTTATTGTGTTCAATTTGTTTTTGTTACTCTTGTATTCTAGGCATATAATACATTCCATCGCATGAAATTTCTGCCATTAAAAAGAAAATTGTAAATTACAAAAGGATATGATTATAAAAACTAGTTGGGATGTATATACACTAAACATAGTAGGTCTAGATGCCTTGTAGTAATCATAAAGACCTAGATAGTGTTGGGAGAGATGGTTGGATGCACTCAAGAGATTGAGTTGAAGCTGCTAGACCTGCTTTGCTTCAGCCCTCCTTGCTTCAGATATGCTTACTAGACACTTTGAGCTTTCAAATGATACCAAAATATGCTATATGTACTTTGGAAATGGTTTGACTAATGATTAGATCAAAACAGATGAGTTTGCACTTCACTAGACTTGAAAACTTTCTATTTTGATCTAGATACTTGCTCAGTCTTTCACTCAGTATGACCAGTGTAGTTACAATTGGCAAAATTCCTTCTAGAGATATTCTATTAGCTTAGTAAGCTACCATTTGCAAGTGGAATGAAAAGAAATGATAAACTACTCACTGAGAAATCACTTTAGCAAAATTATATGTACCCCCGACTTTTTAGGAACACTGTAGCAGAATACCAGAGGTCACTTCGAGCAAGATTTCTCCGCGATGGCTAATCCTTTGACCTTGAGATTTTGTAGGCGTGTAGTATGCTTGGAGCTGGTTCCAATGTGCTTTGAATCACTTGATTTGGTTCAGTAGATCCTGAGATATGCTCCTTTGAAGTTGACAGACTTGAAGTAGGTGATTCAGACAAAACAGAGATGATGAATGTGTATACTTCTATTGATTGATGTAGTTGTACATTCTCATTAGCATGACAAGCATAGCTAATTGAGGTATTGTGGTGTAGGCTATGAAGTAGCACTAACACACACAGAGTTACAATGAAAAAATGCCTCGGGAAATGAGCTGAAGTGAGTGACACACCCGCGACTTTTTTACATCATCTTTTATAGAGGTTTAGTGATCATTTGAATTTGAAATTGAAATCTAAGCTCCCTAGAATCTCTCCTCTAAAAGTAGGGAGATATTCTCTCCATTTACACCATCCAAATTCCACGACTAATCAAGTAGGTAAGTGATTTCATGTAAATGCCAAGTCATATAGACTTTTACAATGGGTAAAGAAGTAATAACACATAGGCAAGTGTTCCTATGGTTCTAGCTTCACATAGTGATATCCTTCAAGGGTTCCAAGCCAAAGGTGAAGGCTTGAATTGCACCAACAGCTCCCCCTCAAGCCAAGCACTTTGGCTTAAGTCTTCATCTTTAGTCTTCAATCACATCCTGTAATCCAATCATAGATTTGAATCTGCATAGCTTGTTTCCATCCAATGCTTTAGTGAGTAAATCTGCACATTGCATATTAGTAGACACATATGTCAATTGAATGTCTTTACTAAGCAACTTCTCTCTCACATAGTGGTAATGAACCTCTATGTGTTTGGTTCTAGCATGATATATTGGATTAGCTGCAAGGTGAAGAGAGCTAGTGTTATCTCCAAAGATAATTGGAGGTCTAGTGTATAGACCTAACTCTGTATACAAGAGCTTCAACCAGATAGCTTCTTGAGTGGCATTGGCAAGCCCTCTATACTCTGCTTCAGTGGATGACAATGCCACTGTAGGTTGTTTCTTGGCTGACCAAGAAATGGGTTTATCTCCTGCAAAAAAAATGTAACCTGATGTGCTCCTCATCCTTGCATCCTGCCCAATCTGCATCTGAATATACTTTAATGTCAATATCTGATATATAAGGAAAGTACAAGCCATGGCTTTGAGTTCCTTTGAGATACTTCAAGATTTTCTTTGCTACCTCTAGGTGAGGTACCCTTGGTTTGTGCATGAATTGACTTAGAACACTAACTCCATATGCTATGTCAATTCTTGTCAAGGTAGCATAATTCAAACTACCTACCATGCTTGGATATCCTGTAATGTCTTGTATTTCATCTCCTTCATGAGCACTTAGCTTTAGGTTGACCTCCATTGGAGTAGTTGAGACTTTAGCACCCTGCAAGCCAAACTTCTTGACCATATCCTGTACATACTTCTTTTGAGTGATATATATACTTGAGTTGGTGTAGACTAACTCAAGACCTAAGAAGTACTTCAATAATCCAAGATCATTGATCTTGAACTCTTTCATCATCTGTCCTTTGATGTGTCTAATCCCATTGACATCATTGCCTGTAATGATGATGTCATCAACATAAACACACAAGTAGATTACCTTTGTACTACTTCTCTTTATGAACAGAGAAGTATCAGCTTTGCTCATCACAAATCCTTGGTCTTGGAGGTAGGTTGTCAACCTGTAATTCCATGCTCTAGGTGCCTGCTTCAAACCATATAGAGCCTTCTTCAATTTACAAACATAGTTTACCTTCTTGGGATCTTCATAGCCAGGTGGTTGTGACATGTAGACTTCTTCAGATATCCATCCATTCAAGAAAGCATTCTTGACATCTAATTGGTACATGTTCCAATTCTTGGATGCAGCTACACTCACCAATATTCTGATTGTTGGCATCTTAGCCACAGGAGAAAATGTCTCCTCATAATCAATGCCTTGGGTTTGTGCAAAACCCTTGGCAACCAACCTAGCTTTGTACCTGTTTATTGTTCCATCTGAATTTCTCTTTAATTTGTAGACCATCTGGATCCTATCACCTTCATAGAGTCTTTCTTGGGTACCAAGTCCCAAGTGCCACTCTCCTTGAGAGCTTCCATTTCTTCATCCATAGCTCCTTTCCATTCTGGTTTGGTGATTGCTTCTTCATAGGTACCTGGTTCTTCATTCAACAAATCCTTTGCGAGATATACAGAATGCTTGGTTACAAGAGAAGTATCATACCCATATCTAATAGGCTTCTTACTTTCTCTCTGAGATCTCCTCATTGCTTGAGTTGAGGATTCTGGTATATCCTCTAGCTTCTTCATCTTTCCTTTAGACTTCCATGCCTTGAATTCCTCAAGGTTAATTGTATCATCATCATCTGAGCTTGAGTCTTCTTTCTGGATTGGTTCCTCCTTGGTGAGCTTTGGGAAATCTTCTTCCATATCATAGGGTAGACTAACCTTCCTGCATTCATTCTCATACCAAGAGTCATTCTCATCAAAGATGACATCTCTGCTTACCTTGAAGCCTTTGTTTGTTGGGTTGTAGAATCTGTATCCCTTTTGGTTCAAATCATAACCAATGAAGATACATTTTTCAGCTTTAGGGTCTAGCGTTCCCCTTACCTGTGAGGGAATATGCACATATGCTACACAACCAAAGATTTTGCAATGATCCAGAGAAGGTCTCTTACCATGCCAAGCTTCATATGGTGTCATGCCATCAAGTGATTTGGATGGCAACCTGTTTATGAGATAGGTGGCAGTGGATACACCTTCTGCCCAAAGATAATTTGGCAACTTCTTTTCATTAAGCATAGACCTAGCTGTTTCTACAATGAGTCTATTCCTTCTTTCAGCTACTCCATTTTGTTCAGGTGAGTACCTTGTAGTTATCTCCCTTTTGAGGCCTCTTTCCTGCAAGAAATCTTCAAACTCATTGGAGAAGTACTCTCCTCCTCCATCTGACCTTAGCCTCTTCAAGCTTCTTCCTGTTTGGTTTTCAACAAGTGCAAGATACCTCTTGAAACAATTAAACACTTCATCTTTATGCTTCATAAAGTATAAGATGGTCCACCTGCTATAGTCATCAATGAAGGACACATAGTACCTTGAACCTGAAATGGAAGGGTCCTTGCTAGGTCCCCAAACATCTGTGTGTACCAAGTCTAGGTAGTCGTCATGCATGAAACCTTTCCTTGAATAAGGCAACCTGTGAGACTTACCAAACTGACATGCTCCACACTTATAAATCATGTGTTGCTTGGATACATTAGGTATCCCAAGTACACATTGATCCCTCCACATTTGCTTTAGGGTTATTTCACCTATGTGACCTAACCTCATGTGCCATATTTCTAACTCTGAAAGTGTTTGATCCTTGTAATTAAATAAAGCAATGTTCTTGGTGTCTTCTAGCTCAAAAGTAAACAATCTACCTGATTTCTCCCCCTTGGCTATCCTTTTGAATCCATGTCTTGGGTCCTCCACATATGCTCCATGTTGAGTGAACCTGACCTGCAAACCTTTCTCCACAATCTGACCAACACTCATTAGATTCTTGGTGATGGTTGGTACATAGAGTACTCTGCTCAATAGATTCTGGTTACCATCACATGTCTTCACATTTCCAATCTTTACAACAGAATGTTTAGTATCATCACCTGTTTGTACCTGATGTTTGCCCTTGGGTTCTTCCAAATCAGAGAGTAGTGCCACATTGCCAGCTACATGGTTAGAACATCCTGAGTCAATATAAAATAAATGATCATCATTTGTACCTGCCTTGGAGGTCATATTCATGATCAATAGGGAGTCATCTTGCTCCTCTGTGTAGTTGTTGTAATCCCTTCTATTTCTGAATCCACCTTGGTAGTTACCATTGTGGTTATGGTTGTAATTGTTGTTGTATTGATTGTTGTATCCATTGTAGCCTTGGTGTTGGTTGAACCTGCCTCTTCCTTGAGAGTATCCACCTCTTTGGTAGCCTCTTGCTCTCTGATTCTTGTAGTTCTTGTAGCATTCATCTGTGGTATGATTGGACAATCCACAAATGTTGCATGGTGATGAGTTGTAGGGTCTCCCCCTACCTGACTTACCTCCTCTGCCTCTTCCTCTTGAAGATCTACCTCTCCCTGCATAATTAGCTTGGGAGGTAGAGCCTTCTTCTACCTGCTTCTTCCCTTTACCTTTATCCTTAACTTTCTTATCAGTATATAGAGCAGAGGGGTTGTTACCTTTTGATTGATCTCCTGCCTTTGTAAACTTTGCTTCATGTGTGAATACTTGGCCCATGAGTGTTGTGCGATCTGGGGTATGCATGTCCATGTAGAGGTCCATTGCAGTGGTGAAACTTTCCCACTTATCATCTGCCTTGAGTCCATTTGTTACTTGCCTGACTATTTGCTCCTCTTCAATCTCCTCTCCAATGCTTGCTAATTGGTCTGCCACATCTTTAATCTTGGTCACATACTCTGAGATTGATTGCTTGGGCTGCTTCCTAAGGGTTGTGAATTCAATCCACAGTTGATTCTTCCTGGCCCTTGTGTTGGATGAAAAATATGTTGACAGAGTTTCCCAAGTCTCTTGGGAAGTCTTACAGTTCCTTACATGAGGTAAAAGGAAATCAGATATAGAGTTAAGAAGGTAAGACCTTGCCAAAGCATCCTTTGCACACCATTGGTTGAGTCTTTCTTGTTCATCCTTGGTGGGTAGTCCTCTAGCTTTGAATGAGGGCAATTCCTCATCTCTTGATATGTATCCAAATAAGCTTCTTCCTTGTAGATATGTCTTCATTCTCAATGACCAAGCTTGGTAATTGTTCCTATCCAATTTTTCAATGAATGAAGGAAAACCATCTCCCATTGTTACCTTGTTTGCTCTGATACCACTGTTGGGAGAGATGGTTGGATGCACTCAAGAGATTTAGTTGAAGCTGCTCGACCTGCTTTGCTTCAGCCCTCCTTGCTTCAGATATGCTTAGTAGACACTTTGAGCTTTCAAATGATACCAAAATATGCTATATGTACTTTGGAAATGGTTTGACTAATGATTAGATCAAAACAGATGAGTTTGCACTTCACTAGACTTGAAAACTTTCTATTTTGATCTAGATACTTGCTCAGTCTTTCACTCAGTATGGCCAGTGTAGTTACAATTGGCAAAATTCCTTCTAGACATATTCTATTAGCTTAGTAAGCTACCATTTGCAAGTGGAATGAAAAGAAATGATAAACTACTCAATGAGAAATCACTTTAGCAAAATTATATGTACCCCCGACTTTTTAGGAACACTGTAGCAGAATACCAGAGGTCACTTCGAGCGATATTTCTCCGAGATGGCTAATCCTTTGACCTTGAGATTTTGTAGGCGTGTCGTATGCTTGGAGCTGGTTCCAATGTGCTTTGAATCACTTGATTTGATTTAGTAGATCCTGAGATATGCTCCTTTGAAGTTGACAGACTTGAAGTAGGTGACTCAGACAAAACAGAGATGATGAATGTGTATACTTCTATTGATTGATGTAGTTGTACATTCTCATTAGCATGACAAGCATAGCTAATTGAGGTATTGTGGTGTACGCTATGAAGTAGCACTAACACACACAGAGTTACAATGAAAAAATGCCTCGGGAAATGAGCTGAAGTGAGTGACACACCCGCAACTTTTTTACATCATCTTTTATAGAGGTTTAGTGATCATTTGAATTTGAAATTCAAATCTAAGCTCCCTAGAATCTCTCCTCTAAAAGTAGGGAGATATTCTCTCCATTTACACCATCCAAATTCCACGACTAATCAAGTAGGTAAGTGATTTCATGTAAATGCCAAGTCATATAGACTTTTACAATGGGTAAAGGAGTAATAACACATAGGCAAGTGTTCCTATGGTTCTAGCTTCACATAGTGATATCCTTCAAGGGTTCCAAGCCAAAGGTGAAGGCTTGAATTGCACCAACAGATAGGATAGTCTAACTTGAAATTCTTAGTAGAAGAAAGGCATTATTTTATATAATAGTTTATATGGAGTATCCAAAACACTTGGATACTAAAATCCTAGTTCTTGTAAAGTTCACCTCAATATCCTCAGCTTTAATTAGGGGTTAGGCCTTTCCCCTTTACCAAAAATGTTGCGAAGGTTCAAATATCATTAGATAGGAAGTTTATGCATATCATTCATTGCATCGCATGAAGTTTTTGGCAACAAAAAGAAAATTGTAAATTACAAAAGGATATGATTATACAAACTAGTAGGGATGTATATACACTAGGCATAGTAGGTTTAGATGCCTTATAGTAATCATAAAGACCTAGATAGGATAGTCTAACTTGAAGTTCTTAGTAGAAGAAAGGCATTATTTTATATAGATAGGTTACATGAGTATCTAAAACACTTGGATACTAAAACCCTAGTTCTTGTAAGTGCTTGTCAAGATCCTCAGCCTTGATTAGATATTATTAGGCCTTTCCCCTTTACCAAAAACATTGAGAGGGTTCAAATATTATTAGATAGGAAGTTTTTACCAAAAACATTGCGAAGTTTTTACTTTCTTCCATCCTAAAAAAACGAAAGTAAAGAATAAATGAAGAAATGAAGATGCACTGTAGTAACGATTCTTGCGAAGTAAAGAAAAAGATAAAGAAAAAAAATGAAAAGAACAAAAAGAGTATTCACGACTTAGATGTGGTCTCAAAACCACTTCCAAGAACTTATGTGTAGGCTACAGGAGGTTGATCCATGGAATAGGGAAGCTAGTAGTATTTCCTAATAGCTATGTAAAAAGAAAGCATGAGAGTATTTGTATAAGAGAATATCTACGTTTGAAAAGATTAGATAGAATGTTTGTTTCTAGAATGTGTAAGTGATTTCTATGAGTAATGTTCTACCTGTTTTTGATAGTTGTATGCTGTTCAAAAAGTTTTTTGATCATAGCTTAAGTAATTGAAATTTTCGTTTCTTTCTAAGAATGTCCATTTGCATAAAAAAACATACTTTTTTAACAAAACAATTCTAAATTATAAAAATAATTTCAAAAGAAAATTGAAGGGTTTCTACTAGACTTGCAAATTGGCCCATTGAGGATGATGTGCTCGTTTAGCGGGGGAAAATTCCACAAAGAGAATTCCCTCTGTATAACGAAGACATTGAAATTAAAAATTTCAATGTCTTCTTTCTTATCATATCTTCTTTTATTCTTTCATTTGAGTTTTGAAATTATTTTGTTGATGATGCTTTACTTTTTTGTACTTGTAGGAAAGACAACAAAAGGAGCTATTGGATAAAAACCTTTGCATGATGTTTTGATGTGTGCTCGTATGTTGCATGTATGTTGTATGTCACAATGTTTCCTAAGTATGTATGTATAATGTAAGGAATTGAACTCACAACCTCTTGGTTAGGAATGTGATGGGCTAATCACTTGCCCCAAAAGCCATGGTTGAGGATTACTTCCTAATCCTCTCTCTTAGAGCATGGTTCAACCATCTCCTACTAGGATTATGTTACATTCTTCCGCCCTTGGTCGATCATTGTCCTCAATGTTCTACTCTTGTATCCCTCTAGCCTCCGTGATCAGTCCCTTGAACCCCTAGGGGCCCTTGAATTGATGTCCCTCAACCTCGCACAGTTTCTTGAACCTTGTTCGCAACCTTGGTCTCTTGAAACCTTGCTCTCAACCTTGGTGTCTTGAACCTTCTTGTTCGCAACCTTGGTGTCTCGAGCCCTTGTTCTCAACCTCAGACTTGAACCTTGTTCTCACCCATGCTTGGTATCTTGAACACTCAATCAAGTGCCACCCAAGGATTCCCAAGGAATTCACACTTCCAAGCTAGCTCATTGGAAAGTTCGTTCCGAGAGCTTTCCAATGGTATATTACACGCCTCAATCCGACCTACGGATTGAGAGATACACCCCAATCATTGTAAGGTCCATCCTTGAAACCGACGCACGCGCCTTCCACAATTCCTACCCTTTCACATAGAGGATGCCCAAGCGCCTTTTTTAGAGGCCATTGGATCATTCCACTTTGCCCAAGCCTACTTCCTAGGCTCTGATACCAATGTAAGGAATTGAACTCACAACCTCTTGGTTAGGAATGTGATGGGCTAACCACTTGCCCCAAAAGCCATGGTTGAGGATTACTTCCTAATCCTCTCTCTTAGAGCGTGGTTCAACCATCTCCTACTAGGATTATGTTACATATAAATTCGTGAGTATGACCTTGTATGTGTATGTTTATTTATGTGTTAATTGATTGTGTATGTGCAAAGTGAGTATATGTGTAAAACGATAAATGGATGAATATATGTGGGTAAGTGAGTATGAATGTGTGACTCTGTGTTTGTGAAAGAGTATGTATGTGTATGGGCTTGTGTGGATGGGTCTATATGTATGTGAATTTGGAGATATGTGTGTATGTTTTGATTTATGTGTGTGCATATATGGTTACCCTAAGTGCTTATGTGGTGTATAGTTATATGTATGTCTCTATATGACCTATCTTGTTTATGTATGCATTTATGTGCGTAAATGCAAACTTATGATATATGTGTGCACTTATGTGTGTGAATGTAAGCTTATGTAGGTGGGTTTATGTGTGTGCATGTAAGCATATGTATGTGGATATGTGTGTGGATTTATGTATGTGGATTTATGTATGTGGATGCGTATATGATCTCTTGGTATGTATGTGTTGTTAGTATATGATCAATGTCTACCCCTCATGATTGTATGCACATTTTGTAAGGCCCCCACTATGAGGAGAAGCCAAGTGTGCATTACCCAATTGATGGGAATCCCAACTTGCATGTTGGATGAAGATCATATTGGACTATGTAAGGTATTGTAAGGAAAGGGAGTTACCAGGGTTCCCAATTGTGGGGTCTGAGGCAGCGGTGAGCAGCCTCGGCTGGGGGGTTCCAAGGGGCCAGTGGGCCGCTTGGTGGGGTTCTAGGGGTAGCACCCCCGGCTCGACGGTAAAGGGAATATTCCATGGAATATTCCCTATCAGAGTCAAAAGTCATTTATATTTATTAGGTCGGTTCAACCGGCCTAAGCCGTGTATGGCAATTACGCGGGTGGTGGCCATCCATGCTCTACTGTCCATGTATAGCCGTCCAAGGAAGGCCACACATGATCCTATATATATATATATATATATATATATATATATATATATATATATATATACATATATATATAGGTGACTTCTGCACTACCTCAGACATCGAATTGAGCTAACATACCTCTACCTTGTATCTCCCTATCTACAGTTGTCTAGATCACCATTTAAGCTCTACCTTGAGAGCGCATGGGTGGACAACGCCATCATCTTTGTACTTGTTGTTAGTAGAGAATTGTTGAGATTCTCCTATATGTGTTATCTTCTTTGCTACTGCTCTTGTGTTATATTGTGTAACTATTGTCTTACATGGTATCAGAGCCGTAAGGTTCGAATAGCTTGAGAAGTATCAATATTTTAGCCTACTAGTAGACTAGAATATTTGTAGATTATTTGAGTGCTTACATGATGGCTTCATCGTTGAGCACAACTCTTGGTGCTTCAGCTAATGTTAATGCTACACCTATTCGAATTTTCCCACGTGCATTCACTGAAGGGAAGCTCGATGGAACCAATTATGCACTATGGAAGTTCAAAATTTTTGCAATTTTGGACTCCTATGAATTACTTGACACTGTCATGGAACCAATGGAATTGGATTTAGAGCCTATACTAGTTGAAGATCCACCAAATTCAAGATTGTTGATTTAGCTAGATCGAGATCTTCTACGAGCTTGGAAGAGGCAGAATGCTAATGCATTATGTGCAATTGTCACTAGTGTAAGTGATTCTGTGCTTAGTTTAGTTCAACATACTACTAAAGCACATGAGGCTTGGGGCATATTGGCTCATCAATATGAGACCAAGAACCACACTAGGATACAGAATTTAGAAAATCAATTGGCAAATGAAAAGCATTCTGATTCTGAAAAGGCTGAAGATTTTATGAAATGGATAAAACATCTCCAATATCAATTGGCTGCAGTTGGTGTTGTTATAACACAAGAAGAACTGGCTCGAAGATTTGTATGATGGATTAGTAACAACCCTTAACACTCAGGTAAGACCAACTCCCCTTACATTTGAAGAGTTTTGTGCAATGCTTTTAGAAGAAGAGACGCGGTTGAAGAATCGGCAAAGTACAAGTGATGTTGCATTCTCAGCAAATGCAAAAGGTTGGTATGCTCATCAACTCAAGCTCGTGTTGATGAACCATGGATTTGAGATAGTGGAGCTTCTCGTCATATGACGAGTAAAAAGGATTGGTATAGTTCCCTAGTGCCTCTGCAGGAATCCATCAATGTAGTGGTGGAAAATGACTCCAAGTGTCCACCAAAAGGAACTGGAACCATCTTTTTTATCACTTCTCTAGGTGTTGAGAAAAATTTGTCCGATGTTCTCTATGTACCTACACTTAAAAAGAAATTTGTTGTCAGTTTTTGCAATAATAGATCTTGGACTCGAAGTTCACTTCAATTAGAGTGGTGCAGAAATCATGTATTCATTAGGTAATATTGTAGGTAAATGCATACAACGGGATAACTTGTATGAGTTAAGTGCCTTAACTACTACAGAAGATAAAGATGTAAGCAAGTTTTGGCACCAACAATTTGGGCATCTCAGATTTGCTGTTGTGAAGGAGAACAGAGATGGTTGCTCATTTTCCTGCATTTTTAGAGTTGCAGGAACCTTGTGAAGCTTGTATGATGGGCAAGTAACAATGAAAGGCATTTCCAAGAGAGACCAGCAATAGATCTCAAGCTCCTCTAGAGTTGGTACATGCTTATCTCTATCGTAAAATGTCTACACCTGCGTTAGGAGGATCTTTCTACTTTTTGCTGTTAGTCGACGATTATAGTAGAAAGATGTGGGTTTATTTCATTCGAGAGAAGGTTAATTCTTTTGAAAAATTTAAAACATGGCATAAGTATGTGGAAAATGAATCAGGAAGGAAACTAAAGAAATTTAGAATAGATAGAGGAGATGAGTTCTTGTCAACAGAATTCAATAATTACTGTAAGGAGCATGGTGTGAAAAGGCAAGTTACCACAACTCATACACCTCAACAAAATGGCATTGTTGAGCACAGGAACAGGACAGTAGTTGAAATGGCTCATTGTATGTTAAATGCTCAAGACATGCCTGATTCGTTTGGGGCAGAAGCAGTCAATACAACAGTCTACATCCTCAATGGAAGCTACACAAAAGCATTTAAGGGGATGACTCCTCAAGAAGCATATTCTGGTAAAAAGCCTTGAATTTTGCATTTCAGAATTTTTGGTTGTTTCTGTTATGCACATATTCCTGATTCAACAAGATCAAAGTTGGATTCAAAAAGAAAAAAGTGTGTCTTCCTAGGATATAGTGAAGATTCTGAAGCATACAGGGTGTGGGATCCTGAGGCAAGGAAGATTTTTGTCAGACGAGATGTGGTGTTTGATGAGCGACCACACTTAGTAGAAGATAAAGGTAAATATACTATCTCATCAAACGGAGAAATATCTCACCTTGTGCCTATCAAAAGACAGGTTGAAGTTGAGGAGGAGGAAACATCTGATGGAGAAATTTCCTCAATAAAAAGTCAACCAATTGTAGCTGTAGAGCGTAAGCCACTAGACAAGTGGGCACAATAGAAAGGTAAATATACTATCTCATCAAACGGAGAAATATCTCACCTTGTGCCTATCAAAAGACAGGTTGAAGTTGAGGAGGAGGAAACATCTGATGGAGAAATTTCCTCAATAAAAAGTCAACCAATTGTAGCTGTAGAGCGTAAGCCACTAGACAAGTGGGCACAATAGCTCTTTGATGATCTCAATCCACATGTAGATGTACCAGAATCATCCTCGGATGGATTAGGAAGACCAAAGAGAATAGAGGAGAAAAGAAGAGCCTCAGAACACATTGTTAACATGGCTCTAATGGTAGATATCATGGGCTTGATAAAGGAACCTACCACCATTGAAGAAGCCCTTGATGATCTAGGTTGGAGAATGGCAATGCATTCTGAGTATGATAGTATACTCAAAAATTATACATGGGATCTAGTCAATTGGCCGCCAAAGAAGAAGGTAATAGGTACTAAATGGATTTGAAAAGCTAAGAATAAAGTAGATGGAACATTAGAAAAGTGTAAGGCAAGTTTAGTTGCATAGGGTTTTTCACAGATCAAAGGATTTGATGTTCAAGAAACTTTTGCACCAACAGCACGCATGACAACTATTTGGACGATACTTGTAGTAGCTGCACGAAAGGCCTCGCCTATTTTCCAGATGGATGTCGATCTACATTTTTGAATGGTCACTTCAAGGAGGAGGTATATGTATCTCAACCACTAGGTTTTGAGGTGCCCAATTCAAAAAATAAAGTTTGCAGGTTGAAAAAAGCTTTGTATGGACCTAAACAAGCTCCAAGGGCTTGGTACCAACAGATAGATAATGTTTTCAAAAATATGGGTTTTGAAAGAAGTAATTCTGATGCTAACTTGTATGTAACAAAAAGGGATAGCAAGCTAGTTGTTGTCATTGTATATGTAGATGATTTGATCATTACATGAGATCATCAAGAACTCATCAATCAAACTCAGATCAGTTTGGGAGCTAAGTTTGAAATGACAGACTTAGGTGTACTTCATTTTTGTCTGGGGATTGAAGTATGGCAAAGGAAGGATGGCACTTTCATCTCACAACAAAAATATGCCAAAGAAATTCTCAAGGCATTTGGAATGATGGACTGCAAACCCACTAGCACACCTATGGAGGTAAATCATAAGCTATCCATGGATGATAACATGCCTGATGTAGATGCTAAGAAGTATAGAAAGCTCGTTGGAAGTCTTATTTTTCTGTGCAACACTAGACCAAACATTTTCTATGTTGTTGAAGTGTTAAGTAGGTTTTCCAACAAACCTAAAGAGAGTCATTGGAATGCTGGAATGCGTATTCTAAGGTACATTGCAGGAACCTTGTATTTTGGTATTTTTTATACCACAGGTGATACACTTCAAGGATATTATGATTCATATTGGGCTAGAGATTGTGATTCTAGAAAATCAGTTTCTGGATCTTGTTTCTCACTTGATTCATGAATATTTTCTTGGGTTAGTAGGAAGCAACCAACTCTCACACTCTCCTCCGCTGAAGGAGTGTACAAAGCAGCTTGTTTTGCTTCTTGTGAGGTAGTCTAGTTAAGGAGAATTGTTGCAGATCTAGGCTTTCCATCAAATATGGCGACTATACTCAAGTGTGATAACCAAAGTTTTATGGCTATTTCAAAGAACCTAGTATTTCATGCTCCCACCAAGCACATAGAAGCATAGTACCATTACATTCATGAGATAATTGAAGATGAAATTGTGGAGCTAGAATATTGCCCAAGAGAGGCAAATTGTGGTGACATATTCACTAAAGCACTTGGAAGAGAGCAGCTCAACAGATGGGCATGGGATCGAGACCTAATTGATTTGTCATTGGTAAACATTGAGGGGGGGTGTTAGTATATGATGAATGTCTATGCCTCATGATTGTATGCACATTTTGTAAGGCCCCCATTATGAGGAGAAGCCAATCGTGCATTACCCAATTGATGGGAATCCCAACTTGCCTATTGGATGAAGGTCATATTGGACCATGTAAGGTATTGTAAGGAAAGGGAGTTACCAGGTCCCCAATTGTGGGGTTCGAGATAGGATAGTATATTCTAACTTGAAGTTCTTAATAGAAGAAAGGCATTATTTTATATAGATAGGTTACATGAGTACCTAAAACACTTCGATACTAAAATCCTAGTTCTTTTAAAAGGATGTCAAGATCCTCAGCTTTGATTAGCGATGAGGCCTTTCCCCTTTACCAAAAACGTTGCAAAGGTTCAAATATTATTAGATTGGAAGTTTTTACTTTCTTCCATCCTAAAAAAACAAAAGTAAAGAATAAATGAAGAAATGAAGATGCACTGTAGTAACGATTCTTGCGAAGTAAAGAAAAAGATAAAGAAAAAAATGGAAAGAACAAAAACAATATTCACAACTTAGATGTGGTCTCAAAACCACTTCCAAGAACTTATGTGTAGGCTACAAGAGGTTGATCCATGGAATAGGGAAGCTAGTAGTATTTCCTTATAGCTATGTAAGAAGAAAACATGAGAGTATTTATATAAGATAATATCTAACTTTGAAAAGATTAGATAGAATGTTTGTTTCTAGAATGTGTAAGTGATTTCTATGAGTAATGTTTTACTTGGTTTTGATAGTTGTATGCTGTTCAAAAAGGTTTTTTATCATAGCTTAAGTAATTTAAATTTTAGTTTCTTTCTAAGAATGTCCATTTGCATAAAAATACATACTTTTTTCACAAAAAAGTTCTAAATGATAAAAATAATGTTTTAAAAAAGTTGAAGGGTTTCTACTAGACTTGCGAATTGGCCCATTGAGGATGATGTGCTAGTTTAGCAGGGGAAAATGCCACACATAATTCCCTCTGTATAATGAAGACATTGAAATTAAAAATTTCTTTTTGATCATATCTTCTCTAATTCTCTCATTTGAGTTTTCAAATTATTTTGTTGATGATGCTTTACTTTTTTGTACTTGTAGGAAAGATAAAAAAAGGAGCTATTGGATAAAAATCTTTGCATGATGTTTTGATGTGTGCTCTTATGTTGCATGTATGTTGTATGTCAGAATGTTTCCTAAGTATGTATGTATAAATTAGTGAGTATGACCTTGTATGTGTATGTTTATTTATGTGTTAGGTGATTGTGTATGTGCAAAGTGAGTATATGTGTAAAACTATAAATGGATGAATATATGTGGGTGAGTATGAATGTGTGACTCTGTGTTTGTGAAAGAGTATGTATGTGTATGGGCTTGTGTGGATGGGTCTATATGTATGTGAATTTTGATATATGTGTGTATGTTTTAATTTATGTGTGTGCATATATGGTTACCTTAGTGCCTATGTGGTGTATACTTATATGTATGAATATATGTATGTGTGTGTATGATCATATCTTGTTTATGTATGCATTTATGTGCGTGAATGTAAACTTATGGTATATGTGTGCACTTATGTGTGTGAATGTAAGCTTATGTAGGTGGGTTTATGTGTGTGCATGTAAGCTTATGTATGTGGATATGTGTATGGATTTATGCATGTGGACTCAAAAATCATTTATATTTGTTAGGTCAGTTCAACCGGCCTAAGCTGTGTATGGAAATTATGCGGGCAATGGCCGCCCATGCTCTACCACCCATGTATAGCCATCCACAGAAGGCCACCCATGATCCTATACATACATGACTTCTGCACTACCTGAGACATCGAATTCAGCCAGCATACCTCTACCTTGGATCTCTCTATCTAGAGTTTTCTAGATCACCATGTAAGCTCTAGCTTCAGAGCACACAGATGGACAACGCCATCATCTTTGCACTTGATGTTAGTAGAAAATTGTTGAGAATCTCCTATATCTGTTATCTTCTTTGCTAATGCTCCTGTGTTATATTGCGTAACTATTGTCTTACATGTGCACGTGGGTATGTGTGTGCATTTATGTATGTGGATGTGTATATGTATGTGCGTTTAAGTGATTTTTTTTGTATGTGTGTGGATGTGTAAGTATTTGTGAGTATGTGTGTGCATTTATGTACATGGTGATATATATATATATATATATATATATATATATATATATATATATATATATATATATATATATATATATATATATATATATATATATATATATATATATTAAACTTTAAAATTGAAAATGTACAAATGAAACCGTATTAAATTAAGAAATGAATATACTATAAAAACTACATAAAACAAAACAAAAAGTTAATACATGTGCGTAAGTTGTGGGAGTCGTATGTGTGTTTGTTTTTTTGTGTGTGACTGTGTATTAATGTGCATGTACATGGTGGTGCTAGTGTGGGAGTGAAGGTGTGTTAAGATAAGTGTATGTGCCATGTTCATATGTGTATTATGTGTCTCTCTCTGTAAATGTATTTTTTTTCTAATGTTTTCTTACAAGTATGTGTACAGGGTTGAGAGAGAGAGAGAGATTAGGGTCCATCTCTGCAACAATCCATGGAGTGATGGCAAATGTGAAAACGTGAATGTTCAAGTAGATAGAGAGAGAGAGCAAGTATAGATAGAGAGAGAGCAAGAATAGATAGAGAGAGAAAGAGCAAGGATAGATAGAGAGAGAGATATGGGTCTATTGAATGTTTAGGTATAGAAAGAACATTGGAGGTTGAAAATGGTGAAGCAGAACTTTGCATGCAAAATGAACACAGAGAAAGAGGGAGAGAGATATGGATGGAGTACTATAGAGTTAGAGTTACATGTGGAAGGAGAGGCACGCACTATGCAGGATCGCAAAGGGCCAACGGAGAGAGAGAGAGAGAGAGAGAGAGAGAGAGAGAGAGAGAGAGAGAGAGAGAGAGAGAGAGAACAATTATGTGAAAGTATGGCATACAATACAGAGAAAGAGAGAGATGGAAAGAGTAGAGAGCGGACATCGATGCACATAGGAGATCTAGAGATGAAAATCATGGCACAGGTGTAGAGAAATCAGAGGAGAGAGAGAAATGGATAGAGAGAGAGAGGAGGAGGGAAAGATAAAGAGAGAGGGATAAAGAGACAGAGGGAGGTAAAAAGACATACAAGCATACAGCTATAGGTTAGCATTGACAAAAAGGGTGAATGGGCAAAGTCATATATATATATATATATATATATATATATATATATATATATATATATATATATATATATATATATATATATATATATATAGTATAATAATATTGGGTCTTTTGTTAATGTTCTCTTCCATATTGGTTTGAAGTTGGAACGAGATCCTTATTCATTGAAGCTGAGTTTGTACCTTGCATTAAGAGGCTTCGATGCATCTCTTCAGCTACAAAGGGGTGCTCCTTTTGCGAGAAATATTCCACTACTTGAAATGATGTCTTTAGTCACTTGATAGAGTGACTCAGTTAGTCTTTAAATTGTCTCATTAATCAAATCCTTGAAAATTATCATATATTATTCATTAGTCATGCACCTCAAAGATAGTATTTATTTGATACTCACATTTTATTGAAGCTTTGGTGGATATGAATGAAAGTACCGGTAGTAATGCGCATTGACAAGCGATTTCCACTCTATCAGTGCAAACTAGTTTTACAACTCGACACATTGATAGGAACATGAATGCACACATGAAATTTATTTTTGAGTTCTTGTTTCCAGGATCAACGCTGGTGCCTCTTAAACGCAAGCGCATGTCACTTGACTATGCCCAGAGCACCCAACATGCAACGTGGTGACAATAGTCAATGGTTGAAATTGATCAACCTAGCCATATAACCTTTCTGATTACATGTATAGATTTGGAGATAAGATTTTGTTAAAAATGCAAAGAAAATATGTGCGAATCAATCACAAGCTTTCCAGGTTTATCCATAACTTTAAAGACCAGCAAGGAATACTTTATAGGAGCCAACATGATTGTTGAGACAAATTGTCTGTCATTTATGGATACAATTGCAAATTGTTCATCACTGTAGCTCAAGCATAAGCACCACCTCCTTTACTTGTCAATCCGTGGAGATGTGAGGACCGGTATGAAGACCACGAGCAAGTGAAGGCACAAGTGCATGAGTGAAAGCACACAAAGATGCACACACATACACACACACGTGCACAAAGTAAGATCAAAGAGAGGAACAATGGAAAGCTTCGATTGCAAAAGAGTTCTCTTACAAAAGCTCTATTCTCCAATAAGCTAACCTCAAAAATGAGCTCTCTAGATCTTTTTATAGTTTTTTGACTAGTTTTGGCCTTGTCCAGACCTAGTGTCCGGCCTAGTTAAAAATTAGGTTATAGGGCTTATTTGAAGGCTCAAATGAAGTTTAAAAATTATGAATTGGTAGGACGATACTTCTAATACTCCTCAAGCTCGAGGACTCCTCCGCTTGAACAAAATGGAGTTACAAAAATAGAAAATGGTATTTACAATGGTTTTTAGTGATGAAAATCACTATTTTTATAGGGATTTCTTCTGAAAATCTGACATACACTTCTTGGAGCTCCCTACTTGCTCCTTCTTCTTGTGTGTCCACCTCTTTGATGTGCTCATGTGCTTTGTCGTTGACCTTCAGCTTCAACACTCCCCCCCTCTCGAGTCTGTCATCCCTGACAGACCCTTGTTGTAATGGTTATTCCATGTAGTGCTTTGAGAGTTAGTGTCTGTTTGATAGGAACAAGAGCCGTCTACCTCGTAAATGTGGCAGGGTTGGTTGTCCGGTTCTTCATTTGTCATTAAAAGCCTTTGGAAGTTGTTGTCCCTTGGTATGCGCTCCTTCCTTGGATTCCAGCATGATTGTGTCGTTGTGAGTCGCCATTGATGGCCTCTGCATCTTCTTAAGATGAGGTTCATAGTAATCACGCAAGTACTAATAACCCATAATGAATGATGGGTAAGTGTGTGCGTGCATGGGTTGAGGAAAATATCTGCCTTGTGCATGGCCTTGTAATGTAGCCCTATACATGCTTACTTGGAAAATGCATTGGAAGAAGTATGGTGCAAAAATTGGGGTCTTGACCTAAGTGCTCAAGGGTATGCCAACAAAGAGGTTTCCTAATCTATCATGGTTATGGTGTTGCCAAGGTAAAAGATACTTACCATGGTGAAGCATCGATCGATGTTTATCTCGTCCTGTTGTGCTCCCGACATTTGTGATGGACATTGTTGATGAATGTCCGTGTTGAGGATCCACTGATGAAATTCTTTGAGTGCCTGGTCCTGTCTGCTCTCTTCAAAGTAGCATTTGCCAAATACTAAGAATTGAATTTCTTTATATTCCTTGACAAACGACATTGGGTAACTACACCAAGCTTAGTTTCACATCTTCTCTTCAGCTCACCCTAAGCAGGAGTCTTCTCATCCGGTATACATACAAGGATTTGCAGAGTACCAAAACTATCCCTTGCAGATACCACCTTGGATGCTCTCGTACATACAGTAGTTAAGCATCGCTCAAGTTGTGGACCTTCAAGCTCTTCCCTCCTACCATGGTAAGGGGAAACAGTAGTTGTGGATGCCATGTTCATGCTAGGTGCTTGACATCTACTAGATAAGGCAGCAATAATATCATCTGCTAGTCGAGACACACTTCTATCAAAACTGATAAATGCCCAGTAATCAATGGTTCCACCTTCAACTAAGTATGACTCATTCATGTTCCATGAGCCAAACCTGGGAACAAACTCTCTCTCTCTCTTGTCTTTTTTTTTTAAAGACAATGTCACCAAACAAGACGATGGATGTTAGTATCAGAAAAAATAATTGACATATGTCAATGTGCTCTTGTGCATGGGACTCTTAATTGTGTCTATGCACGGCCATGTAATGTGGTCCTATGTTAATGCATACTTTGGAAATGTAGGGCCTGAATGGTGCAAAAGACAGGGTTTTGCAGGGAGCACATGGTTGTCGCTCGTCGAGGCTTTCAATGTTATTTGTAGATGTTGATGCCATCTATCGTAAAGGTATCCATTGGATCTCGAGATGACAATTGATCCTGCCTCCTTATGGTTATCCATTTGAGAACGATTTGCGACTATGTAGTGAGCACCTTTGGCCTATTCCTCCTTGGCTGGCTTTGTGATTGTTGTGTCCCTTGTCATTGGTGCTTTGGTTTTGTAGGGGCCGCTGATGCTTTTGGCTTCCAAACCCATACCTCTGTGGTTGATCGCTTGACTCGCGTTGTCCGAAGACCATCTGAAATGGGGTGGTGTTGAGTACCGTTTTGTAGGCAACTCGATAAGCCCAAACAGCATGATGAAGTTGTTTGTCCCAATCAGAGCGTTTATTATTTACCAGTTTTGTCAATATGTTACAGAGGATCTTATTGGTGCTCTCGACTTGTCCGTTAGCTTGTGGGTGATAAGGGGCAGACTTCTTATGTATCACCAAGAGTTCTTGGAGAAGATTTTCAATGACCTCATTCAAGAAGTGTGTGCCTCTATCGATCACTAACTCTATTGGTAGCCCATATCTCGTGAACACATTCTCTAATAAGAACTTAGCCGTAGTCTGAGCATCATTCTTTGTTGTGGCTTTCACTTCTACCCACTTTGTAAGGTAATCTGTGGCTACAATAATATACTCTACATGGGAGTTTCTAGCTGGGGGATTAATAGGACCTATGAAGTCTATGCCCCACTTCGAAACTGCATGCCCTCCCATCAATGGCCTCAAAGGCATCTCGTCTTTGCTAACTGGATATTGTGCACGTTGGCATGTGTCACATTTCTTCACATAGGTATGAGCATCCATATGAAGAGTGGGCCACCAAAGTCCTGAGAATAGAATGGTCTTGATTACTCAATCAGGACTAAAGTGTCCACCTGCAACACCGCTGTGTGCAGTTTCTAAGACTTTCAAATAGTCTAATTCATGAACGCACAATCTTAGATAACCATCCTTGCCTCTTCAATATAATTTGTCTCCAATTAAAGCATAGTCCTGAGCCTCTTGCTCCATGCTTCGTCTTCTTGCTAGACTAGCCTCTTTGGGTAATGTTCCCGATCTCATAAACTCTACCAATGGGGCACTCCAATCAGGAATTAATGACACTTGATAAAGGGTGGCATGCTCCACTGGTGGTCTCTCTCTGCACATTGGACAATTCTTAATCCACTCATGTATTTCTTTGTCCATGCTAGGCCAATACACTCCTAAACGTTTCAGGTTTTGTAATGTGTGCTGTTTAGAATAATGATTTCCTAGCAATCCTTCATGAGCTTGTTGCAACCAACTACTATGTTCATTGTCCTCAACACAACAAGCTAATACACCCTCATTATCTTGTTTGTACATGCTTCCTGCCAATATGTGATATTTTTGTGATTTTACAATTTCTTCTTATGATGTTTTCACATTCTTATTTGCAGGGCCAAAGGTTAGGACTGGTACCAACTTATTTGCCCATTTAGGAACAACTTCTAAATTGAACACATAAGCATCGGGTAATTCATCAGACACTCCTTGTAGTGACTCTCCTGAAGTGATGCGAGAAAGGTGATCTGCCTGAAGGTGGGTTCTACCTTTCCTGACAACAACTTCAAAGTCATATTCCATTAGTAAGAGGAACCATCTTACTAACCGCCCAGTATTGCAAGGTTTATTGACCAAATATAACAAATCTTGATGATGAGTGAAAAACTTGAACTTGTTGGCCAATCAAAAGTTTCTAAACTTCTTCACAACATATATCATGCCTAAGCCCTCTCGCTCAGTTGCGGTATAGTTTCGTTCAGCTGAGGTGAGCTGTCTACTAGCATATGCTTTGGGCAAATCTAAGTTTCCTTCACTTGTGGGTTGTGCTAGCACACATCCTATGGCGTGATTGGATGCATCCACATGGACATGGAATGGTTTATTCCAATCAGGAGTGGTTAGTATTGGTGATGTGCACAAACGTTTCTTTAGTTCATTGAAAGAATTCTCGCATTCGTCGTTCCACTCAAAATTAGACAACAAGGCATAAAGGGGTCTAGCTATGATCGCGTACATGTGGATAAACCTACGGTAATATCCACAATGGCCCATAAAGGCTTGTACCTCTTTAACATTCCTTGGCCTTGGCAGCTCCGCTATGGCTCGTACCTTATCTTCATCTGTTGAGATTCCATTCTTAGAAACAATATGACCTAATATTTTACCTTGATGCACCATGAACACACACTTTTCTGGGTTCAAACACACTCGATATTCTCTACACTTGTTGAAGATTTGTCTGAGCTCAGGGATGTGAAATCTTCTTTCTTGGGAGTCAGCACATAAATCATCCACATACACTTCTAAGCTCTTTTGCAAGAACTCTTTGAAGACATGACACATGAGCCTTTGGAATGTTGCAGGTGCATTGGTGAGCCCAAATGGCATCACACGAAATGCAAAGATTCCCCACTCTGTGGCAAAAGCTGTTTTGTGTTGATCTTCTAGGGCAATGGCTACTTGATTGTAACCTGAAAATCCATCAAGGAAGCTTTAAACTTTCTTGCCTGCAACACGCTCCAATAGGTGTTGCGTGATTGGAAGCGGATAACTATCTCTGATCATAGCGGCATTAAATTTTTTAAGGTTAATACACACTCGCAACTTCCCGTTCTTCTTGGGCACCACTACAATGGGGGACACCCATTCAGTATGCTTAATCTCATAGATGAATCCAGCTTCAATCAGCCTATCAGTTTCTTCTTTTATTTTGGCTGCATATATATCATTATATGTGTAGGGCTTCTGTTTGGTGGGCTTGGCATCAGCAGTCATGAGGATAGTATGAGAGCAAATTCTTGGATCTACCCCTTTCAAGTCTCTATAGGGCCACACAAATACATCCCTATATTCCCTTAATAGAGCTACGAGCTCCATTTCTTCTCTTGCACTTAGGTCATCTCCTATATATGTGCATCTCTCTTCGTTCTCTTCAATGGTCACTAAAATTTTCTTGGTCTTTTCTTTATTATCATATGATTCTCCTATGATGGCCTCTCTCTTAGGCATTCGTACCAAAATTTTGCGGTCGTCAACTTCATATTTCTTGAAGTTTTCTGGTACTTCAAACAATGATTCCTCCTCTTCTTGTTTCACTGCTTTTATTTTCTTTTTCTTTTGACTGCTCTCACTTCCATCCTTTGAATTTACCGTTTTAATACTTGTGAGAGGTTCTTCTTCTTTCTGGGTGAACACTCCTATATCTTCTAGATAGTGCTGCTCTGAGTTAAAGCAACTATCCATCACAATGGACTCTATATCATCGTCATTCTCTTCTTCTTCTACGACATCACTAGGGTCACATTCTTCTAGCAAGGGCTGACACATGAACACTGAAATATCATAACCCTCCTCATCACAATGAGGTGTCCATTGTTCTTCATTGACAACAATGTCCATGGTGGCTAAGATTTCTGGCCAGCCATGAGGTTCAAATTCCTCATCTGGAAAGATCATCCGTGTGTAGGCTGGGTCTCTAACTGGTCTATCTCCTGGCGAAGTTCCTTCTTCTCTTGCCTTTAAACATTTTTCCTCTTCCTCTGCGACCTTGCACATCCACAAATGAGTATCTTCATGCAGCCATGATGGATGAGGTGAACTTTGAGAATGCACAGAGATGGAATCTTCTTTTGCTTTGTGGATAGGATTCCACTGCAGGGGTACATCTTTGAAGGAGTAATCCTTCAAATTGACCTTGGTGGTGACCCCTAAGTGTTGTAAGTACAAGGATTTGGTTCCCCAATCGTGTACTATTTGCAATTGTCGTAGGAAGGGTCTTCCTAGGATCATCTCATAAACATTATTTTTCTCAAAGTCACATATAGCAAATGTGTGCTCAAAATCGACACCACAAGTGGTTAGAGTTATCCCTTCGAGCAGTCCTAGAGGTCTTTCAAAATGACCGTCAGCCATTTAAAGCTTCATTCTAGTTGGTCTTTATGTGGGTTTGCCCCATTGCTTCCACAAGGAGGTGGTCGCAATGGCAACACCAGCACCTGAATCTATGATTGCTTTGGTTGTGTAACCTTGGTAGGTGATTGGAAGATAAGTATTACCTTCTTCACCCTCACACATGTCCCCTATTTTGTCTAGAGGTATCTCTGGTACTTTTTGCTTAGAGCCTGCTTTTGGCATTTTGGAATCAAGTTCTAGAACTTGATCCTTGACATGATTCCATAGCTCGGGTTTTGCTTTGAGCAGCTCTTCTATAGTGAGATGACACTGAACCTTAGTGTTTTTCATGACATCAGTGTTCCTTGGAACCACTGAGTCTTCATTTCTAACCAATATTGTGGGAGCTCTAATCTGAAGAGACTCAAATTCCCATGGGCCTAGAAATTGAGGCAGTTCTTCTAAGGTATTAGATTCAAAATCTATCCTTTCGTCTTCTTGTTGCTCGACTTGATCTCCGTAAATGGATGGAACGTCTTGGGGAAATTGATCATGAAGATCATCAATCTCAGGAATAGGAGGGGAATTACCCTTCTCCTCGGCCCATTTCTCTTTTTGTATTTCCCGCAAGAACTCTTGGGAGTATTGTTGAATTGAAGGAGGTATTCCAGCATCCGTGGAATTAGGAACATAAGCTCCCATTGGTGGTGAGCTTCCTCTTTCAATAACTGGTTGAGCCTGTGGAGGTAAAGAAACTTGTGGTTTGTTTACCAACTGCTCTAATCTTTCTAGTAAGCCCTGGAAATGCAAATCCGGTTTGACAAAGTTTGTCTGATTGAACTTTTGACTAGTCTCAAGCATAGCTTGAGCTTGTTCTACCATTTTCATGCACATTTTCATCCATTCAATCCCTAAATCTACTCTACGGTAACTCGTGTCTAGGTTTGCAACTGTTGGCCCTTCTTGAGGTCGAGCCTGGTAGGCCTCAACATCATGTCCAAGGCTTCTGGGGTTGGATCTGCAAGAATAGACCCTGGTTCTGGTCTATTTACAATGGGTGGTGGGATGGGATGAGGTGGAGTGGATGGAGTTTTGGCATGCCAGGGACTTTGAGATGCAATGTCTTCTATTTTTGTTTGTCTCAATTGGGGCTTGAGGTTGGGATTCATATACATGACATTGGAATATTCTGGCTCCCAATTTTGTTCCATAGGTGGTGCCTTATATGGATACGAGTAAATCTCACTATGCTCAGGTGACTCTATGTAATATGCATGTGCACTACCTTCATGGGAGTAGTCTGAACTATGAGCATGAGAGTCATTCTCTTAGATCAGTGGGGTCACTGGCACCAATGCTCTATTAAGGTTCTCTTCTGCCACTACATACTTAACTGGAATTGTATTGGCAGGAGCTGGTGGTTGGTTTCCCAAGACTACTTGTGGCCTACATGGTGCTTGATATTGCTGTTGTGGTCTATAATATGGCTGTTGGTATTGGTTCTGATACCTACCTTGTGGGTAAGGTTGCTGATAATTCTGTCTAACAGCCTGCCTATTGTAGGGACAATCTTGAGCCGTATGGTTTGTGTACTTCCTTTCAATAGTGCAGTATGGGGTATTCCTTTCTCTCATGTTCTGGTTGTGCGATGGGCATACATTAGCCATGTGGTCGCCTCCGCAAGTATAACACGGATTCAATGGGGTGAATCTTGGTGTTTGTCTATTTTGGACTCCTAGTTTCTTGGCAACTTGCTCAACTATCTCATCTATTTTCGTGGAGACTCTTGAAGTATGACTAGTAGAACTATGAGAATCCTTATAGAGTTTGGATAGGCCTAACTCCTCACCCAATTTGTCTTCTATGTCAATGCACATGCGCCCACACTCTTCTATGCTTCTAGGCTCTTTCAAGTGCACATATGATCTTAACTTGGTGCTCAGTAAGCCATCTAAGAACAAGGCCACTTGTTTGGCTGGTGTGGGTAACTCTGGAATAGAGCATCTTTCTAAGTATTGTCTGAACCTTCTTCCTGCTAGTTGCACTGTTTCTTGGGGTGTCTGCTTGAAGCTGTGGATCAAGGATGATGTATTATTCCTAACACCACTCTTGGAAAATTCTACGATGAATTCGTCTAGCAATTGACCTACATCTCGGTAGTTGCGACTACTCTGAGGTTGAAGCCAAGCTAAGGTAGTGCCCTTAAGAGTCAAACCAAATGCCTCGTATTGGGTGAACAAGTCCTCAACATGTTCAGCTCTTACCACTTGTTTGAACTCGGCCACATGATCATAAGGATCTCCTGTCCTGTCAAAATAATTCTTCATTGCCTTGATCACTTGAGTGGGTCTAAGGGTTCTTGTGTGCTCTCGGGGTCTAGGCAATGGAAAATTCTGTTCATTCTCTTTGTTGCCTATGTGCTTGATGTCTCTCTCTTTTAGATCTTTCATTTTGAAATCCTGATCTATTCCTGCCCACAGTGTGTGCAAAATTTACCTCAGGTCTCTCTCTAGTTCTTTCTCTCTCGGCTTCATGAGCTTGGGTTGTTCCTACTCCTTGGAGGCCATGGGAAACATTGGATCTTGGTGGAGGGAAAATGAATTCACTCTTCCAAGTATATGCATGTCTATCATGTTCTGTTACCAAGAACATCTTCTCTGATATGTTATCCAGGTAGACAACTTTGCGTGTTATCTCTGGATCCTTGAAATAGTAGATGATGACTATGCCCAATTGGCTAGGTTGATTTGGCTTGAATCTCCAAAAGGCTTCCTCTGTTTCTCTATTCAAGAATAGTTCTATGCTTTTGTTGTCTTGAGGGATCCAATCCGGAGTGATCACTCTAGGGTCCTTGTCCTACATTTCCTTGTTCTAGGTCTCCTATCTCATTCTCATGAATGATATTTCCAAACTCATCGGTCCTATCTGGTAGGTTGGTGACCACATACATGGTTCCTTCCTTATCAATGTATGAACCCTCTTCGAACTTGACCACCAGGTGTTCAAGTCCAATGGGTTGATCTGGATTTTTGAGTTGAACCACTGATCGCTTCAGGCCATCCTCATAGATGTGAGAACCTAATCGGTTGGTCCGAATATATTCCGATTGTGTCTTATAGGGACCTTCTAGTGTTTGTAGATGGGCTGTTGCTGAGCCACCTGCAGGTTTCCCCATGCTAAAAGACATTTCTGAGTCACTTGTGTCAGAGTTTAGTACGTAAGGACAACCACTTAGTTGTTGTGCCCAAGACTTAGCTATATGGCTGACACTAGACTCAGAAGATCTAATGCTTTGCCTATCCCTGCCTAGGTGTCTACCAGATCTCAGGTTCATAAGCTTTGGTTAAGACTCCAAAATTTCCCCTTGGTATGGTTCAAAATCCTTTGGAGTCCCCTTGGTTCCCTAGTCCCACCTGAGGGTCAACTTCAAATTAGTCTATCTAAAAATCAACACATTATTCTTATAAAAAATAGTTGAGGCACTGTAGGATTCAAAACGAGCTTTCCAACGAGCTATAGAGCTCAAAAAATGGACTTTGGATGAAAAAGTTATGTCAAATCAGGCTCTTAGGGGTCAAAATAGGCAAACAGGACCTTTTGGTAAAAATCACGATTTTGTGAAACCATGAGAATTGCGATGCTCTGAAATCAAGCGAATGGCGATGCTATGAAATCAAGCAAATCGCGATGCTATGAAATCAAGTGAATCGTGATGCTGTGAAATCAAGAGAATCACGATGCTGTGAAATCCCCAAGAAATGTGATTTTGAGTGAGAATCGTGAAAAAATGCAATTTTGAGAGAGAATCGTGTTTTGAAAATCGCGATTTTGAATGAAAATCGTGTTTTCTCAAAATTGTGTTTTTGACATGAAAATCGCGATGTTGAGAATGGCCAAAAAATCACGATTTTGATTAAAAAATCGTGTTTTTGAAAATCGTATTTTGAAAATCCCGATTTTGTACCTTGGATGAAAATCGTGTTTTTGAAAATCGTATTCTGAAAATTGCGATTTTGTACCTTGGATGAAAATCGTGTTTTTTGAAAATCGTGTTCTGAAAATCGTGATTTTTTACCTTGGATGAAAATCGTGTTTTTGAAAATCGCGATTTTGGAGCCACAGAGATTCATGTTTTCACAAAATCGTGTTTTTGGCTGAAAATCGTGATTTTTGAAAATCGTGATTTTTGAAAATCGTGATTTTTGAAAATCGCGATTTTGAGCCCACTGAAAATCGTGTCTTCTCAAAGTCGTGTTTTTTACTTGAAAATCGCAATTTTGGTTGAGAATCGTGTTTTTGCTCAGAATTGTATTTTTTGAGAATTATCCAAAAAAACACGCTTCTAAGGGTGAGTAGAGAATCATGTTTTTGGCGGGAAATAGAAAATCGTGATTTTCAAAGAAATTTGAATTTTTCACAGAATCGTGTTTTTTGGCGAGAACTTTGAATTTTTGAGCGTTGAGCAATGGCGAGCTCCGTATGTGCAGAATAGCGTGAAAAAACACAGGCGCTTGCTCTCCCTTGCACTTACTAACTCCTTCCCACACAATAATTCATGAAAAATGGTATGAAAATGGTGAAAATGCACTAAAAAACAAGAAAATTCTATGAAGAAGAAGATGGAGGAAGATGGAGATGGTGATGATGATGAAGATGAAGAGAAAAAATCAGAAAATGAACAAAAATGACAGTTTTTTTACCTTCCAACGTCACAAATCTACGATCTTACCATCACAACGCTCGGGATTTGCTGCAAGATTTAATGAGCTTGTATTATCTCCAAAAATCATTGGAGATGTAGTATGCAAGTTCAAATGTGTGTATAACAATCTGATCCATATGGCCTCTTGAGTAGCATTGGCCAATCCTCTATACTCTGCCTCTGTAGAAGATAAAGCAATAGTAGGTTGCTTCTTTGAAGACCATGATATAGGTTTATCACCAGCAAAGGGTAGGTATCCTGAGGTACTCCTTATATCATCTTTGCATCCTGCCCAATCTGCATCTGAATATATCTTGATGTCCAAGTCTAATGTATAAGGAAAATATAACCCTTGATTTTGAGTGCCCTTAAGGTACTTCAAAATAATTCTTTGTAGCTTCCAAAGGAGGTGCTCTAGGTTTGTGCATAAACTGACTTGGAACACTTACTCCATAAGCAATATCAATCCTTGTCAATGTAGCATAGTTCAAGCTTCCCACTATTCTTTGGTAACCTGCAATGTTCTCAAGTATATCACCTTCATGAGCACTTAACTTTAGGTTTACCTCCATTGGAGTACTTGCAAGTTTGGCATCCTATAAATGCGATTTCTTCAATATTTCCCATATATGCTTTCTCTGAGCAATATAAATTCTAGAGTTAGTGTAGACTAACTCAAGTCCAAGAAAATATTTTAGTGATCCAAGGTCACTAATTTTGAACTCTTTCATCATCTGATTCTTGATCTGCTTGATGCCATTAGCATCATTACCTACGACAATGATATCATCATCATATACACATAGGTATATTACCTCTAAATTGCTTCTCTTCATGAATAGAGAAGTATCTGCTTTACTCATGATAAAACCTTGATCCTGAAGATATATAGTCAACCTATGGTTCCATGCCCTAGGTGCCTGTTTCAATCCACAAAGAGCTTTGTTCAACCTATGGTTCCATGCCCTAGGTGCCTGTTTCAATCCACAAAGAGCTTTGTTCAATTTACATACATATGTTACCTTGTTTGGATCCTCATAGCCAAGAGGTTGAGACATGTACACCTCCTTTGAAATCCAGCCATTTAGAAATGCATTGTTTACATCCAAATGATACATGTTCCAATTCTTTGATGCGGTCACACTTGCCAATACCCTAATGGTTGGCATTTTGGACATAGGTGAGAAGGTTTCTTCATAATCAACTCCTTGGGTTTGTGCAAAAACTTATCCACAAGTCTAGCTTTGTACCTACTTATTGATACATCAGATTTTCTTTAGATCTTATAGATCCATCTAGAACCAATTACCTGCATAGACTTCTTCTTTGGTACTAGTTCCCAAGTACCACTCTCCTTGAGTGCTTCAATTTCCCTATCCATAGCTTCCTTCCATTCTGCCTTGGTCTTTGCCTCTTCATATGATGATGGCTCTTCAAATGACAAGTCTTTTGCAAGGTAAACATAGTGCTTAGTAACTAAGGAAGTTTCATACCCATATCTGATTGGCTTCTTGCTCTCCCTTTGTGATCTTCTGATTGCTTGGTTGGATGATTCAGGTACATCCTCCAACTTCTTCATCTTGACTTTGCCTTTGGACTTCCATGCCTTGAACTCTTCTAGGTTGATTATGTCCTCATCATTTGAGTTGATGTCTCCATTATGAGTAGGCTCCTCCTTAGTGAGGCTTGGAAACTCCTCTTCAAAGTCATAAGGTAGCTTTACTTTCCTGCATTCACTATCAAACCAAGAGTCATTCTCATCAAAGACAACATCTCTACTAACCATAAATCGTTTGTTTGAAGGATTGTACAACATGTATCCTTTTTTATTCATGTCATACCCTATGAAGATGCACTTCTCTGCCTTAGGGCCCAACTTACCTCTTATCTCAAAAGGGATATGCACATAAGCTACACATCCAAAGATCCTACAATGATCAAGTGAAGATCTTCTACCATGCCATGCTTCATATTGGGTCATCGCATCAAGAGATTTAGATGGCAACATGTTTAAAAAGATAAGTGGTAGTAGATACACTCTCTGGCCACAAATAATTAGGTAGGTTTTTTTCCATTTAACATTGACCTTGCTCTTTCAACAATTAATCTATTTCTCCTCTCTGCCACCCCATTTTGCTCAGGGGTATACCTTGTTGTAATTTCTCTCTTGATTCCTCTGTCCTACAAGAATACATCAAAATCATTTGAGAAGTACTCACCTCCTCCATCTAACCTTAGTCTCTTTAGGTTTCTTCTTGTTTGATTCTCCGCAAGTACAATATATTTTTCAAAACAACTGAATACTTCATCTTTGTGCTTCATAAAGTACAATACAATCCACCTTCTGTAATCATCAATGAAAGATACATAATACCTTGATCCAAAAATTGAGGGATCCTTACTTGGTCCCCATACATCTGTATGGACAAGCTCTAGGTAGTGCTCATGCATGTAGCCTTTCCTTGAGAAGGGTAACCTGTGAGATTTTCCAAACTGACAAGCACCACATTTATAAATCATGTGTTTCTTGGACACATTAGGTATCCCAAGCACACATTGGTATCTACATATTTGCTTCAAGGTTCTTTCACCAATATGCCCTAATCTCTTATGCCATATTTCAAGTTCTAATAATGTTTTTTCTTTGTAACCATAAAGTGCAATGTTCCTAGTATTCTCAAGTTCAAAAGTGAATAATCTACCTGTTTTTTTGCCTTTGGCAATTCTCTTGAATCCATGTTGGGAATCCTCCACAAATGCTCCATATTGGTTGAATCTAACCTGCAAACCATTTTCCTTAATCTCTCCAACACTCATCGAATTTTTGGTAATTGTAGGTACATATAGAACCCCACTCAGCAGATTCTTGTTTCCATCAGAGGTCTTAACATTTCCTACTTTAATCATTGAGTGCTTGGTGTCATCACCTGTTTGTACCTAATGCTTACGCTTTGGTTCTTCAAGCTGAGAGAGAAGAGCTACATTGCCTGCCACATGGTTTGAGCATCCTGAGTCAATGTAGAAGAGATGATCATCATTTATACCTGGTTTTGATGTCATATTCATAATCAGAAGAGAATCTTCTTGCTCCTTTGTGTAGTTGTTGTAATCTTTCCTTGATTTGTAGCCTCCTTGGTAATTGCTATTGTTGTTGTAGTAGTTGTTGTTGTATCCTTGATGGTGATTGAATCTTCATCTTGATTGTGTATATCCACCTCTTTGATATCCTCTACCTCTCTGATTCTTGAAGTTCCTGTAACACTCATCTATAGTATGATTTGACAATCCACAAATATTGCATGGTGAGGAGTTATAAGGTCTCCCCCTACCTTGCTTACCTCCTTTGCCCCTTCCTCTTGAGGTTCTGCCCCTCCCTGCATAGTTGGCTTGGGAGGTAATTCCTTCATCTTCAACCTTTTTGTTGTTCCCTTCCTTGGCTTCATGGGTAAATAGTTGCCCCATGAGTGTGGTAAGGTCTCGAATCTGCATGTCCATGTACAAGTCCATGGCAGTTGTGAAGCTCTCCCAGTTGCCATCAGCTTTAATACCATTGATTACTTGTCTTACAATCTCCTCTTCTTAAATTTCTTCTCCTATGCTTGCCAATTGATCTATGACATCTTTGACTTTGGTCACATACTCTTAGATGCCATGCTTGGGTTGCTTTCTTTGGGTGGTAAACTCAATCCAAAGTTGGTTCTTCCTGGCCCTTGTGTTGGAAGAGAAATAGGAAGAAAATGTTTCCCAAGTCTCTTGGTATGTCTTACAGTTCCTAATATGTGGAAGAAGAAAATCACAAATTGAGTTAAGTAAGACCTTGCTAATGCATCCTTGGCACACCATGTGTTGAGTCTTTCATGCTCCTCTCTTGTAGGTTGTCGTTTGCTTCTGAATATGGGCATCCTCTCATCTCCTGAGATGTATCCATAGAGGATCCTTCCTTGCAAGTATGTATTCATCCTCAAGGACCATGCTTGATAGCTGTTCCTGTCCAATTTATCAACGAAAGAAGGAAAACCATTTCCCATTTTACCTTAGCTTTGCTATGATATGTTGGGAAAGATGAATGGAGACTCCAAGAAATGAGTAGGTACTGCTAGATCCTGCTTTGTACCAGCCCCTTGTAGCTTTAGAGTTGAGATGTGGGCCCTCTTAGCTTTCCAATGAGACTAAATAGGTGTTTATGTACTTTGGGAATGATGTGAGAAAATATTGAACCAAAATAGACTACTTCCAAGTTGAAGGATTTATGAAAACTTTCCATTTTTGTTCACACACCTGCTGCTTGTTATGCTCAGTGCTTCCAATACAGTAGGAGTTAGGAAAATTGCTTCTAGAGGTATCTAAATAGCTTAGTAAGCTAATGATTCCAAGTGGAATCACTTATTGTTGCACTATACATAGAGCAATCAACTTAGCAATTGAATCATTACCCCCGATTTTTAAGGACCTTTGTAGAGTTTGACTAGTGAGTGCTTTGACGCAATTTTCTCCAAATTGGTTTAATAGATTGTCTTCAAAATTTTTGAGCGTATAGGTAGCTTGGATCTGTATCCAACAAGCTATAGAACATTGAAAATGGTGGAGAAATGACTGTGATATGTGCAGTACATGTTGACTGTTATGAATGACTATAAGAAATATATCATAGATTGGCAATGTAAATCTATTGTATTAATGAACAATGTTGTACAAGAACATAGGCTTGACAATCATAGCCTAATCATTGTGAGTAGTTTAGGCTACAATGTAGACCTCACTCGCCTACAATATGACAATGGAGAACTCGAGAATGGAGGCTTCTACTCGTGACTTTTACATGTTACTTTTTATAAGTGCTACATTCAAATTTTGAATTGAATTCAACTTTTGGCTCTCTCTAGAAGTAATCCACCAATCTAGGAGTTATTCTCTCCAACAAGAAGTCTTGACGTTTCATATAACAAACTCCACGAGTTTGTAGGTAGCTACAAATATTCTTTCAAGTTAAATAAGCTTTTACAAATGGTAAAGGATAAAATCTTCCTAGCAATGGTTTCCATGGAGCTTCAATTGTTCATGAACTTCTAGCCAGATGTGTAGGCCTGAACTTTGTACCAATAGGTACTTGGTACTCAGGTATAAATAGTGCTTATGCAGGTCTTGAAGAAACATTTAATCATAAGGAAGGTAAATCAAAGATTCAAATCTTTGAGGAAGAAGATAATAATGAAGTACTAGTTGAAGATGAATAAATGCCAAGGTTTGATCCAGAATGTGATGAACCAAAAACTTCAAGAAGTGGAGAACTTAGAATATCATCGAGTAAAAAATGGCAAACCATAAGGTATAGCTATGATACTTCATTCTTGAATACTAAAGATTATGCTTACATGATAAAAGCAGATGAAGACCCATCCACATATGATGAATCCAAAGGAAAGGAGAATTGGGCAAAAGCTATGAAGGAAGAGTATGATGCACTCATTGAGAATGAGACTTGGGAATTGGTACATAAACCAATTAATCAGAAGGTAACTCGATGTAAGTGGGTTTACAAAACAAAGAGATTTGCAGATGGAAGTGTGTCTAGGTACATAGCCAGACTTGTTGTAAAAGGATATGCATAGACATATGGTGTGGACTATGATGAAACTTATAGTCCTATTGCAAAGATGACAACCATAAGGACTTTCATAGCTATTGCTGCTTGCAAAGGTTGTAAACTATCTCAATTAGATGTGAAGAATGCATTTTTGAATGGTTACATTTCAGATGCAGTTTACATGGAACAACCAGATGGTTTTAAAGATCAATTTTATCCACATCATGTATTTAAGCTCAAGAGAGCTTTATATGGCTTGAAGCAAGCCCCAAGGGCATGGAATTATAGGCTTGTAAAGTTCTTGAAGGAATTTGGTTTTCAAGCATCAAAGGCAGATAGTATCTTGCTAGTCAAAGCAAGTAAGGATGGATTTATATATGTTTATATTTATGTTGATGGCATAACAGTTATAGCTACAGATGAGAAAGGCATACAAATGCTTAAGAAGCAGATGGAGAAAGACTTTTAGATTAGTGACTCGAGAAATTTGTCATATTTCTTGGGAATGGATATCTCATATACTCAACATGGAATATATGTGACTCAAGAAAGGTATTTGAAGAATATTCTGCTAATAAAGTTTAAAATGGAAGATTGCAGGATAGCATCAACTCCAATGGAAGTGAATCACAAATTGAGTAGATATGGAGGAGACGAATTCAAAGACATGAAGCTTTATCAGAGTTTGGTGGGTAGCTTGATTTATGCTACATTAACAAGGCCTGATTTTTCATATGCAATTGGAGTTTTATCTCAATTCATGCATTGTCCTAGAAAGGAACATTGGATTGCAGGTCAAAGGGTGCTCACGTATATCAAGGGCACACTTAAATAAGGTTTGTATTATGGATTTACTTTAGATACTAGGATCAAGATATATAGTGTCATATTGGGCAGGTAACTCTGATGATAGAAGATCAACACATGGGTATTTGTGTTATGTAAGAGATAAGTTAATTTCATGATGTTCTAAGAAGTGACATATAGTTGCTTTGTCATCTACAAAAGCAGAGTATAAAGGTATGGTAGAAGCTGCAAAGGACGTCATATGGCTAAAAACTCTCATGAAGAGTTTTGATATCATCAGAGTACTTCTATCATTTGTGGAGATAACATGAGTTCTTTGTATTTGGCAGCTAACCCTCTATTTCATGCTAGGACCAAACATATTGAGATTCAATATCATTATCAAAGAGAGAAGGTTGTTGATAAAGAAATAGAAGTGACGCATACCCCTACAAAAGATCAACTTGCAGATATGTTGACAAAGAGTTTGGATGGACCCAAGTTGCAGAGGTTCAAAGATATGGCAAGGATAAAGAAGATGCAGGTAATCACAATTAGACATAGAGGGGAGCTATTGGAGCAGGACAATCATTAATTGATAATTACAATGAAGAAAGTGATTTGTATATATATGTACATTAAGTTTGTAATTAGTTCATAAATACTTTTGTAATACTGACGAGTATGTATAGATATGCCTATATATATTTTTATATGGATGGGATACATATGAGAGAAGAAATATAGATTATCTAGGAGGAGTAGATCATAAGTTGAATGAGAATTATCCATCAAATGTAAGATGAGTTGAATAGAAGAAGTTTTCTAGGAATTGCACGTTGATCTTTTCTCTATTGCTCCTTCTGTGCTTGATCATTTTAGAAATCCTTTTGTATGTGTCTAATTACATAGTTAATGCATCTATGGTCAATTTGTGGGAGTCCAATTTCAATCAGGCTAAGATAATTCTGAGTAGGAACATTTATATGTGTAAATATATGAAGTGAATTCTTAAACATGTGTAAATTCGATGGTCAATGATTTGATCGTATCTCAGTGTAGAGTGTAAAGTTTTACAAAGATGAGGACTCAAAATCTAAGTTGGAAGGTAAGCCATATATGTCTAAAAGCATTTGATTAAAGGGTTTTAGATTGAGAGAACCAAGTAGTTAAAGTCGCATACGTAAAAGTCGCCTATAGAGAAAGCCTGTTTCAAACAAAGGTTTACTTTTTGAAGTAAATATGAAGTTTTATAAGTTCTTTTGAAGAACTTTCACTTGTAATAGCTGCACAGACATTAATGGAGTGTTCTGACAAAGTTTCATACAAAATATTGACCATTTCATTAGTCAATGAAAGAGTTTTATGAAGTAGACTTTTCTGAGTGAAGTTGCAATTCATAGAAGTGATAGAGAAATTTCATAGTTTGGTAAAGATTATCCAAAATTGAAGAAGGTTTTGAGTTATTCTTGATATAGAGGTGTTCTAAAATCAAGTATAAATTGTCTTTTGAAGATTAATCATCTCCATTAATAATAGTCTCATAATCATACTAGAAATTGTGAGCATATTGATGGTAATAAGGATTTTAGAATAGCTTCACCTTGTCGCAACAAAATTTTGATCTCAGCTAGTTTCGGCCTCCAAACATACTATCATAGTGAGCCTATAGGTGATTTCATCCTTTTGTGCCAAACATATATACAGGTTTTAGTTTTCTAGGACAAGCATCTCAAAGCTTGCTACAAGTTTAACAAAGATGGATAGGGTTTTTCTATTCAATGTTTTGAGATACAATCAATTTTGCATGTTAGGGTATTTACTCACAGACCATGGCCAAATGCATGATCAATTTTGTATGTTGGTTGTTGACGATAAGTTGGATGGTACTAATTACCCACTAAGAGCATATATGATGCATCATTTAATTGGTAGCAAACGAGTCGTGGAATATTGTTTAGGGTGTTCAAAAACATCCTATTACACCTACAAATATAGTTAGTGAACGTGATCTAGATGGCATTGAAGATGATGATCTTCAAATTCCTATTCGTGTTGTGTTTCTTGTTGCACCTACTATAGAGAAACTTCATTCCGATGGAAGAAATGCTCAAGCACATGCATTGATAGTTTTGTATGTCAAATGTTCCAGTATCCCTCACATTATCTATTGCAAGATAGCAAAGATGCTTGTGATACACTTACATTTTTATATAGGCAAGGAATGAGGCTCATGTTGCTTACCTCCAAAAATAGCTGAAGAGTGAGCATTTGAATGAAGGATATCTAAAGGAGATTTTTTAACAAAGATCAAAGATTCAAATGAGTAGTTGATACTTGATGATGAAATCTTGCTAGATAGTTCACTAGAGCAGACTTTGTTTTACATTCTTTGAGATTAATATCAGAGTTTTGCTACTACTCTTCGATTGATGATGAAATGGAATCCAAATGCCTTAACATTTGAGGATTTAGTCTCTATTTTACTGGAGGAAGATTAATCCATGCATAATAGATGAATTACGTATGTGGTAGATCAATCTTTCTTAGCTAGTCAAAAGGGCAAAGGAAAATTGATGCTTTCTCTAGGCATTCATGGGTCTATCCATTGAAAGCAAAGTCAGAAGTGTTTATGTGCTTCAAAAAATCTTTGCTTATGGCTAAAAATCTATTAGCATGTAAAGTGGGCACCTTCCATTCCAAGTAAGGGGGAGGGATACATGGCTTCTATTTCTAATGCATTTCTAGCTGGGTGTGGGATAAAATATCAATGTATATGCCATATAAACCTCAAAATATGGAGTCTTTAAAAGAAAGAAAAAGTCTCATATGGAGATGGCAAGATGTATGGTAAAAGTTTATGCTTTACCACTAAGGTATGATGGGTAGGCCAGGTGTTAGGGAGAGTTACAAATATGCTTGATGAAGATTTTTTCTCCTCATGGGAAATCCACTTGCTTTTGATCTTATTGTTTTCCACAATGAAGATCCTATGGCATCTAAAAGGTGGGGTCCTTTTACAATTTTTGAGTCTTTTTCCTATTTTTGTTTTTGGAATTTATCAATGGGCAATTATTGTGACCTTGACCAAATTTAGCTGCACATCTTTGTTTCCAAATCTTCCATATCACTTCCCCCTTCATGGTGTCCTAGAAGGTAAAACAACACTTGACCGCTTCACCAAGAATTGCTTACTTCTAGTTGATTTTGGTTTTGTAGATTCAAACTCCTTGCGAGAATCATCCAAACCAAATGGATCTAAGGGAAAGAAAAGAAGAGATGAACAATTTATTCATGACCACAAATGCAACATTTCCATGAAGGTTCTCAGTTGGGTGGATCAAACTCCAACTACTGGTGGTCCAAATGAGCGTGCATGCGGGAGGCTTCAAGCAAAGTCACATGAGTTGTATTTATGCTTGGCTACCAAAAATCTAGCACTTGAAAGCAAAACCTTAGTGACAAAGTCTATATTCACATCAGTTTCTCTTGCTAAAAGCAAGTCAACGCTTTGCTGCACTTGATGACGATAAAAGCAATGTCTGTAATTGCTCCATGTAAACAATCGATGTACTTTATATAAATGACAAAAGCAGTTCGAATATATTTTTGATTGAAACAAAAGTTGAACTTGAAACTTCTAATTCAATTCTATTCAAGTATGATAAATTCTCAATCCTTTCCCAATGCGTTCTTAATCAAAAACTCTGTAACAAATACGTGAGCCAGAGGCATTGAACACTAGACGTCAAATTCATGGTGCAAAACAAGCTACGTATGAGCTAGAAGTATTACACTGGACATCTAATTTATGGTGTAAAACAACCAACCATTAAGCTACGTATGTATTAGACGTTCTTTAATAAAGCTATGTATCTAGCTGACAGAGAATTCACTTCGTAGATTAACAATATCTGATGCTCTTTGAAATTGTATATCAAATATCTCATTCATGAATCGATATGGAAAGAAGCTATTACTCTTTATAGTTTGTCTTTATTTGAAGCAGTGGGCAGTATCAATAACTCATAGCAGCATCAAAAAGACAAATTCATGAGGCACTCTAAGTTCATATGTATCAAAAGAAGAAATACAAAAGTGTGAATATAGAACGTGTGATATCGAAGTGTTCACAAGAATCACATACATTCTGAAAATTTGGTGATAGCAACTCTGAATCTACTTTCTTCTTCCGTTAACTCCTCAATAGAATGAAGAAAAAAGTGATAGTATCTTGTTCTACAGTGCCAAATCAGTTCTTAGACTTCTAACTATAAACCTTATTACTCCACAAATGAATTCATGTCTTGAATTTGTGGGCTTCAATGCTCAAATGCTTCAAGCAGAAAGAGTGTCTCCTTCACTTTTGAGTAGCTGATCTCATCATTCTTCTTCAGAATCCGCCTAATCTTCTTCAATATTCAAGTATTTGTTCATCCTTGAGGCTCATTAGTCTTCAAGTATGATTGAATGTCGTTAGTGATCAGAAGTATTTTTCTCTTATAGCTTTAGTGCTGCCATCAAAAAATAAAACTCTGCATCAAAAGCAATCATCCATTGCTTATTTTTTTTCCTCGTTATCTATCTCTTGATGTCAGAGAGCTTTAGAAATAAAGTTTCATAAAAAAAAGAATCATCAAGTTTTTCATTTGCATGGGTCATCTCTAGGACTTAAACAAGAAGTGCTTTCGTTTACAAGGTCATTTGCATGGGTCATCATTTCTCTCTGTCCTCTTATGACAATTCCATATTTCTTTTCACTTCTCATTCATAGGTATAATAGAGCTATAGTCAAGATTCATAATACTACTTCAATTCGATTCTTCACTTCGATGTTCATAGTTGATTTTGGATTTGAAATGGAGCTTTAATTGGCTTTAGCTCTAGGAATGTAGAGATATGAACCCCTATGAAATACCCTCCTATGAAACCTGCACATCATCCTCAATGGACCAATATTGAAATAAGCTTCAAAGAGAAAGTCAATCTTCGCATGAACTTTGAATTTGATGTAGCCTTATCAATCACATACTCTCAAATGCATAGTTAAATCATAATGCAGGATAAGGTATTTCCCATTTTTTCACAAAGCATGAGCACTCACTTACATATATTTCATGTATACACATAAGTCCTTTCCATCACTCATAGTGCATAGGTAAAGCTTACAATGTATCTTGATGTAAGGTCATGTAATAAGACCACATCATACATACTTTATGTGAATCTTTTAAAAGTGCAAATATATGTGTAATTATGAGAATTAAAGCAAAGTGTATGTACATTTTTCCATGCATAATCGAGGTGCAAAATTCTCAACAGTGCAAAGTTTTGAAAAGATTCTCATTTTCATCATTATCATCTCTCTTATCACTCAAATTGCTTTCATTAGATCTCAACCATCATCATCATCATCATCATCCTCATCAAAGATATTTTTTGAGGAAGCTTATTGAGCTAATCCCTGTCTCATAAAAATGCCAAGAAGTTAGTGCAAAACATTTAATCATCACTACGATTCTCTCATAAAATCATATCATATCTTTGGATGTCTTCATCTTCCTCATCAAAGCATGTTCATATTGGTTCATCTTCAATTGTGTCGTCATGAGTTTTATACTCATCTTCATCCCTTTTCTTGAACAAGTTTACCCTTTTACCTACAATCAAAGATTTTACGAGAGCTCCATCTAATTCATGTAAAGCATATGTCCCGTTTTCATGTACTTTTATAAATACATAAGGTTCACAACATCCATTAATTTCCCTCTTGCATCATATTGGAAATCGAACATACTGTCCTTGATCAAAACTGAATCATCTTCATGAATTTGATTTGGCCTTAGTATATGTAGTTTATCAAAGTAATTTCTATTTTTTAATCTTGATTCTTTCAATCTTATAATGGCATCATCGTGTTTTTTGTTCCCTTGATCAAGGTTTTTTTATCCTTAAACTCAATAGTTGATCAATTGATGAATTTATCATTCCAAGTTAGAGTAGATCATTTTTGTACGAATAGAAAAAGTAGGTTTTTGGAAATACATTAGTTCAATATCATGTATCCTATTGTCCTAGTGCAAGTCATTCTTGATGGAGTATATCCACTCCTAGTTGCAGTAGAAGAATGATAGGCCCTTCCTAGGACCAAACACTTCACTACCACAATCCACAAAAAATTGAATTGCTCTCTAGACCTGAAAACTGAACCTATGAAATTTTGCACAGTAAAACTAGACTCTCTAAGATTTCCAACACGCCATAGATCCATAAATTTGGAGAGTGTGATCTATGCCAAAGTCCTTGCAAAAGACAGATGAAAATCTGCCCAAACTGGTAGCTTGCACCTATGTGTACCTTCCAACACACATATATTTGGCAATATGAAGAGATCAGACCAGAGATCTTTCAAGCTCAATGTACTCAAGGTTAATGAACACATGATACTAAGATTACATCCAAAAGAAAGCTTACGATCATAGGAACAAAATGAGCTATCTTGCAAATGAACCGAACTACTATACAAAGAGATATGTGTGATCAAAGATCACTTCCTATGAGAAAAATCCAGCAAGCAAGGGGCTTTCTTAGCTAGGGGATAGCTTAGACTTGGAGTAAACACTTCTAATAAGAGCCTACATGTGCTCAAATGGTAGAGGAGGATGGCCACGATTTTGCTTCATGTCTTTGCTTATATAATGCTCAAAAAGGTGGTTGTAAATTTGAATTTAGAAATGCCCTCCAAATGATCCCGACTTTTCTCAATCAATTAGGTGAGTAAAGGGCTGAGAAAACTTGTGGAAAAGTGGTTGTATATCCTACCAAAAAGTGTGAGTGATGTGGCACTTCAACTTAGCATGAGTTCCCACACTTGAAATTGCTAAAATTCTAACACCCCCCCTCAAGCTCAAGTGTTAGTCTCCATTGATCTCCTTCAAGTTGAGGTTGATCTTGAACTTCTCCAACTTGCTTGCATCCATAAACTTGGTCATGATGCAGATCTTTGGTGTTGATGTACTTGATGTCCACTGTTTTTGCTAGTACCTTCTCTATGATGAAGTGATAATGGATCTCTATGTGCTTGCTTCTTGCATGGAACATAGGGTTCCTTGCTAGATGAATGCTTGACATATTATCTCCAAATAGAGTGAAATCTTTGACCTCCACATCCAAGTCTTTGAAGAGCTTCTTGAGCCACATGATCTCACATTTAGCAAGTGCTAAAGCTCTATACTCAGCCTCACTAGATGATAATGCAACTGTAGGTTGCTTCTTGGACATCCATGAAATGACTCTTTGACCTAGCATGAAGACATAGCCAGATGTGCTCCTTCGATCCTCCTTTGAACCTGCCCAATCAACATCACTAAAGCCTTGAGGTTGTAATGCATCTCCATAAGGGTAGTACAACCCTTGGTTGATAGTGTGCTTGATGTACCTAAGCACTCTCTTGGCTGCATTCATATGAACATCAGTCGGTGAATTTGAAAATGAGAAAGACCTTCTACAACATAAGACAAGTCAGGTCTTGTGATGGTAGCATAATTAAGGCTTCCAATAATGCTTCTATATGCTGAAATATCTTCAAGAGGTTGTCCTTCATCTGCACATAACTTAGTTTTTGGATCCATAGGTTGTGTGAGTGGAGTATATCTACTCATACCATACTTATAAAGTACATCTAGCAAGTATTTCCTTTGAGCAAGGTAAATACCATTTTCCACATAAATAACTTCAATCCCAAGAAAGTATTTAAGAACTCCAAGATCTGAAATCTTGAACTCATTTCCAAGCTTGGCCTTGATCCATGTGATACCTGCATCATCACTTCCTGTTATAATCAAGTCATCCACATATATGCATACATAGACAAATAGTCGTCCTTCCTTCTTGAGGTATAAGGAAGGATCTCCATCACTTGGCTTGTATCGACACCTGCACAAATACTCCACAAGCCTTTAATGATATGCCCTAGGAGCTTGTTGTAAAATATACAATTCCTTTCCAAGTTTACAAACAAAATTTGAATATTTAGGGTTCTCAAACCCTAATGGTTGAGTCATGTAGATTTTCTCCTGCAAATCACCATTAAGAAAAGCATTCTTTACATCCAATTTATAGATTGTCCACCTCCTAGATGTAGCGAACCCAATGATTGCCCTAATTGTGGTCATCTTTGCAACCAGGCTAAATGTTCCTTCATAGTCAATCCCATTGGATTGAGCAAATCCTTTTGCCACAAGCCTTGATTTGAACCTAGCAATTGAGCCATCAGAATTTCTCTTCACTTTATAGACCCATTTGTTGCCAATTACCTTCATACCTTCTTGTATTGGAACAAGACTCCATGTGTTGTTGTCTTCAAGGGCTTTGTACTCTTCTTCCATAGCTTCTTGCCACTCCTTTGTGTCTTTGGCCTCTTCATAGGTAGAAGGTTCATGATCTTTGATAACTAGTCATAAGAAAAATGCCTAGCAATATAACTATCATAAACAAGCCTTGAAATTGGATGTTTTACTCTTGCTAACCTCCTTTCTTCTCCTTTTTGTGGAATAAACCTTCTTTGCCTTGGTGCCTTGATTTTTGCTTTTGATGTAGCTCCCCTTTCTAACATAGGTTCTTCAAAGTCTTCAACTTCATGTCCATCTTCATCAAGCTCTACCAATCTTGCCTTTCCTTTATTCACTGATTGATGGGATAAATCCATGCTTGAACTCCTTTGTATGTTTGGACCAGTGATTTCCAAGCTATCTTGAAAGCTTCATATCTTCTCTCTGCCTCTTCAATGTCTTCATCCTACAATGGAACTTTGGAAGCATACCATGGTTTGAGTTCATCGAACACTACATCTCTAGATACCTTTAACTCCTTAGTATTAGGATTGTAGCACCTATAACCTTTTTGCTCCATAGAATAACCAATAAACATACATCTTTTAGTCCTTGCATCCATCTTACCTCTCAACTCTTGTGGCACATGTGTGTAGCACACACAACCAAAGATTCTAATGTGTGAAAGGTCTGGTTTCTTTCCACTCCATGCCTTCTTAGGTGTCATGTCATGTACCCCTGATGTGGGACACCTATTCATCAAGTACACAGCAATAGATACAGCATCTGCCCAATATATTAAAGGCACATTCATTTCATTTAACATACTCCTAGTAATTTCAGCAATATACCTATTCTTCCTCTCTGTGACCCCATTTTGTTGGGGAGTATACCTACAAGTGATTTGCCTCTTTATACCCTGGTCGTGCAAGAAATCACAAAAAGCATGGGAGAAGTATTCCCCCCTCCCTCGGACCTTAGGGTTTTGATGTAGCAACCTGTCTCCTTTTCAACTTGTACCTTGAATCTTTTGAATACATCAAACACATTTGATTTTTGCTTTATACAATACAATCATAATTTTCTTGAGTAGTCATCTATGAAGGTTACAAAGTACCTATTACCTGCAAGAGAGGGCTCATTGGTTGGCCCCCACACATATGTGTGCACAAGGTCTAACACACCATGTGCTACATATCCACTCTTCTTGAAGGGCTACCTAGTAGACTTGCCTAGTTCCATACATCTCATGCAATAGTTGTAATGAAAAATGTGGTAAACCTCTTACCAATTGCCTCTTCTCCATGTCTTTCGACCTTTGAATGTTGATGTGACCACACCTTTTATGCCACAAATCCAAATCTCCAATCTTCTTGTCGCCATAAGTGATGAACATTGCCTTATTGCTTTGTCCTTTGCCAATGTAAAGAGTGAACATCCTTCCTTCCTTCTTTCCTTTGGCTATCAGCTCATAGCCATTCCTTGGGTCTTCAATAAAGCATCCTTTGTGGTTTAACTTGACTTAGTATCCCTTTTCAGCCATCTGTCTAGCAGAGATTAAGTTCTTTGTAATAGTAGGAACATGCAATACCTCAGATAGTCCTTTTGCTTTATGGTTGCCTTCAAGCTTCACATCTCCCATTTGTTGTCTCATGCTCTGTGTTGTCTCTAGTCTCACAAAGCCTCTTTGCTTGGGTGCTTGAAGATTGCTGAAGTACTCCTCTTTGCCTGACATGTGGTTACTACAACCACTATCTATATACCACACCTCATCATGTGGTTGACCTTCACTTTTATGCTTCATTGCTAACAAATGCTCATTTTCTGAATTTGTTGAGGAGTTAGCACAATTACCTTGCCCTTTGTAATTGTTTCCACCTTGCTTTTGACAATAACCTTTGGCATAGTGTCCTTGCTTCCCACAATTGAAACATCCATTTGAATTGGAGTATCCTCCACCTCCATATCTTCCTCCTCTACCTCTTCCTCTTCCTCTTCCTCTTCCTCTTGATGATTGACCTTCAACTTGGCTTGATTGAATCCCTTGATAGCTTTGACTGCCTTGTTGGTAGTTGCTTCTACCTCTTCCTCTTGAAGCACCTCTATTGCTTTTGCCTCTTCCTCCTTTGCCTGCATAGAAGAGTTGGTCTTGGCTGCCCTTTGACTTGTTGCCTCCATGGTTGAGCTCCTCAATCACCATAAGGGAAGTAAGTTGCTCAAAATTTGGTAATGAATCCCTTACATACACAGAGGTTGTGAATGCCTTCGATTTATCATCTTCTCTAAGCCCATTAAGCGTGTGGGCAACTAGGTCATCATCATCTACAACACATCCTATTGAACCAAGTGCATCTGAGATCTCTTTTACTTTGAGTATGAAGTCATTGATGCTCTGATTTGATGACTTTCTAAGGTTGTTGAGCTCATTCTTGAGCTAAATTTTTCTAGCCTTTGTAGAGGTAGAGTAAAACCTTTCTAAACACTCCCAAACCTTCTTAGATGTACCTAGGTCTTGGATATGACCTCTCATGGAGTTGCATATGTGTTGAGAAAGAATGAAGATCACTCTCCTATCCCTTGCTTCCCATTCTCTAATGGCTCTCCTTTGATTCTCAGTAGGTGTATGTGGATCTATGTATGGCTTCACCTCAGTACCACTAACCAATCCGCAAAGACCCTTTCCCATGAGGAAGTTAGAGATTCTAAACTTCCAAGGTTAGTAGTTGCTCTTTTCAAGCTTCTCAATCTGATTATTATAGTCTCTCATTGTTTATGAGACTATATGTGGCCCCTACTCCCTCCTTGGGTTGTGATAGATGTGAGAAATAATGATATGTTACCTTCCCACAAGAGTCTCCACTTGTCGTGAACTTTCGACGATCCCCCTTACTTCATATCCTTCTTCAAATCTTGCTAGTCTTTGCTTCAATCCTTTTCTCTCAAGTAGCTTCAAGGCCTCCAATTCATGTCTTCAATGCTCAATGATGAGATCCGATACCACTGATGGAGTATATCCACTCCTAGTTGCAGCAGAAGAATGATAGGCCCTTCCTAGGACCAAATAGTTCACTACCACAGTCCACAAACAATTGAATTGCTCTCTCGACCTGAAGACTAAACCTATGACATTTTGAAAGTAAAACTAGACTTTCTAAGATTTCCAACAAGCCACAGATCACTCAATTTGGAGAATGTGAGCTATGCCAAACTCCTTGCAAAAGACAGACCAAAATCTGCCCAGACTGGTAGCTTGCACCTACGTGTACCTTCGAACACACATATATTTGGGAATATGTAGAGATCAGACCAGAGAGATTTCAAAGCTTAATATACTCAAGCTTAACGAACACTTGATACTAATATTAAATCCAAACGAAAGCTTACAATCATAGGAACAAAATGAGCTATCTTGCAAATGAATCGGACTACTATACAAAGAGATATGGGTGATCAAAGATCACTTCCTATGAGAAAACTCCAGCAAGCAAGGGGCTAGCTTAGATCTGGAGTAAACACTCCTAATGAGAGTCTACAAGTGCTCAAATGGTAGAGGAGGATGGCCACGACTTTGCTCCATGTCTTTGCTTATATAATGCTAAAAAATGTGGTTCTAAATTTGAATTTAAAAATGTCTTCCAAATGATCCAGACTTGTCTCCATCAATTAGGTTAGTAAAGGGCTGAGAAAGCTCTTGGAAAAGTGGTTGTATATCCTAGCAAAAAGTGTGAGTGATGTGGCACTTCAACTTAGCATGAGTTCCCATGAGATTGCTAAAATTCTAACAATTCTTTCATCCCATAATGCAAAAGGTAAATATTTCAGATATTGTTTAATATCACCACTACAAGATTTATAGATCTCTTTCAAAATCGGTTAATGAACTCTTTGTATTTTCCCATTAGCCTCAGGGCTATAAGCAATCATGAGACATACAAGAATTCCATGTCACTCAAAGAAAGCTTCTTGTGCATCTAACTCCCTCCTATTAGCAACTACGTTTTCAATGTATCGAAACTAGGAAATCATATCTTGAAGTAAGAATTTTCATACATTATATGTTGTTTTAGATTGTTGTGATTGGCCTTCTACATGGTTTGTAAGATCTTCTCCTGCAAGTAAAATCTATCTCACCTTATCAACACATTTAGGCATGGTCACAAGGTCAACTACCCACTTGTAGTGAATACAAGGAGGAAATGAAGGATGCAAAGGATCTCTATGCTTAAAAGATGAATGTATTTGAGATATAGTACAAGTCTTTACATAATCCCTTACATTGACATAGATTTTTGAACACCAATAACTCTCTTTAATCTTTTCATATGTAACCATGAACCCTTTGTGTCTAGTCCATAATGTATCATGTTAATCTTTCATAGATTACAGTTGAAGTTGCTTCTTTCCTGCTACCCTTTGTGGCATTTCTACTTTTCCTCTAGCATGTCTCCAAATAAATCCATCTCATAAAAAGAAATTGTAAGCTTGTTTTCTAATGTCTTTGAATCTATTCATCAACCAAGTAGGACTTTTATCTAGAGTACCAAGAAATCTACCAATATTTTTCCACTCTCCTTCATAATCATCATCATTAAATTTCTCATAGTCAAATACTTATGAATCATAATGAGTTCAATTTATATCTATTTCTATTACATTATCTAAATCATATTCAAATGTAGCTCTAGAAATCATATAAAAAATAGTACTAGATTTTCCAGCAATATGAACTAAAATTGGATTTATCAATTTAATATATGACATCCAATGCAACATTGCAATATAAGGTGATGCTAAATTTGCAATCATACCTATTATTTGCAACCAATGTATCTCAAGAATCATGCTAGCTCCTATTATTTCCTTGATGTTGGCTTGATCATCACCTATAATGATCAACTCATCATCATATATACAAATGAAAACAGTTTTGCTACCTTCCTTCTTCACAAAGAGTGATGGGTCTGAATTACTCCTATTGTATCCACATTTTACCGAGTAGTCCACAGGTATTTGGTTCAAAGACCTTGGGGGTTTCTTGAGTCCATAAATACCCTTCTTATGCCTACACACATGATATGGAAACCTTGAATCTTCAAATCCTTGGGTTTGATTCATAAAGACTACCTCTTCAAGCTATCCATTTAGGAAAGCCTTCATCACATCCAATTAGTACATCTTCTAACATTTTGAGGCTGGAATTAAAATATAACTCCTTACAATACATATCGTAGCTAATAGAATGAATTTTTCCCTAAATTCTATGCCATAGGTTTTTGCAAAACATTTGGCAACCAACCTCACTTTATACCTCAAGATTCTCCCATCTGCATGCCTCTTTACCTTGTACACCCGTTTGTTGCCAATGAATTTTATGTCCTTTGTTCTTGGCTCTAATGAAACATATCATTTTTTCAAGTACCTTGACTTCCTCCTCCATTGTTTCATTCCATTCTCTATGGTTATTTGCCTCTTCAAAAGAGTTAGATTCTTCAAAATCTAGAATAGGACTCATGTATGCATAATGTCTTGCAATGTATGAATGACAATTTAAGCTTTGAACAGGCTATTTAACTTGATTGGATGATCTTACCTCACCATTGGGTGTATAAATCTCCTCCTCCTTGTTTTGGATGCTTTTAATCCTTAACTTTTTTTATTTCTCCACATCCTCATCACTTGTTGAGTCCATCTCTACCCATTGATGGTCTTCTTTATTTGACTCTTCTTTCCTTTCATTGCCTCCTTCACTTGAATGAGCTTCATCCTTGTCTGCCCTTTCCAAGCTGATGTAGTGGTCTCCTCTGATGGTGTTCTTGAAGTTGTGGGACCACCCATGTCAATGCTTTGTTGTTGCTCTTTAAACGTGTTCTCAACTTCATACGACTCTTCAACCTATAATACATCTTTGCCACAATACCAAGATAGCAACACAAGTATTCCTTGCAAGGTTTTAAGGTTGTGCCTAAACCTCAAAGATCCCATTTGATTTGTGGATATTTTCTTTGAATTTTGTCAAAATCCTAGCACCAAATCTAACTACATATCTCTTCCCCTCTTCATCATGTTGACCAATAACCCACCCTATACCTATAGAAGTAGTATCTATAGTCAAAATATTTTTTTTACTATCTGAATAATCAACACTTTTCCAAAATAGGAGCTTCTATTAGCACTCTTTTCAATTTTTGCATGGTGTTAGAATGGTTTTCAATCCATGTGAACTTTCTATTTTTCTTTATCAAATCATAAAGAAAATTAGCAACATATGTAGAGTGAGGGATCCAAAATAGCATAGAAGAAACAAGATCTTATGAATCTTCTCATCTCACATACATTGCTACAAGCCTCAGATATCTTGCTTATGGCATCAAGTTTAAGTTGCTATTGTAATAAAGTAAGTCTATGATCTAAGGGTCTGACCGCTTTAGACAGATCTAAAATCAGACACCATTTGGTCACCCATGTGTATGACCAAAGATCTTGAGTCTAGACTTATTACGCTTGTAAACCAGTAGCCACTTACCCTAGTGGCTACGTCTCATGGGTGTGAAGGAGGAGGTCTTGGGTTCAATCTCCATGGGGTACATGGGGAAAGTATTTTGCCCAAAGAGATCTAGAGCATTCTAGAAGCATCCACTTGAGTTAACTCGAGTTGAGTGGGACACTTGGCGCACATGCAATTACATGAATGACACATGGATGCTTAGTATCCACCTACCCAAGAAGGCAGTCCCCTAGACAGAGCTATATATAGAGGCATGTGGTTGAGAGGAGATTCATCTCTCTACCACGTGGTGGTTGTAATCTTGCATTGGTATTAGGTCCTAAGATTTTATGGAGACCTTGACGGGTTCATCATCATCATCATTACAGAATCATCATCTTGTCTAATGAGATTAATTCTCCTCATAAACATCCTTCTCTTAATCTTTGTATGAGCAGCACATCCCATCTCTTCGGATTTCAAGAATGCATTTTCTCTTCCTTCGGAAGGCATTAGCAAAATGCTCTTTCTCCTAATCTAGCCCCTGCACATGCTCACAGAAGATTTGAACTCCAAATCTCTACGTGAGCTGTGTGTGACATAACCACACATGCAACAACTCCTACACTATACGTGCTACTTGTAGGGAAGTTTTAATCATGAGTTGGCATCGGGAAAGGAAGCAAAAAGATTATAGCGTTTCAGATATGTGTGAATTCTGCTCTAGAAACTACTCATCTGAGTTGAACGCATCACCTTTAGGGTCTTGACATCGTTTATGCATGAGAGTATGTGTCGTTGCATCTATGTATTTAGCGCAAAGAACTACTGTTGCTTTAGCACAGAAAGCTCTGAAGGGAATCTCTCCCGGGAACAAGCGGGTTCAGAAATTGATTGATCTTCACAGAAGCAAAAGACTATAAGGGTCGAGACGATCCCGAAAACCTAGTTGCTCCACAGATTTTGATGTCGTAACAAAGCCATGCTACCTTAGGCTATCTTGAAAGAGCCAAAATCAATCTCGACATCATTTTATCACAGTAAAGATCAGTTGTTGTACTCAAGATGACCAAGCTTGTGCTATTCAAACTCTGTCGAGAGTTCTACATCACCTATGATTTGAGGTTCAGGTATAGAACTTACGATCCAGCAATATGGGAGGCTCGATCACGCAACCATTCTTTCTACAGTAGGCGAATTCGATGTAGCCAATTGAGCATCTTATCACGGTTGATCAAGAATGGCTGGTATCATGATGCACGAATGCTATTGTCAGGAGTTGAACACTCAACACTTTGTAGAAGATTGATATTATATTCATTGAGCAAGTACTACTCGATAAGTATATTGCAGGCCATCTTATTATATCAAAATATTCAAGCACTGCCCATCTGTTTCAAGTATTGCAAAAGTATGTGTGCTTAGTGCCATGTACAGACTTGCAGATGAGGGGCTTTGATCCCGCAACCATGTGCATAACAACTATTCTACTGAACCATGAATTCCACAACATGTTAAAAAAAAATACAATCTGTAAATATTGGCTTGTTCTTTAGCACTACCATGACGCTTTGGGGGTTTGAATCATCAATGCTACTTGATGGACATCTTTGCTACTCAATGGAGATCTTCTGTTTCTAGTATTACTTGATTGGATTCTGTAGTGGAACTCCCAAAACCCCATAAGAAAAAAAAACAATAGGACATCAAACTCACTCAAATGTGCACTAAGCAGATCTAAGTGAGTTGATTGCTCTTCATCTATTCAGCCTCTACAACCTTTTGATCCTTCAGCTCTTTTCTTAATCTCAAGTCTATGCTTCATCTCAAGCCTAGTTCAAGTGAAGCATCATCCACATTATCCGAAGAGAAAGGATGGAATAAGACAAGCATAGTCCAAGTAAGGCTTCATTTCTTCAAAGAAAAAGACAAGAGGAAGTAGTGGTCTTCAAGGAAAACTGTATAATTTTCCTCATGGACCAAAAGATGGAGAATGGCTCTTCCTTTGGATCAATGGAAGGATGTAGCTAATTGGAAGATAAGTATTTTGCACAGTTAATGATTGGTTTCAATATTTGTTTTGCTCTATGCTTTCATGTAGGATGCATGTTATTATCATTGAAGTATAGAAGTAAACTTCATTTTGGATAATCTTGATGCAAATTATTGAAAGCTAAATGAAAGAGCATAAATGTGTTGAAAACGCTCATTAAGCACAAGAATGCATCTATATGTCACCGCATGGGAATACAATAATGTTTGTGCATTTCGCCTTTTTAAAGAATGTTTTCATGGACAAAACACGTTTTCTTCTTGCTTGGAAAAGATAGTTAATGCTCAAGTTTATGCACATGAACGATTACATCTTTTTAAAAGCTATCAAATAAAATTTTTGTGCATGAATGATTGGAAACATGCATTTTCAAGCTCACAAATTGCTTGATTTAAGTTTGGTGCATGAAAGGAGAATGCCAACATATACATGCATTCACATGCATTTGCATGCAAGAACATCCATATTCGCATATGCATGATTATTTGTTAAGTAGTTGAATACTTATACTTTTGTTACCTCCTTTTTCTAACTTGACTTAAGTAGTCAAGAAAATAGCAAACTAGGTAGTTGCAAGGCTTTTGGCTGTCATACAACTCAAGTAGCTAGTTTGTTTTTCCCAAACGTGATACTTAGGTATCACAAATTAGGAGTCTTGATTAGGAAAAGTAGGCCTTTCAAAAGTTAAAGTATTCAATTTCTTGCTCATTGGAAAGGCAAGAAAATAGGGCTACTTGAAAATTTTCATAAGGGCTCTAAGTTTAAGAGAAAACGTAGAAAATCCTAACAACAAGCCTAGATATAGTCGTTAGCTTGGATTTAAGAAATCATGCATCTAAGTAAGTTGATAGAGTTTCCTTTTGAACTTTTATCTTATTCTATCCCAAGACGTGATAAGAATCAAATAAAATATGACTCTATCCCAAGACGTGTATGCTAGGTTCCATGACTGGATCTCTAGTCAAGATGCAAAGTTTTCAAAAAGCATGGAAACTTTATTAAGCACTTTTCTAAGGATAAGAAAAGTATGCTTGGTTTTTTTTAAGCTAATTAGAGCTTAAAGAAGAAACCCAAGTCAAAGTAATCTTTGGAAATCAAGATATTTTCCTAAAAGATACATCAAAGTAATCTTTGGGAATTAAGCTACTTCGTAAAGATAAACTAATAAAATGAAATAGTAAGGAATATCTTTTGGACAAGCAATAAATCTTTAAGTCTTAGTCTTGTCCAAAAGTCAAAAATTTCTTTTGAACATCATTCTAGTAAAAGAAACGATTCCATTATGAATCATTGTCTTAGTACTACTTGATTCCTTGACAGTAACCTAAAGATCTTGAAAGAAAAAAAATCTCCCTAGACGTGAGACTAGAATCTTTCAAGTAAGTTTAATAGCGAGTAGTTCCCATCAATTCCCAAACCACCGGTACGGGTACTTAAGTCCAAATAGTGATATAACCTAAAGGTATATCAAAGATTCTTAGCTTTGGAATCTGAGAGGTATGAGTGTATGATTGGACTGAAGCTCAAGGAAAGATCTATAAAAATCTTATAGATAAGCAAAGAAGCTTTAGATAGTTCAAGAGATCTTAAAGATAAAGATTAAGTCTTTATTTTAGTCGTAAGATCAACTAGACTTGATCAAGCTTGGCCTTGATTGTCCAAGAATGTGTGATTGGAACTTCTCTAAAGCTTTCCCAAGTATTGGCAATAAAATACCTTTTCCGAATTATTTACTCATGTTCCATTTATCCAATGGAAAATTATGAAAAGAATATGTTGTCGCAAGTCTGAACAGAGTAAGAAATTCCAAGAATGTAGTATGCAACCATGAAGACGGTACTTAAGTCTGTGGAACTTTATGCCACCACTTTAGCTGTCGTCGACGGTTTTATGCGAATAAAGTGTGCCTATTTTGAGAGCTAGTCCCAAACTACAAAGATGGAAGTGAACCCTTGCCATGATGGAAAATCTGTTATAAAAGCCACACTTATAATATCCCATTGTCAATACAAAATGGCCATCGATTGATGTAATCTTGCTAGTTTGATCTGATTCTATTGTACTAGTTAACACGTGGGACAAGTTTTTATATATTCTACTACATATGCTTTCATCTTTGGCCACAAGATATGTTGCTTCAAATGTTCATAGCCTAATCTTTGTCTACGATGCCCTACACATTGGAAATGATGTGCTTCACATAGTAGTGTATATTGAAGTTCTACATCATTCGGAATGTGTAACCACTCTTTTTTGTAAAACATATTGTTCATCACTCCATATTTTTCCTTGCTATCCAATATGCATTGTACTTCCTTTATAATTCTTTGTACTTCCCAATCTCCCTGCTGGAGGTGTCTCACTTGATCCCTCCATTTTCTCTTGGCCATGGACAAGGCCGCTAAGGTAGGTCATCGTCTCAAAGCGTTAGGCATCACATTCTCCTTGCCTAGCTTATGAATGATATCTATGTTGAATTTGGCTAGAAAGCCTTGCCATCTTGATTGCTTTGAGGAGAGATTAGATTGACTGCAAACATACTTGAAGGAGATATTATTCGTGTAAATTTTGGTATGTTTATCCTACACATAGTGCTACCACTTCCATAGAGAGTTGATCATGGCAAGTATCTCTTTTATATGAGTGCTCCATCGGAGTTATTCTCTAGAAAACATATGTGATTTCTAGGCCACATTGTGTTCATCTTGCATAAGTACCCCTCCAATCACTAGGCATGAAGCATCAATATGAATTTCAAAAGGTTTGTGGAACTCTCAAAGCTTTAACATAGACACTTCACATATTACCTGTTTTAACTGCTCAAAAGGATCTTGTTCACGAGATCCCCACACAAAGCAATCTTGTCCTTTTGCTTAATCTATGAGTGGAGGGGCAATATTCTTACCAAAGTACTTGATGATTCCTCAAAAACTGATAAAATCCGATGAATTCTCTGAGTTCATGAACTATGCGAGGAGATGCCCACTGTTGCATGGCATTGATCTTATGGGGATCTATCTGAAGCCCTTTTTCTAAGACAATGAATCCTAGAAACTTGCAATAAAGTGATAGGAAGGAGATGGTTGAACCACAACCTTGAGAGATAGTAGATGGTTGAACTACACCCTAAGAGAAAGGATTAGTAAGTAATCCCAACCATGGCTTTTGGGGCAAGTAGTTATCCCATCACATTCCTAACCAGAAGGTTGTAAGTTCAATTACTTACATTGGGATCAAAACCTAGGAAGTAGGCTAGGGAAAAGTGGATTGACCTAATGACCTCTTAAAAAGGCGCTTGTGCATCCTCTATATGAAAGGGTACAAAGTAGTGCACATCACTTTCACAAGCTAGCCTAACAAAGATTGAGGTGTAACTCTCAATCCATAGGTCGGATGAAGGCATGTAAGATATTGTTGGAAAGCTCTCGGAATTAACTTTCAAATATAATGTGATAGCTAGGAAGTGTAAAGCCCTTGGGAAACCAGTGGTGGCACTTGATTGAGGGTTCAAGATACCAAACATGGATGAGAACAAGGTTCAAGACTGAGGTTGAGAACAAGGGCCTAAGACACCAAGGTTGCAAACAAGAAGGCTCAAGACACCTAGTTGAGATCAAGGGTTCAAGATACCAAGGTTGCAAAAAAAGGTTCAAGAAACTGTGCGAGGTTGAGGACATCAATTCAAGGGTACCTAGGGAGTTCAAGGGGCTGATCACGGAGGCTAGAGGGATAGGAGAGCAGATCATTGAGGACAATGATTGACCAAGGGGGGAAGAATGTAATAAAGTGATAGGGAGGAGATGGTTGAACCACAACCTTGAGAGATAGGAGATGGTTGAACTACATCCTAAGAGAGAGGAGTAGGAAGTAATTGTCAACCATGGATTTTGGGGCAAGTTGTTAGCCCATCACATTCCTAACAAGAAGGTTGTGAGTTTAATTCCTTACAAAACTCCACTAAGGGGATGGAAACTTTATATTTTTGAGGTTTGATATATATTTATCTTTTTGTGATGCATTTTAGCATAGCTCTCACATGCTCAAGATGTTTATGTAGATTAATAAGTCATCCATGTAATCTATCAAGAATCCATCCAACATATCTGAAAAGCCATCATTCATTTCCTTATAGAAAGTTCGTGGTTCATCTATGATATTGAAGACTATTATGAGCCATTCATAACTTCCATAATGTTTGGAGAATGCATTCTTCTCAATTTCTTTGTGTGCTATCCTTATCTTGTGATAACCCAATCTTAGGTCGATCCTCGTGAAGTATTTAGCGCAACCTAGCCTATCCATCCATTCTTCCATAACTGACACATAATACGTCATTTTGATCATCATTTTCTTGAGTGCACCATAGTCCACACATAGTCTCATGCTCCCATTCTTTTTTTCACAAACAACATTGGAGCATCATATAGAAAACTGCTAGGTTGAATGAATTCCTCTTGTTCTAATTAGACAAGTTGTCATTTGAGCTTCCTTAAATATGTTTCATTCATTTATATAGAGCCTTTGTAGGAGGAACCTTTCCTAGTACTATATCAATGTGTTGTTGGACTTATCTTTGTGGTAGTAGCCTACTAGAAAAATGACTTTGTAGCAAATCTTGATACTCCTTCAACATGTTGTAGATGGGATGATCAACCTCTTTCATTTCACTATTCTCCTCTTTGTTAGTGTCCACCTAATTCCATCTCGACACACATAAATATGCCTCCACCCCATGTACAAGGGATTTTTGCTATCTCTTTTACTTCCAATGGTGACTATGTGAGCTTAACTTTTGCCTTGCCTAGGAAACTATACTATCTCTTTTACTTCCAATGGTGACTATGTGAGCTTAACTTTTGCCTTGCCATCAACCTGATAGATCCTTCTTGCAAGCCCAATGAATTTCATTCCTTTGGATGTCTTTTATATTGAGTCCTTTGTGTTATATACTCTTGTTTCATTGTTGTTTTCACTTTTTGTTTCCATTCATGCTCATCCTTTTGAATTGGGGTCCGATTCCTGGTGTGTTTCTCTTCTTATTTCCTTGGTTCATATTGGGGTGGCTTTCTTATGTCATCCTTGATATATTTCCTTCCTTCCGTTTTATGTTTTGAAGACTTTAAATTATAATAGTCTACCACCACAATGTTGTTTTGCATATCTAGAAAGAGTTTATCTATTCCCTTGCCCAACATGTTCACCATGTACTTGTCCATAAATGATAGCCCAATGTAAATGCATCTAATGGGACTACTATTGTAGGAGATGGTGGATAGTCCTCAGAGATGAAGTGGTGCTGCAAAACCCTCCTTCACACCAGCCAAGAACAAGTGGTGGAGAATGTACTAGGAAAATAATCACTTCTGTGCTTGAGAAAATGATACACTAATCAATGGATCAAAATAGATGAGTACGAAGGATCCAATATTAAAGACTTGCTATTTTAGTCTCTGCACATGTTCAGTAGAATGAACAGTGCTCTTAATCTGCTAGCAATTAGCCAAATCCTTTTGGTGGTATCTAATTAACTTAGATAGCTTTCAAAAATGAATTATTGCAATAAAAAACATGGACTACACACTGAGAATGATTGTTAGCAAATTACATGACTTGCCCGATATTTTTGGGGTGCTTCAGACTAGAGAGCACAGAGTAAAAATATGAAGATATCTCATGATTGAAGAATGCAATTACAAAGAGACGTTGTAGCTATCAAGTAGACTGTAAGGTGATTCTATAACACTTTAAATCACTTCAAAGGATCAACCATGCACTGAGAAAAAGCTTTGAGAATATCATTCTTCTGAGATAGTCATAGTAGAGAAGTGAAGTAAAGATATAGTCAATATGTATGTATTAGATCACATAAAAATACAATGTCATTGGCAATCGTCAATTGCACAATGTGAGGGTAGTGTAGGAGCTATGGAATGAGCTCACTTATCAAAATATTTTCCTCTCAAAATGATCTCCAAGTTGGGCCATTTACATGAGTCTTTCGATCTACCTTTATAGTTGCGTTTGGAGCCAATATTTGAATTCAAATCAAATGTTCACCTAAAAGTGAGTCCTAAACTGTAAGATATATTCTCTCATTAATCATCTACCAATTAAGTGGAGATTTGTTGTCTCCTAACTCCATGTGAGTGTAGTGCACTTGAACATAGGCACTTTTATAAAGTTAAAAGATGTTTGACTTTTACAAGGGATTGATCACATATATGCTAATCATCCAAGTATGTAGGCTTGGATTCTCTTGCATCAACAACTCCCCCTCAAGCCTAACGTGCTTGGTCTTCATTCCACCTTGATCTCGTGCAAGCCAATCATCAATTTGAACCTGTTCATCTTAGTTCCATCCAAAGACTTTGTGAGCATATCTACATATTGCAAATGTCGAGTTGATAGATATGACAATTCAATTTCCTTGGTAAGTGTTGTCTCCAAAAATTATTGGAGTGTAAGAATGTAACCCCAAATATCTGTAGAGTTGCTTAAGACACATAGCCTCTTGTGTTGTATTTGCTAAGCCTCTATATTTTGCCTCTGTAGAAGACAATCTCATAATTGGTTGCTTCTTTGAAGACCATGATATTAGCTTTGAACCTGCAAAAGAAAAGTATCTTGAGGTGCTTCTCCTATCATCCTTGGGGCCAGCCCAATCTGCATCAGAATACATCTTTATGTCCGAATCTGAAGTGAATGGGTAAAACAACCCTTCATTTATAATACCTCTTAGATATTTTAGGATCCTCTTGGCAGCTTCTAAATGAGGTTTCCTTGGTGTATGCATAAACTAACTTAATGTACTTAATCCATAACAAATGTCAACTCTTGTTAGGGTTCCATAGTTGAGACTCCCAACAAGCTTTTGATAACCTGTAACATCTTCAAGAAGTTCTCCCTCATGAGAAATAGGGTTGTGACTGAGTTCCATAGGTGTACCTGCAATTTTGGTGTTCTCCATCTTGAATTTTATCAAAATACCATGAATGTACTTCCTCTGAGTAATAAACATACCAGAATCTGTGTATAAAAGCTCCAATCCAAGACATTTTATTAATAAACCAAGATGAGTGATTTTAAAATCTTCCATCATTTGAGCTTTAATCTGCTTGATGCCTTTGTTAGCAACAAATCCTTGATCCTGCAAATATATAACAAGCCTATGGTTCCAAGCTCTAGGAGCTTGTTTTAGACCATAGACTACCTTCCTTAGCTTGCATACATAACCTGGTTTGTCCTTATCTTCATACCCTAGTGGTTGAGCCATGTAAACGTTTTTTGAGATCCATCCATTTAGAAATGCATTCTTAACATCTAACTCATACTAGTTCCAATTCTTAGAAGTAGCAACACTTACCAAAACCATAATTGTTGGCATCTTAGCCATAGGTGAAAACGTTTCTTCATAATCCACTGAATGGGTTTGAGCAAACCCTTTTGCCACTATCCTTGCTTTGTACCTCTTTATAGAAACACATGAATTATTCTTGATTTTATATATCCACGTGGATCCTATAACCTTCATGCTTGGCTTGTTGGGAACCAAATCCCAAGTATTGTTTTCCTGAAGTGCTTCAACTTCTTCATGCAAGGCTTCTCTCCATTCTTCCTTCTCATTAGCTTCTTCAAATAAAGAAGGTTCTTCTGTCAAGGAGTCTTTAGTGATCTACACAAAACTCTTGGTGACTAATGATGTGTCATACCCATACCTTATTGGTTTTTTACTCTACATTTGAGATCTTCTGAATGCTTGGTTGGAAGACTCTGGAATATCTTCGAATTGCTTGAACTTGGTCTTGCGTTTTGACTTCCAAGCCTTGAAGCCAATGTGCTCTTCATCCTCTAAATTCACATCATCTGGTATTTGTTGGTCTTCTTGATTGAGAGTTGGAAAATCACTTTCCAAATCATAAGGTAACTTGATCTTCTTGCAGTCATCTTCAAACATGAATTATTTTCATCAAACACTACATCCCTACTAGCTATAAACCCTTTTTTAGTGAGATTGTATAATCTTTATCCCTTCTGGTTTTGGTTATACCCAATGAATATATGCTTTTCAACTTTTGGATCAAGATTCCCTCTAATGATCTGTGAGGGAATATGTGCACCTAAAGATTTTGCAATGATCCAATGGGGATCCCATATATAATTTGGTAGTTTCTTTTCATTCAACCTTGATTTTGAAGCCTCTACTATCAGTCTATTTTTCCTGTATACTACTCCATTTAGTTCCGGAGTGTATCTAGTTGTGACTTCTCTTTTTATACCTCTGTTCCATAGGAAGGAATCAAATTCATGTGAGAAATACTCACCACCTCCATCAGATCTTATCCTCTTTAAGCTTTTACCTGTCTAGTTCTCAACCAATGCCAAATGCTTTTTGAAACATGTAAATAATTCATCTTTATGCTTTATGAAGTAAAGAATTTTCCATCTACTATAATCATCTATAGATGAAACTGTTACACTTATGTGTTCCTCGAGTTGCTTTGATGTGAACCTTTTCCCTAAACATGGGCACTTTTTACTCTAGTGCTGGCTAGATGTTTTTTCCCCATGTTACCACATACTTGATACTCTCATATGTGGTGGTACTTTGTACTTAAGGATATTGTTTTTTAGTTCAGTTCATTGTCAATAGAGAGAGCTATTCCAGCCATCATATTCTCCGTGTGTCTTGCTGTGTTTGTGCTCCTTGAGTGTGCTTCTCGTGTGTCTCTTGCACTTCTACACACACCCAACAGTGGTATTAGAGCAGGTTCAACTCCTTCTCAGGTTTCGGTTTTTTGCGTCGCGGCTCGTCCACTTTTAATGGTGCAAATTGACTTCGGATCATAGAACTATGAATTTCAGTAGCCGAGAAACATTTCAATCAGGTGCATTGAGGTTTTTACCCCCATTTCGAAGCCATTCGTGTAGAGAGAATTGCCATGAGAGTGAGGGTTTGTGAGCTGAAATTTTAGCACTCATTTTAGCTTTCGTCAAAGTAAAGATTTTGTCACATTCTTGCTCTTTAGTGAAATGGCGGGCAACAATGACTTGTTTGGCATGCTTCAAGCTAAAGATAAGCTTGATGGGACCAACTATCCGATGTGGTCTTACATGATGAACCATGTTCTTGTTTCAAAACAACTTTGGAACATAGTGGCAGATGTAGATCGAAGACCGGCAGGTGCTTCTACCTCATAGTCTACTGTCTCAGATGGAGCTTCTTCATCGAGTAGAGTGGTTTCTCCTTCTCCGCCTACACAGCAACAACTTAGATGGGATGGAAAAGATGCTCAAGATCATGCTTTGATTGCGCTTTTAGTGAAGCATCATATAGTTCCACACATTTGGTCATGTTCTTCATCGAGACAGGCATGGGATACTCTTGCTTCTTTGTATGTCGTGCGTAATGAAGCACATGTTGCATACTTGAGGAAGCAACTTGATGATGTATGTATGGTTGAAAATGAGTTAGTGGATGTGTATGTGACATGCATCAAGGACTTGAAAGAGCAATTGGCAAACATAGATGAGATCATTCTTGATGCATCACTCATTTCTACATTTTTGAAAGGATTACCAAAATCTTTTCAAAGCTTTTCTACTAGACTCTGTTTGGTTGCAAAAGGAAATCCTAATATGTATGCATTTGATGAGGTTGTGTCTCTTCCTTTGCAAGAAGAGCAATCTAGAGTGAATAGGAGTGGTTTGATTGAGGGAACGCAAGCACTTGCTATCTCACAAAAGGGGAAAAGCAAGTATGGCTCACCTTTGGGTTCATCAAAACCAAAGCCTCAAGCTTCCTCTTCCACTCATTCCTCTAATGATGGTGACTTGCAAAAGAAGAAGAGATGCAAATATTGCCAGAAGGATGGTCATACAATTGATGAGTGTAGAAAGCTTGCTAAATGCAATGAAAAGAAGAAGGAATCAGGCATGTGTATTGCTGAAAATTCAACAAATGCAAAGAATGATGAAGCTAACATGGCTCAAGATTTTTGGGCATGTGTTAGTACATGTCATTATGATGCTTATTTGCATTCTAAATGTATGGTTGTGAGTGAGGCTGATTCGGATTGGTTCTTTGATAGTGGTGCTTCAAAGCACATAACATCATGCAAAAGACTTTTTGCCTCTTTGAAAGATGCACCCAAAGGAGGACATGTGGTGTGTGCAAACAATGCCTCTTATACTGTCATTGGAGTAGGAGAAATTGAGCTTACGGCTGCAAATGGAGGTGTGATTCTCTTGAAAAATGCATTGTATATGCCCGGTGTCAAGAAGAACTTAATTTCAGTTCCATTGATTGCCAAAGTAGGACTTCATATACACTTTTGTTGATGATAAGTGCATGGTTCTTGATTTCAGCAATGGGGATGTTATCGTGATGTCTCGTACATTATGTAATGGTTTGTATCGCATGGATACATACAAGAGGGATGCTTCGAATGCCTTGGTTGCTCATACTTCTTCCATGGCTGAAATGGAGCTTTGGCATGCTCGTTTTTGTCACTTGAAATTCAATAGTTTGCTTTACTTGCAAAAGAAGGACATGGTTATTGGCTTGCCTACACTTGAGTCCATTGAAAAACATGCATGTGAAGGTTGCATAATTGGAAAAATGCATCGTGCTTCTTTTTCAAAAGATAGTCACACACACACTACAAGAAAATTGCAGCTTGTTCATGGTGATGTGTGTGGTCCCATCAAGACTCCATCTTTTGAGAAGCATGTATATTTTGTTACCTTCAATGATGATGCTACTCACCATACATGGGTGTATCCTATGAAAGCAAAGAATGAGGTATTTTCTTGCTTCAAAGCATTTTTAGCTATGGCTAAAAATTTTTATTCACAAAAGCTTTTGACTCTACGCATGGATCGTGGTGGTGAATACATGTCACATGAGTTTAATGCTTTTCTTCATGAAAGAGGTATTTTACATCAATGTATGGTTCCATATACACCTCAGCAAAATGGTGTTGTCGAGCATAAAAATAGAACTCTACTTGAAATGGCACGACGTATGGTTAAAGGAAAGCATCGTCCTGATACGTTTTGGATGGAAGCGGTCATGTATGCAAATTATGTGTTGAATTTCTTCCCTACAAAAGCATTGACCTGCAAAGTTTGTTTCAGCCACTTTGGCATAGTTTGTGCACTCGTAATAGACATGCATTCATTATGTAAAACATCTTCAATATGTACATCATGTGTGGGATGAATTTCACGCTCATTTTCAACCATATTTTGACGCAAATGTTCAGCCATATGTGGCTGGAAATTTCCAATAGTTTTGATAACTTTTGGCTGAAATTTTTCAACCATGTTTGGTTGGAAATTCTCTATATTTTCAGCCCTATTTGGCTGGAATTTTAAGCCCTTTGAACCTCAGTTGGCTACTCTACATGGCCATAGTCAAGCGCACCATTTTGGAACAAAGGCATGAGTGTATCGAACACATCTTGTGAGCTAACTCTTGGCTGTTTTTTTGCATTCAAGTAGCAGGAAAACTGAATTTTCAGCAAACACCACATCTCAGCTCACAATAATTGTATTCGTCAATGGATGGTACAAATGATATCCCTTACTTTCAGCACCATAACCAACAAATATACATTTCTTTGCCTTGTCATCAAGTCTGTGATGTTGTTGTGATGGCACAAGAGCATATGCTAAACAACCAAACACACACATATGACTAACCATAGGCTTATGACCATTCCAAGCCTCATAAGAAGTGATGACTTTACTTGGTAGAACAAAATCAATCTCTCACCGTGCATCAAGTAATTTTGTGGATTCTTCTCTTATTGGTACAACATGTAATGAAGAGCCACTTTCTTTTGAAGATGCATGTGACGATCCACAATGGATGAGTGCTATGCAATCAGAAATGGATTCGATACATAGGAATGGTACTTGGGAGTTATGTGAATTTCCAAAAGGAAAGAATTCCATTGGTACAAAGTGGGTTTATATTATTAAGAGAAGATCTGATGGTAGCATTGATCACTACAAAGCTAGATTGGTTGCCAAAGGATATGCACAACAATATGGCATTGATTATGAGGAAACTTTTGCACCTACTTCACACATGACTACCATTCATACCCTGGTTGTATTGGCTGCCCATCAAGGTTGGAAAGTGCATCAATTGGATATAAAAACAACCTTCTTGAATGGTGATTTGCAAGAAGAGGTTTATGTGAAGCAACCTCTTGGATTTTCTATGAAAGGGAAAGAGCATATGGTTTGTCGCTTGCATAAAGCCTTGTATGGTCTCAAGCAAGCTCCACGTGCATGGTATGCAAAAATCCATAAGCACTTGATTGCTCTTGGCTTCACATGTAGTCCAATTGAAAGCACACTATATGTACGCAAAAATGGGGCTGATCTTACTGTGCTTGTTCATGTCAATGACATACTCTTGGCTGGGTCATGTGATGCAAATCTTGACATTCTTATGGCTGATTTGCAACATACTTTTGATGTCACTTATCTTGGTCTTTTGAGCTACTATATTGGCATTGAGTTTGTATCTGTTGAGGGGGGAATTGTTATGCATCGAGCAAAGTACATTGAAAAATTACTTCAGCATTTTGACTTTGAGGATTGCAAGCCAGTTTTGACACCAGTTGAGACACGATTCAGGTTCTCAGTTGAGGATTCGAGTGATGCATTTGACACTTCTCTTTATCAGCAAGTTGTGGGATATCTTATATATGCATACAACACAAGGCCGGATATACATTATGCAGTTTACCAGTTGAGTCGATTCATGCATAGCCCTGGCACTAAGCATTGGCAAGCGGCAAAACGTGTGTTTAGATATCTCTGAGGCACTTTGAGCTTAGGTCTCTTTTATGGCAGAGATATTCAGCCATGCTTGCATGCTTTTACAGATAGTGATTGGGCTGGTTGTTATTATACTCGCGTGTCCACTAGTGGTAATTGCTTTTTCCTTGGAGACTCATGCATATCTTGGTTGAGTAAGAAGCAACCTACAGTGGCGACATCGAGTTGTGAAGCTAAGTAGAGGGTAATTTTCATAGTTACAGTGTAGTGTATATGGTTGAGACACCTATTGATGGATCTTTGCATGGAGATTGATGTGGCTACACCTATTCTCACTGATAGTTAGAGTGCTTTGGCTGTTGCATGAAGCCGAGTGTTTCATGCACGGACCAAATATATTGAGGTGCATTATCACTATGTGAGAGAGTGCCTTCATGCAGGAGATATGGATTTGGTATATGTGCCTACACAAGATAATGTGGCAGAAATATTCACTAAAGCTCTTCCACGGGAAAAGTTTGAAGCTTTTCGGAAAGCTTTAGGCTTATTACCTTGTGGTGGCTGATCTGTCACTCCCTGTATGTGTTCACATCATTCACTCTAGTGGGGTTTGTTACACTTATGTGTTCTTTGAGTAGCTTTGATGTGAACTTTTTCCCTGTATATGGGCACTTTTTACTCTAGTGTTGGCTAGAGGTTTTTTCCCCATGTTACCACTTACTTGATACTCTCATATGTGGTGGTACTTTGTACTTAGGGATATTATTCAGCTCTTACTTTAGTTCAATTCATCATCAATAGAGAGAGCTATCCTAGACATCATCTTCTCCCTATATCTTGTTGCGTTTGTGCTCCTTGTATGTGCTTATTGTGTGTCTCTCGCACTTCTACACACACCCAACAAAAACATAGTACCTTGAACCTGAGATTGATGGATCTTTGCTAGGAATCCATACATCTGTGTGTACAAGCTCCAAGTAGTCTTCATACATGTATCCTTTTCTTTTGAATGGTTGCATGTGAGATTTGTCAAATTTGCATGCTCCACATTTCTATATCATGTGTTGCTTGGACACATTTGGAATGCTAAGCACACTATGATCCTTGCATATTTGCTTTAGTGTTCTTTCACCTACATGACCTAGCCTTTTATGTCAAATCTCTAGATCAAATAGGGTTTGATCCTTGTAATTGAATAGTGTAATATTTCTAGTATCTTCAACTTCAAATGTAAAGAGTCTACTGGATTTCTCACCTTTTGCAATCCTCTTGAAGCCTTGTTGAGGGTCTTCCACATATGCTCCATGCCTTGTGAATCTCACCTGTAAGCCTTTCTCAATAATTTGCCGAACACTGATTAGGTTTTTTGTTATAGTTGCCACATATAAAACCTCACTTAAGAGGTTCATATTACCATTAGAAGCTTTGACATTTCCAGACATTGATTCTCCAAGGTAACATGTATCTGCATCGTTGGTGATGAAGCAATCTTCAAATATTGGCTCTTACCCATGCATAACAACTCAAGGTACTACTCGATATCCCATAGCCATTTTGATATGGCCAAGGAGTTGCACCGTCCACAAAACTTTTCAAGTGGACATGGTTTGAAGCACCCATAGAAATTCTCATCATTCTCATCATCAAAAGATGAAACTGACCAATGTGGCGATGCCTGTGGACAATGGCCTTGATGAGACATTCTTTTGAATTTTCACCTTATTCATTCTCATGTAGTTTTGCGGTTTCCTTGGCCACAATATTTTCTTTCACTAAGTTAGCTAAATCGATGATGGATGACTCCAACCGGCTGATTCGATCCTCTTGAGCCGTTATCCAATCCGAGGGAGGTAGGCTCCTCTCCCTCTCTGAATTCATAAAATCGTAATTATTATGTGTAGGGGATGGTATCTGCATCCGTTTTCCTTTGCTTCATCTTTTCTCCTTTCCAACTTCTTTGTTACCACCCATGTGATGCTCCACATCGCTTAAGAACTCATCATTTGCTTTACCCTCCATGGTGGTATGAGAAACGAGGATGTTGAGACGAGGCTCACAACATGGGTGTGATAACGTGTTTGTCCTCTCTTCCACAACCGCTTGAATGAGTGAGACTTTGATACCAAATGTGATAAAACAACAAGCTACCCTATGCTCAACTCAGCATATCATGCTAGCTCATCAATGGGACAACTTGAGGAGTCCAAATTGGAAGGTATCATTTTCCTAAAATATGTTGATTATATTCAAGAAAATGGCCCAGAGTGATTACATAAAAAATGGCCCAAAGACGATTAGAACAACCCAAGCAGGCTCCCCTTAACCATCAAGGGCAGATGTTGAAGGTAGTTAAGTGTTGTGGGCAAACCTAGGGCCAATGATGAAACGAGGCATCCCGATGGCACGGAGTGCAGTTGCTCATGGGATTGGCAAGGGAGCAAGAGCACGTGGAACGCACGATCGTAGAATTTATCACTGGATGATTAAAGAGATCCCTATAATAGTTGCACACAATTCAACGACTCACGATAAACCATTCAAACACCCAACTCCCTGAATAAAAATCCGTGGGGAGGGGACTGGGGTGGTTCCCAAAGGGTGTTACATCCGATGTCTCTCAGTTTATACTATCACATTGAAAATAGAAATGTCCATTCTAAAGGATGGAGACTGCCTGATGATGTGGCCATTAAGGTTGTCGCATATGCAATGTTCTTCATGTCCTTTATAGGATTTTCTATGATTTCCTTCTTTGGCGTACTTCCCTTACGTTTTCATTTACAATGCATTTCCACCAACGTATTGCATTGAAGTTTTTGTCCATGTGCCCGCCATAATTGAAGCAGACAGACATTTCTCTTGCATCCGTTCTAGGAACTGCAGTCACTCGTCCAGGCTCGAACTCCCCTTGGACACGTACTCCTAGGACTCTGCTATTCCATGAAGCCCATACAATGCACGCAGCGACACCATCATTGTGCAGAGACTTGTCACTCAACGCGCTAGACTCTGCATCGATGATGTTCGCTTTCTGACACGCTCGGCCTCCTGACTCTAAGTTCGATGAGATGCAGTGGAACAAGTGAGCAGCTCCATAATATTCAAGAGAAGTGGTGGAAAATAGGTAGGAAAACAATTTCTCTGCCCGTTGCTAACTTGCTAGCTCTCAACAGCAAGAGCGGAAATAAGTCGAAGAGTCCGTTCTCAAACGCTAAAGGAGTCGGAAGTTTGGAGCTTGGAAGCCAGATCCATAGCCATTCCTGCTGGCTTCTCCTCCGTTCATCCTTCTGCAAGCGTGTTTTACGTTTTATCCTTTGATTATACGTCATTCCTTTGCAGATTATCTTTTATGAACCCCATCTTCTTCGACTTCTGCCGTGCTTGGCTTTCCCAAAAGGCTATTGTCATTATGAATGTGTTACATAAGGAAACGTCGTCTCAGAAACACGCACTATCTCAAGACAAAGCATAACAAAAGCTGTGCATTCCGTTACTGTGTTGCATCGAAACAGTATTGCATCTTCTCTACACCGCTTTTCTAGGACTATAATCCCTCCGAAAACGGTTTCAAAAAAGCGTCAATGGCAGAAAGGCGTCTATGTCGTACCTTTCCCTTTTCAAGTGGAACCTTGCCGGAATTCGTTCTTCACTGCGTTTTTGAACACATACACAGGCCGGAAGATCGAGGTGCCGTCTCGCTTGTGTGTAGGGAATGGTACTCCGTCGAAAGGTGGACAAGGCAAAAACTGACAATTACTTGCTGCTATGCCATAAGTCCTTCCAGACTCACTCAGCGCTTTCCTGCGCTCCAAGTATTGAAGATTAAGGGAAAGCCAAGAGCTTCCATGTTTGGTTTGGTTCCAGATGACTGGGGAGGATACGCAGGTCCCTGGATCTCTGAGATATCTGTCAACTGCAAAAGTTTATATGCTCTCCATCTCCGCCGCATGGTTGTGATCGACGAAGACCTTTCCACTCTTGCTGAGGAACTAGGAGGCATGTTGCAAATGCTTAAGCTTGACAGGTGTTCGGGTTTCTCTACAACGGGCCTTCAAGTTATAACCAAATCTTGCAGGTAAGAATCCATTTCTTATCTATTTCTTTCGGGACCTTGCATATGAAAATGCTATTCTTAGATACGATTGCAAATCTGAAAATATGCGATTGCAAATCTGAAAATATGCACATGCGATTGCAAATCTGAAAATATGCACAAACGGTATATTTTACCATCGTCAAAACATAGGAATCCCGATGCATTTTCGATATGCATCAGAATATGAGGACAGAATATGAGAAGAAAGTCTCTCCAAGCTTGTTCGCACCTTCTTTAACGAATACTGACTATTATGTTCTATGTATAAATCTAACTACAACTTCTGTCACGTAGGACGATCGATAGTGACGTATCTGCACGAGATAGTGATACTTATCTTTTAAGCATTTGCTGAGAGTATCACGTGTCTGAATAACTATCTTCTATCTCTCAGTAATGATGCGCTAGCACATTTCTCATCAACCGAGAACTATATCCATTTCCATAGTTTCGTAAAGAGATTTGTATCTAGGTTTTCAATTGAAGTCTGCGCGAGATAGTGATATTTATCTTTTAAGCATTTTGCTGAGAGTATCACGTGTCTGAGTAACTATCTTTTATCTCTCAGTAATGATGCGCTAGCTCATTTCTCATCAACCGAGAACTATATCCACTTCCATAGTTTCGTAAACAGATTTCTATCTAGGTTTTCCATTGAAAATATCTTATCCAATCTTTTAGGTGTTAGATAACATTTTCTTTACTGAGAGTTGTAAATTCTTGTTGAAATTTGAGACGATCTTCAGATATTGTGAGGGAGGAGAAAAGGAGGAGCGAAATCTCGTACGTTCTTCCTGCATTTCGCGTTTGTATCAACTTCCATCGTGAATAGTTCTACGTTGGGCATATTAGTTCATTTCTTTTGGAGAGAAAATTGAACATTATGATCCTCGATTAACAAATTTTCTTTTCATAATTTGAATTCATAGATGTTCGTTTCCACCTTAGGTTTTTTTGAAAACATCGTGGCTTCTAATTAGGGCACCCAATATTCCTCTACTTGATCATACTTTAGAAAATTTAAATATATATATTCCTTGTTTCGGAAAAGAAAGAAAACGAAACCTACTACAAAATAAAAAAAAGGCTTAAACAAACATTTCAAATTATGGCCGCTCAAAATGCATGAACAATGCATATTGATTGAACGGTACAATGACTATGAAAATGCTAGCTATACTCAATAGTCCACCGTCAAGAGACCATAGATTATACATGGTGCCCTAACTTGTAAGGCCCACATGATGAGGAGAAGCCATTCTGAGAGTCGTGACATTTGTGGAATCCTAGCTTTCAAGTTAAATAAGGTCTATGTGTGACCATTGATGGTAATAAATGATCTTGGTAAGCCTAGCCATTAGGTTTGGTAGGACATGAAATTCTGGTCCACAAGGTTGCCATACAAGGCAAAAATAAAGCCCTTGTGGTGTTGCATGATTTCCCATAGAACCTTAATGGGGGGAGTTCAGATGGGGGCTTAATCCCTTCAATAATGTTGAGAGGTTCTATCCCCCAGGCCCATAGGGCTAAGACAATAGGACTTCCTGTCATGGAGATATTCTTCGATTAGATATTTTTTCAACTATTTTGTCTCTCTCGACTTTGTTCATCTATACCAACTCCTATTGTTAAAGCTATATAAGCAGGGCCGATGTGTAGCTCTACATAGCATTGCGCAATATTAAGCCCTTCATCTACAATCTCTCTAGATTGCCATCTAAGCTCCATATTGGGAGCCTAGAGTTGGACCACATCATCTTTTCAATTGCATTAATTTCGACAATTTAATATTTTAGTTCTCTATCTCTTAGTTTGTATCTCTCTTTGTTTGCATTTTTGCTCAGCTTTGTCCACTAGTCTTTTTCTGTTGTTGTGTTATTTCTAACATGGTTTCAAATCTATGAGGGTCTGAGTGGTGTAGAAACATAAATGTAGAGGTTGCATAGGTATCAACAATGAAAGAGAGAAACTGATGCGGCATCATCTACGACTAGGTATCAAAAGTAGTATGTCAATAGGATTATATTGAGCATAGTTAGGATTAGCAATGATACAGGTCATCCCAACATGGTGGATATGACCACCAACCTTTATGGAAGGTAAGCTTGATTATACAAACTACACCATCTAGACGTTTCAAATCACTTCTATCCATGATTCCTATGAGGTTTTGGAGACTGTTATTGGGATTGATTATGAAGCCCAAGAAAGACCTAATCTAAATTATCATGGTCAAATCATTCCTCTTGATACTAATCTTCTCTATTCTTAGAAACATAGAAATCTAGATGCATTGTATGCTCTAGTAACAAGTACTACTGGTACTGTTCTGACTCTCATTTAGAATACCACTAAGCCTTGTGAAGCATGGAACATATTGAGGAATCAATATGAAAATCATAATAAAAAGGAATGCAGAACTTGGATAATCATCTAGCAAAAGACACTACATTCATAGAAATTTCCAAAGGAGGCAAGGCAAATTTTTCAAAAGATGGAGAGATAAAGGAAAATGACCATCAAGGAGGATTGTTTCTACTACAAGAAGAAAGGCCATAGATTTCAAGACTATTGCATCAAGAATAGAGAAGAGAAGAATGATTCTTCAAAATGTGGCAAGGGCAAAGAGTCTACCATCAAGGAGGAGTGTTTCTACTACAAGAAGAAAGGCCATAGCATTCAAGACTATTGCATCAAGAAGAAGAGAAGAATGATTCTTCAAAATGTGGCAAGGGCAAAGAGTACTCTACCAACATTATAGAAACAAAGCTTGAATGATTTGTTAGAATAGAGGAGGTATGTTCTTTGGTTGAATATTCAAGAAGAGATGACTCATGGGTGCTCAAAAGAGGTGCCTCTCATCACATGATGAGAAAAAAAGACCTTTACAATTTCGTACAACCTCTAAAGAAACCCATTTTAGTAAAGGTAGGAAATCATGGAAGATTTCCTATAGATCGTGAAGGTATGGTTTCTTTTGTTAATTGTATTGGAGATATTAGAAAGCTTTTGAAGGTGTTGTATGCTCCAAAAATTGAATGAAATCTACTTTCAACTGATTCTTTAATTCGTCAAGGTCATGTAGTACATTTTAGTAATAGAGAAGCTAAGATTATGGATAGTATAATAATGTTGTTGGGATTTGCATAAGGAGGAACAACATCTATGCGTTGTATTCTCTAAAAGGAACTATAACTATGGAAAAAATAATCTATGGCATGAGAGACTCATCCATATCTAATACCATGTACTAGAAGTGATGCATTGCAGGGATATGGTTGCATACCTACCATCGATTTCAAAGATGAAGGAACCATGTGGAGCTTGCATGATGGTAAAGAAACAAAGGAAGATATTTCAAGAAGAAAGAAAAAAGCGAGCAAGCTATCCTTTAGATTTGGTGCATGCTGAGTTATGGAGAAAAATACCTACACATGCCTTAGTGGATCTTCCTACTGCATGTTACTCATCGAAGACTGTAGTAGAACGATGTGGATGTACTTTTTTAAGATAAGTCGCAAGCTTTTAGTAAGTTTAAAGGATGGCTTTGGCTTGTTAAAACTAAAATAGTGAAGAACATGAAATAACTCATGATAGAAGGTGATAGTGAATTTACATCATGAGAGTTTAATAACTTCTACAAGAGTAAAGGAATCAGGCATCAATGCAAAGTGTAACACAACCCTCAAAAAAATGATGATGTCTATCATGGAGATAGCAAGGTGCATATTGAAGGGAAAGGGCTTGGCAAATCAAATTTTGGCAAAGGCTATCAACATTTTTGTCTACATCTTGAATCAAAGTTACACCAAGGTATTTGATGGAAAGACTCCATAAGAGGCCTACATTTGTAGAAATATATCTCTTTCCCAGTTCAATGTATGTGGAAGTGAATGTTATGTACATGTTCTTGATAAGGATATAAACAACCTTTAACCAAAAAACATTGAATGTATCCTATTAAAGTACATGGAGGTTAAGAAGGCTTATAAGATTTATGATCTTGAGGTAACTATGGTGATTCCTCTCTCTCTCTCTATGTGAATGCTTTGTCAGAGTTATCTAGCTCTATGTTATAAGCATTGGTTCTAGTTCCATATTCATCCATTTTTTTTTGTTTTTGGTTTCATTTGATATCCATTGAAAATTTCCAAATTAATGTTAAGTGTAAGTTCATTCCCTAGTTAATCTTGGAGACAATGTTACTAGAGTGAAGTGAGGTCATTGTATGACACCTATTTCATACAATCAACTGGCCTATGTTGCAAAGATTGTTTCTTGTGGTATAGGCAACCATATTCTATGAAAAGTATACATGTCAAAATCATTCACACTTCATCATTCCATAGCGGTTGAGATTCTTCCCTCATTAGTGGTATAAGGGCCAAGATACCATCAGTAGGGTTATAAATGAAGGAAGAGAAGATTTTGGAGCTGGTAGAGTAAGAATTAAGCTACATCTCAACATCTCTCAAGTTCAACCATCAAGAGGGAGTTGTTTTCTAAGAATAAGGCTAAAGTATTTTGTTTAAACTATTGGGAGTCCAAATGTAAAACGTCAATAATTAGATCACTCATATGCTTTTAGGGTCACATGAGGAGCATCACAAAGTAAGAGAAGATCACCATTTCGGATTTCAATGCACAAATGGAAAAGATTCACAAAAACAACTCCCAACCATGGAAGTTTAGCGTTTCAAGGTTTCTTAAGGGCAAACACGTGTGGGCATTGATAAATGGATCAAACCTAAGAACTAGATTAACAGATAATCCCACCAATGATCATTTGAGGCCAATTACATAGTACGTAAGCAAGGCAATGATTGGACACATACAAGATTTATATACATCGATGAAGTTATGGGAAACCTTAGAGCAACTTTAGCTTACATCCACATAAGATCAAGATCAAATTGAAGAACGTGTTAGATATACTAAATACTCCAACCTCAATGGACCACAAATGATCCGTGGTGCTCTGAATTGTAAGGCCCCTATTATGAGGAGAATCCACTACAAGAGCCCTGAGATTTTTCGAAACCTAACTTCCATGTTAGATAAGTTCAATATGTGATTGTTGATGGTAATAGATGATCTTTGTAAGCCTATCCATGCGATTAGGTAGGACATACAATTTTGGGCCATTGGATCACCATTCAAGGCAAAAATAAAGGCCTTGTGGTGCCACATGGTTTCCCCATAGAAGCTTAATGGGGAGAGTGCAAAGGGGGTAGTGCCAAGATGGTAGGACTTCTATTCATGGAGATATTGTCAAATTATATATTTTTCCGACTAATTTGTATCTCTTGAATACGTCTATCTATACTGATTCCCCTTATAAAAGTTATATAAGCATGGCCCATGTTGAGATTTACATAGCATTGTGCAGTAGTAAGCCCTTCATCTAGAGTGTGTCTAGATCATCATCTAAGCTCCATTTTTGAAGTGCATTGGTGGACAACACCATTCTTATGGGTGCATTACTCTTGGGAGTCTGATAATTTGAGTTCTCTATCTCTCTATTCTCATCTATATTTTTCTATATTTTTTCTCTCAACTCTTCTACTAATCTATTCCATTGTGTTTTTGTTTTCTTACATGGTATCAAAGCTCAGGAGGCCCTCAGTGGTGCAGAAGGAAAAGCATAGAGGCTTCAATGAAAAAAATGAGAAGATTTTAAGTAGTGCATCATCATCTAGAACTCGAAATGAAGGTGGTTTTTCAACAAGAGTAGGTGGAGCATAGATAGGAGCATCAATGGTGCTGATCATCCCAATGTTACGGATGTGACCATTAGCCTTCATAGAATATAAACTTGATCGTATGAATTACACCTTCTAGAAATTTAAAATTACTTCTATCGTTGATTCATATGAGCTTCTCGAGATTGTTCTTGGGACTTAGCATGAGCTCCTAGAAACACATGATCCTAATAACCCTAATTGAATGATTCCTCCTAATGATGAACTTCTACATTCTTGAAAATGTAGAAATGTAGATGCACTTTGTGCTCTATTTATGAGTACTATTGATAGTAATCTAACTCTCATTCAACATACTACCAGGGTGTATGAAGGATGGAACATATTGAGAAATCAATGTGAAACTTGTTATCAGACATGGATTTTGAACTTTGATAATCAGCTTGCACTGGAAAGGTTTTTGGATGGGGAGATCGTAGAGGTGTTTATGAGTTGCATAAAGAATCTATAAGATCAAATAGAGGGAGAAGGTGTATAAAAGTCAAATGAGGAGCTAGCTCACTGTTGTCTTCAAATCTATCCACCAAAGTTTGATGGTTTGGTAACTGCTCTTAATACTCAAATAAGAGCTCAAGCACTAAGACTTGAAGAATTCACTCCCTTAGTCATGGAGGAGGAATTGTGGATCTAAGCAAGGAGTGTTGTTTGTAAAGGAGATGTTGTGTTCATAGCAAATGCTAAAGGAGGCAAACTCGCATCTTGAAAAGATGAAAACAAAAAGAAGAATGACAAAAAGAAGTTCAAGGGAGAGTGCATACATTTTAAGAAGAAAGACCACAAAATCCAAGACTGTGGCATCAAGAAGGCCGAAGAGAAGAATGAATCTTCAAAAGGTGGCAAAGGCAATAAATCTGCCAACACTATAGAAACAAAGCTTGAGTTATTTGTTACGATAGAGGAGGTATGCTCTTGCATGGAAGATTCAAGAATAGATGACTCATGGGTGTTTCACAATTGTGCCTCTCATCACAAGATGAGCAGAAAAAAGACCACTATAGCTCGTTAGAGCCTCTAAAAGAACCCATCAGAGTAAAAGGTAGCTAAGAATGCAAGATGTCCTACAGAGAATCAAGGTAGGGTTTCTTTCATTATCTATAATGGGGATATAAGAATGCTTTAAAATGTTTTGTATGTTCCACAAAATCAAGAAAAATATACTTTCAATACCTTCTATAATTGATCAAGGTCATCAAGTATCTTTCAGTAAGATAAGATCTATGATTATGGACAATAACAATAACATTGTTGGGACTCGCATAGGGAGGAACAACCTATATGAGTTGTCTTCTCTTACAACCACTACAAGTGTGGTCTCAAGTAAGCTCTCGCACAAGAGATTCGGCCAAATCGGATACCCTATACTAAAGGAGATGCATCGTAGGGCTATGGTTTCACACCTACCATTGATTGTAGAAATGAAGGAATGATGTGAAGCTTGCATGATGGGCAAGCAATAGAGGAAGGTGCTTCCACAACAAAGCAAGAACATATCAAGCTATCCTCTAGATTTGGTGCATGCTAACTTGGGGAAAACAAATGCATACACAAGCCTTAAATGGCTCTTTCTACTTCAGTTTTTTTGTTGATGACTATAGTAGGAAGATGTGGGTTTACTTCCTTCATGATAAGGCTCAAGCTTTTCATAAGTCTAAAGAATGGCTTCACCTTGTTGAAACTCAAATAGGGAAGAAAATGAAGAAATTTAGGACAGAGGGTGGTCCTGAGTTCACATCAACAGAGTTTGAAGATTTTTGCAAACAATAAAGGAATCAATCATCAACTTACAATGGCACATAGCCCTCAAAATAACGGCATTGTAGAGCATCCAAATTGAATAATCATGGAGGTGGCAAGGTGCATGTTGAAGGGAAAGGGTTTGCCTAATCAATTTTGGGAAGAGGCTATCAACAATGTTGTCTACATCGTGAATCAAAGCTAAACTAAGGCACTTCATGGAAACACTTGACAGGAGGACTACACTAGTAAAAATCCATGTGTTTTCCATTTCAAAGTATTTGGAAGTGAATGTTATGTACATGTTGGAGACAGGGAGAGAAACAAGATTCAACCAAAAAGCATGAAATGTATCTTATTAGGGTACAAAAAAGGTAAGAAGGATTCTAAGCTTTATGGCCCTAGGGCTAAGACGATCATGGCAAGTAATGATGTGATTTTTAAGGAGGAGCAACCACATGTAGCGAAGGAAGAAAAGAGAGCTTCCACTTTCTCATGAGGTGAAGGGGTAATCCACTACGAACCTAGCCCAAGAGTTATTTCTTCTAACAAGAGAAGGATGCATCATCTTCAGATGAGGAGTTTCAAAGTCACGAACTTGTTGTCACCCAAGGAGAATAGACATTGTCATGTTGGGTGAGGCCACTCTATGATTCTACAAACCCCATCCTACAATCAATAGAACATGTTGTAGGTGGATCGAGGCAATCATATGGAATAGAGGAATAGATATGAGCAAGCACCAATATTGTAGACACAACCCTAATGGGTGAGCACATTCAAGAACAAGCAAGCAAACCAACCAATATGGAACAAGCACTCCACAATCCGAATTGGAGGATTACCATGCAAAATGAATACAAGAATATCATGAAGAATGGATCTTGGGATCTAGGGGATCAAGCCCCTAAGCATAAATTCATTGGCACCAACTGCATCTAGAAGCTAAACTACAAGGCTGATGGTACTCTCGAAAAGTACAAAGCAAGACTTGTTGCATCAGGCTACTCACAAGTTGAAGGCATTGACTTTTGTGGAGCATTTGTCCTACTGACAAGGATGACTACATTTTGAGTAGTACTAGTTGTGGGTGCACATAAGCGATGAACAATCTCTCACATGGATATGTAATGAGTGTTCCTGAATGGAGAGATCAAGGAGGATGTATATGTGTCTCATCCACTAGGGTTTGATGCTCCTCATTTACAGAACGAGGTATGCAAGTTGAACAAGAAATTTTATAGGGTGAAAGAAGCCCCTAGAACATGATATTAGTGGATAGATAACTATCTCTTGGATCCAAGATTCAAAAGATGTTCTTATGATGCTAACTGATATGTTTTAAAGAGAGGACGGAAGAAAATTGTGCTTGTACTCTATGTAGATGACCTTGTCATTATAGGAAATGATGATTCTCTTCTTCAAGAAACAAAAGATGCTCTGAATTTAGAATTTAAAATGATAGGCTCGGTCTTAATTCATTTTTTCTTAGGCCTTGAAGTTTGTCAAGAACCAAGGAAGATTTTCATCTCTCAACAAAAGTATGCAAGGCAGACATGCAGGATTGCAAGGAAATTTCTACTCCTATGGAGGTCAACACAAAATTATCTATTGAAGATACTTCACCTCCAATGGATATTCCAAGGTACAAAAAATTAGTTGAAAGTCTCTTCTACTTTTGCAATAGTAGACCAGACATCTCTTATGTTGTTAAAGTCCTTAATAGATTTTGTAATAAGCCTTGCCAAACTCATTGGAAGGCATGCATGCATGTACTCATGTGTGTGAAAAGAACCACTAATTATGGTATTCTTTATGAAGAAGGATCATCTCTGATTGGATACTATGACTCAGATTGGGAGGAGATATTGATACGAGAAAATGATTTTTTGGATATTGCTTTCCTTTAGGATGAGGGATTTTCTCTTGGATCAGTAAGAGGTAATCGACGATAGCATTAATGTCTACTGAACCTGAGTACAAAGTAGCATGTGCACCAATATGTGAAGTAGTATGGTTGAGGAGGATCCTATGGCACATAGGAATACAAGGATAAGAGGCTATAGGGTTGAAGTGTGATAATTAAAATTGAATTCCCATTGCCAAAAATCTTATTTTCCATGCACGTATCAAGCACATAAAAATTCAGTATCACTATGTGCATGAGTTTATTGAGGATGGGTTGATGAAGATAGGCTATTGTCCAACTGAAGAAAATGGAGCTGACATCTTCACCAAGGCTCTTGGGAGAGAGCAACTTCATCGAAACTTTCCAAAGCTTGGCATTGGACCAAGGAAGTAGTTCAGCACACGATGGACATTGAGGGGGAAGGGAGGGTCTAAGATATACTCAACACTCCATACTCAATTGAGAGTTAAATGCTCCACCCTTTTTTACTCATTCACTTTCATTATCATACACGCACACATCTCCCACATGCAATGTATTTTGCCCTCTACTGCATATAAGGAGGGCCTGTCTTCACTGTGCATATGATCGTTCCCTTGGGCTCTTGGCAAGAGTGCACACACACTTCTCATATAATAGTTCCCTAGGGCTCTTGGTAAGAGTGTACACACACTCCTCATGGAGTCTATACTCCCATACAATTTTATGCAAGTCATTTCCATTTAAATTCGTCCATCATTTTTTCTTATCTTTTGTTTCTTCCTCCATAGCTTGTTAGATGTGTGTTTGTGATTAGAGTAGTAGTGCTTCTTCATTTTTTTCAGTAAAAGAAGTTTAGCCTTAGCCTACTCTCCCAAACTTGAATTAAGTAAAAGAAAAGAACAAGAGAAGGGGACTAGTGCCCACGAGATCCTCCGAATCTCACAGAGCAGAAGAAACTTTAACAGAGTTTAGATGGCAGTACAAAGAAGTTTAATCACCCTCTCATCACCGTCATGTGGGGCCCACTTGAGTTTAAGCTTGTTGTTGATCAAAAGGAGTACTTGATGATGTTTAAAAGGGGGGTGGGATTTCTTATAGTTAGCGATCCTTTTGCTGAGGAACAATGATTTTTCAATTGACCACTCTTTGGGGGAGTTGCCAAAGATAAAAGCAGAACTTTCTCCCCAGATTTTCCATAGGACCTCGCCTCTGATGGCATTCCAGAGAGCATCACAGACCAGCCAATTGCTTCTTCCAGTAGAGCTTGCTTCTTCATTCCAACATGGTAGTAGAGCATAGATTAATTTTTTTCCTTTCAATTAATGTTCTCATTTTTCTCATCATCATTAGCATCGATAAATTTCTTTTACCTCTCTCCATCCTTTCATGATGAAGGTGCCTCTAAGCACTATTTGCATCTTCTTTTTTTCATTCTCATACTTCTTTCATTAATATTGCATCATTAGTTGTTGTGTGTCTCATCATTTGTCCTTTTTGTTTTACTATGTCATGCTTTTAAGCACCAAAATCAATTTCAATATGTTGATTTTGAGCACAAAAGTCTTTTGAAATAAGAGGGATTTTGTTACCCATTCCGTATACTATGCAAAGAGACTACATTGCTGCTCTATGATGAGCATAGTAAGAAACAATCTCCCAGTTGTTTTGAGGATGCTTGATCTAATGGAGGAAAAATTGTGCTCATAAGAAGATTGGAATCATCATTCAAAGGGCCTAGGTATAACTTGATGGATGGGCCATGTAATCATTGATGAGTTTGGATATAATTTTGGAATTTGCAGAAGGATCTGGTGGGAGGTAAGTTGGCTCCCGCAAGAGATGGAATGAGATTATTATTACCTGTGTCAACAAGGGAATCCCCAAAAAAAAACATGGCAACTCACCTAGCAAACCTAGGTGGAAGCATAGCTACTATTTGTGTCCATATAACATTATAACCCATGGAGAAACTAGTGGAATTTTCAATATTCTATAATATTCAAGATGAAGAAGGACAAGGATGGATTGTAATACTCTTGCACGAGGTGTATAAGAAGCCTCAACCCATACAAACGCGTTGGATATTTGACTCAATCGTCCTATTCATGCATATACTTTGGCCCTTTAGTACATTGTTTTATTTGGATCTTTTCCATAAGAAAAGTACATATTTAATCAATATGCAAAAGCTATGAGTGTTCTGCGCAGGGAAGCATTAGTGCTTGCCTATCAAAGATGATGTGAAGCATTGATCTCATACGTTGCAATCCATTTACACATCCAATGAAACTCAATGTCCAACTTAGCTCAATAGAAGGAGATGAGGCACATGATCTTACAATTTATTGGTTCATCATTGGTTCACTATTATATGCCACAATTAGAAGACTAGACTTGTCATATGTAGTGGGAGTCCTTTTTGAGTTCATGCAATCTCTTAGAGTGCCACATCTTCTTATGGGTAAAAGATTGTTAAGATATTTGAAAGGCATTATTGATGAAGCTTTATATTAACATTTTTAGAGTGTTTTGCAAGTAAAGGATCTCTGATGTTGATTGGTCAATGATAGGAGAAGCATGAGTGTGAATGTGGTCATGCTAGGGAAGAACCTCATCTCTTGGAGCTCATAGACGCAACCCACAATTGCTTTGTCATCAATCAAATCTAACTATAGGGATTTGAATCGAGTTATATGCAAAGTAGGTTGTTTGAATACTTAAATATTCCGATGAAGGAGATAATGTTGATATATTTTGGTAGTGATGTGTGTGAACACACTAGGACCATGGGGCACTTTTTTCCCTCTTTGAGATATTTTTTCCCTCGGCTTGTAGGTATGCCTATAACCCTAATGGGTCACTTAACTTAGTACATTCTCTTGGTAATACATCGAGTATTGTGTGTTGTGCTTAAAGCTTCTTCTTCTTCCTTGTGCTTCACATGCTTTTGCACTCCTCAAACTCCAAGAATTGAAATTAGAGTAGGCCTCCCCTTCATCTTGGGCATCGTCAACACCCATCTCAAAACTGCATAAAAATTGGGGAGCATACTCAGGGTGATTAGCAATTCAAAACTTCTAAGCTATGTGTATCAAAATCCTGATCTCAACTTGTTTTTACCTTCGAATGCACTATTGCAGCACCTCTGCATGCAATTTCATCTTTTTTTTTCCAAACATATATACAGGTTTTTGTTCACTATGTAAGCGCTTCAAAGTGTGTTATACGTTTAGCGAAAGTCAAAAGGATAGTTATGTTTAAAGTTTTGAGATAGAATCATTTTTCTACATCAAGGTATTTTAGTGAATGGCCATGGCTAAAAGCACTGATGTATTCCGTATGTTGGTTGTTAAGGATAAGTTGGATGGTGCCAATTACCCATTATGGGCATATATGATGCATTATGTATTGGTTGCAAAAGGATTATGGAATATTATGCAAGGTGTTGAAAAACATCCTACTATAATTGCAAAGACAGTTATTGAAAATGATGCAGATGGTGTTGAGGATGATGTCTTTTAGGTTCCTATTTGTGTTGTGGTTCCTAATACACGTGGTTTAGCGCAACTTTGTTTTGATAGCAAAGAGGCTCACACACATGCATTGATAGCCTTGTCTGTCAAACATGCCATTATTCAAATGGCAACATCATTATTTCTTTAGGCATTTTATGTCATGGGCTGTATAAGGTTATTGATTATGCAAAACCTCTAAATGATTCAGAATCTGCACTTCAAGACTCTCAAGCTATATCAGATGCAAAGCTTTGGCATGCATGCTTTAGTCAGCCAAATTTTGCTACTTTGCTATGCTTGCAGATATTTCAAATGGTGTCCTCTTTGACCAAACTTGAGGCACCTGGAAAATATCTCTATGAAGGCTATATTTTAGGAAAAATGCAACATTCCTTCTTCCCAAAAGATGGTTTAGTACGAGGTACTTAGAAATTGTAACTTCTTCAGAGTGATGTTTGTGGTTCTATGCAGACACCTTCTTTTGGGAACTATCTTTATGTTGTGACTCTTATTGATGATTTTTCTAGGCATGCATTGGTATATCAATTGAAAGCAAAGTACAAAGTGTTTATGTGCTTCAAACAGTTTCTAGGTTTGGCTAAAAACCTTTCAACATGTAAAATGGACACCCTCCATCCTGATAGAGGGGAGGGATATTTTTCTTCTAATTTTAATGCATTTTTGGTTGAACATGGGATAAGACATCAGTCTACACTATTGTATACACCTCAACAAAATGGAGTTGCTAAAAGGAAGAATAGGTCACTCATGGAGATGGCCAGATGTATCGTCAAGAGTCAAGCTTTACCATATAGTTTGTGGCTTGATGCTACTATGTGTGCAACATATGTACTTAACAGGTGTCCCACTAAAGCATTGCAATCTATCACTCCATATGAGGGTTGACATGGTCGCAAGCCATCTGCTGCTCATCTACGTGTCTTTGGTTGTCTAGCATATGCATTAGTGCTTGAACAACAACACACAAAATTGGATGATAAAAAATTGAAATGTATTTTTTTTTTGATATAGTTGTAAAAGCAAATTCTATCATCTGTATCATCCATAGAGTAAACACATTTTGGTTAGCCATGATTTTGTTTTTGTGGAAGATGCAATTCAGCTATTACTTTAGTGTTACGAAGGAGAGATTAATTAAGTCCAAAGATGTGTATGATACTTTGATACCTCTTTTTATATGTGGAGAGTCTGGTGCTGGTCCAAATGAGGCTATATATCAGCCTTTGTAGGTTGCACATGATGATGTAGATCATTCCATTTCTGATGCAGATTTACATGATGCATTTGATGAGAGGTATGATATAGAGGAGGCAAAAACTATGCATAAATGGATGGTGTAAAATTTGTGAGAAAGCAAATTAGATGCAAATCTTTCATATCATAATCATTTAGGCTCTCATAGTGCGTCTTTTGCATTAGATTGATATGTTATGGATGCCTCTAATCTTTGTGATAAGAATGAGCCTTTTTGGTTTGATGACGCACAAAATTCAAAAAGTTGGATGGCTACAATGCAGTGAGAATATGATGCTATTATAAAAAAAAGGTACCTCGTCTTTATGTGACTTGCCTTCTAGCAAGAATGCCATCAACACTAAGTAGGTATACAAGCTTAAGTGTAATCATAATGGAAGAGCTGATAGGTGTAATGCTTCACTTGTTGCAAAAGGTTATGATCAAGAAAGAGGCATTGATTTTGATGAGACCTTTGCTCCCACATGCGGAATGACTACTATTCATAGCATCTATGAACTTCCAGCTCATCATGGTTGAAACGTATATCAGCTTGACATTAAAACTACATTTTTGAATGGTGAGCTGCATGAGGAAGTGTATGTTTTTCAGCCCCATGGTTTTGAGGAGAGAGTGTACGTTGAAGCTTGAGGGAAGTGTTGAAAATCAAGCTCCAACCTTAGGATAACTCTGGAGAAAATATCTACTACAAGGGCTGAAAATTCGTGGTTAGAAGTGTAAGAATGGGAGTTTACTCTTGTTTGCAATTTTGACCCATCTTCTCACGAGTAATGCATTTCTACAATAGAATGATGTTTGGTACTTTCATACTGGGGTAACCAAACATATTACCTCGCAGTGTAGTTTCTTCTCTTCACTCGAGCCTGCCCCTAGAGGGAATATTGTTACTTGCGCAAACAAATCCTCTTATCCTCTTATGGAAGTTGGTAAGATCATTATGACTATTATTGACGATTGTTCTTTGACTTTGTCAGATTCTTTATTTGTGCCACGGATCAAGAAGAATTTGTTATCACGTTCGGCTTTAGCCAAGGTTGGCTTGGTTGTGAAATTTGTTGATGACAGGTGTATAGTTCATGATCTCTCAAATGGTGACATGATTATTACTTTTGGAATTTTATCTTGTAGATTGTATAAGCTCATAGATTCTCAAGCTATGTTAGATGCAAATCTTTTGCATGCATGCTTTGATCGTTTGAATTTTTCTAATTTGCTACACTACAAAAATCGGAAATGGTGTCCTCTTTTTCCAAACTTCAGGCACCTGGTAAACATGTATGTGAAGTCTTTATTTTGGGTTAAATGCAGCATTCTGCATTCCCAAAAGATGGTTCTGTTCAAGCTACAAAGAAATTATAGCTTGTTCATAGTGATGTCTATGGTCCTATGTAGACACCCTCTTTTGGAATTTATCTTTACTTCATGAATTTGATTGATGACTTTTCTAGGCATGTATGGGTATATCCATTGAAGGAAAAGTTGGAAGTGTTTATGTGCTTCAAACAGTTTTTGGTTTTGGCTGAAAATCATAAAATGCACACCCTCCATTCTAATCGAGGGGGGGAAATATATGTCTTTTGAGTTTAATGCATTTCTTGATAAGTGTGGGATAAAACATGAGTGTACAATGCCATATACACCTCAACAAAATGGAGTTGTTGAATGCAAGAATAGATCACTCATGGAGATGGCAAGGTATATGGTCAAGAGTCAGACTTTACCACATAGTTTTTGGTTTGAGGCTCTTACGTGTGCAACATATGTGCTTAACAGGTGTCCCACTAAAGCAATGTAGTCCATCACTCCATATGAGGCTTGGCATGGTCCCAAGCCATTTGTTGTGTTGGAAGTGATGGATGGATACCTCAAGGAAGTGTGGTGGTACTACTAAAACCTCCTTTGTACCTGCCCTAATACACTTCAAAGTTATATAGTAGAATCTTTTAGCTTGCAAATGACACCAAGAAAGTACCTATGTACTTTGGAGTTTACGCTTGAAATAATTGAATCAAAAGAGACTACTTCAAGAATAGCTAGTGTCATAAAACTTACTATTTTAGTCCATACACCTGCTGGTTCTTTTGCTCAGAGCTCATAGTACGGTAAGAATTGATGAAATTCCTTTTGAGGGAATTCAATTAGCTTAGATAGCTGATGATTGCAAGTGGAATCACTTAAAATGATAAATTATGCTCTGAGAAATAAGTTTAGCAATCCAAAGCTTACCTCCGACTTTTTATGGACTAACCAGTAGATGACTAGTGAGCACTTTGATGGTGATTTCTCGCACATGGCTGAATCAAATGCTTTGCGATTTTGGTAGCATAAAGTAGACTTCAAGTTGGTTCCAACAAGCCAAAGGTTATAAAAAATGGTTGAGAATTCACTGAGATATGAGCAGAGAAATTTGCCTATTCTAAGTATTCTATATAGCAGGGAAGTAGAGAGAGATGTTCAATCAACTATATGTATTATAAAACATGATTGTACAAGATCATTGGCATTGTAATGATGCTCAATGATGATGCAATCAATGGGCTATGCTGTGAGCCACTCAAATTCTACAAATGATCAAGGACAGACCTCTGAATGAGGCCGCACAACCGCGAGATTTAGAAAAGCCTTTTTAAAAGAAGTTTCTTCTAAGTTTGATTTTGAATTCAAACTTGGCTCCAACTAAAAAGTGATTCCCTTGATCTAGGATTTATTCCATCATTTGAAACTCCTAACTAATATTCTTCCTAACTCCATGGGATAAAAGCCTTTACAAGATTCTTCTAAGATTTCAATCTTTTACAATGGCAAATGACCAAGTGATTACAAGCTAAGGTTCACATGCATCATCAAGTGGGAGTTTCACATATCGTCTTCTAAGCCAAATGTGTAGGCTTGATCATTTTGCACCAACAACCCCCCCTGAGTCCAAATATCTTGGTTTGCATATCTTCAACAATCCTCTCGAATATCCTATAATCCAATCATGGTTTTAAATCTCCAAAGTTTAGTACCATCAAGTGCTTTGGTTAACAAATCAGCACACTACATATTTGTAGATACATATTCTAGTTGAATCTCTTTGCTCAAGAACTTCTCTCTAACATAGTGATAGTGCACTTCTATATGCTTGGTTCTTGCATGATAAATGGGATTGGCTGCAAGATACAAAGAACTAGTATTATCACCAAAGATCATTGGTGAATGAGTGTGAAGTCCCAAATCAGAGTAAATTAATCTAATCCAAATAGCTTCTTGTGTAGCATTTTCTAGTCCCCTGTATTCAGCCTCTATTGAAGATAGAGAAATAGTTGGTTGCTTTATGGAAGAACATGAGATGGGATTATCTCCTGCAAAAGATAAATATCTAGAAGTACTTCTTTTGTCATCCTTACATCCTACCCAATTTGCATCTGAGTACAATTTTATATCCAAATCTGATGTGTATGGGAAGTAAAGAACTTGATTTTGATTACCTTTGAGATACTTCACAATTCTTTTAGCAGCTTCCAAGTGAGGTGCTCTAGGTTTATGCATGAATTGGCTCAGAACACTTACTCCATAACATATGTCAATCCTTATTAATGATGCGTAGTTTAGACTTCCAACTATGCTTTGATAACCTACAATGTCTTCAAGCAAATCACCTTCATGAGCACTCAATTTATGACTTACCTCCATAGGGGTGCTAGCTACTTTTGCATCCTCCAAGTGGAACTTCTTCAACATGTCCTGCACATATTTCCTTTGAGTGATGTAAATTCCGGAGTTAGTGTATACTAACTCAAGTCCAATAAAATATTTCAAAAACCCTAGGTAACTGATCTTAAACTCCTGCATCATCTAGTTTTTTATTTATTTGATGCCATTAGCATCACTACCTATAAGAATAATGTCATCCACATATACACATAAATATATCATTTTTGAATTACTCCTCTTTACAAATAGAGAAGAATCTACCTTGCTCATCATGAATCCTTGGTCTTGAAGATAGGTTGTTAACCTATGGTTCCATGCCCTAGGTGCCTGCTTCAAACCATAAAGGCCTTTCTTCAATTTTCACACATGATTTACCTTGTTTAGATCTTCATAGCGAGGAGGTTGAGCCATGTAAACCTCCTCGGAAATCCACCCATTGAGAAAAGCATTTTTCACATCTAGTTGATACATATTCCAATTTTTAGATGCAGCTACACTTACCAATACTCTGATGGTTGGCATCGTAGCCACAGGTGAAAAAGTTTCTTCATAATCTACTCCTTGGTTTTGTGCAAAAACCTTAGCCACAAGCCTAGCTTTATACATGTTTATGGATCCATCTGAGTTCCTTTTGATTTTGTAAAACCACCTAGAACCAATTACCTTCGTTGATGTTTTCTTGGGTACTAGATTCCAAGTATCATTCTCTTGGAGTGCTCCTATTTCTTCATCCATAGCCTCCTTCAATTATGCTTTGGTACTTTCTTCTTCATATGAAGAAGGTTCTTCAAGTGATGAATCCTTAACAAGTTAAATGGAATGCTTAGTGACTAATGAAGTATCATACCCATATATGATTGGCTTCTTACTCTCTATTTGTGATCTTATTAAGGCTTGGTTTGATGACTTTGGTATGTCTTCCAACCTCCTCATCTTGACCTTGCCTTTTGATTTCCATGCTTTAAATTCTTGCAAGTTGATGGTGTCCTCATGATCTGATTGATGTCTTCAGTTGTGCTTGGCCCCTCCTTGGTGAGGCTTGGAAATTTCTCTTCAAAATCATATGGCAATTTGACCTTCCTGCATTCACTTTCAAACCAACAATCATTCTCATTAAACACAACTTCTCTACTGACCATAAATCCTTTGTTGAATGGATTATAAAACCTGTGTCCTTTTTTATTTATATCATATCCTATGAAGATGCATTTCGTAGCCTTAGAGTCTAGTTTACTTTTGATTTGAGATCGAACATGCACATAAGCAACACAACCAAATATTCTGCAATATTCAAGTGATTGTCTCCTACCATGCCATGCCTCATAGGGGATCATCCCATCAAAGGACTTAGAAAGTAACCTATTAATAAGATAAGTGGCAGTAGAAACAGTCTCTGCCCAAAAGTAATTAGGCAACAACTTTTCATTTAGGATAGATCTAGCTGCTTCCACAATCAATCTATTCCTTCTCTCTACTACTCCATTTTGCTCAAGAGTATATCTAGTAGTGATATCTCTTTTAATATCTTTGTCCTGCAAAAATGCATCAAACTCATTGGAGAAGTTCTCACCTACTCCATCTGGCCTTATCCTCTTTCATCTTCTTCCTATTTGATTTTCCACAAGTGCAAGATACTTTTTGAAACAACAGAATGCTTTATCCTTATGTTTCATGAAATATAAGATAGTCCACCTACTGAAATCATCAATAAATGACACATAGGACCTTGAGCCTGAAATTGAAGAGTTCTTACTTGGTCCCCATAGATGTGTGTGGACAAGTTCCAAATAATTCTCATGCATATAGCCTTTCTTTGTAAAGGGTAACCTGTGTGATTTACCAAACTGACATGCACCACATTTATAGATCATATGTTGCTTGGATACATTAGATATCCCAAGTACACATTGATCTCTACATATCTGCTTCAATGTTCTCTCACCAATGTGCCCTAATCGTTTGTGCCATATCTATAACTCGGACAAGGTTTGATCCTTATAATTGTAAAATGCAATGTTTCTAGTATCCTCAAGCTCAAATATAAACAATCTACCTATTTTCTCTCCCTTGGCAATTTTCTTGAATCCATGTTGGGGTTCCTCCATAAAAGCTCCAAATTTATTGAACCTAACATGCAAACACTTTTCCACTATCTGTCCAACACTCATCAAATTCTTTGTGATAGTAGGTTTCACATTTCCTACCTTGACAATTGAATGCTTGGTATCATCACCTATCTCCACTTACTGCTTTCTCTTGGGCTCTTCAAGATCACAAAGGAGAGCTACATTTCCTGCTACATGGTTTGAACAATCTGAGTCAATATAGAAGAGGTGCTCATCATTCATACCTTGTTTTGAAGTTATGTTCATAATAAGAAGAGAATCCTCTTGATCCTCTGTATAGTTGTTGAAGTCTTTTCTTGATTTGTATCCTCCTTGATAATTGTTGTTGTAGCCATGATTGTATCCTTGATTATGTTAGTGCGAGCATGGAACACAGGGTTCCTCGGAACTCCCAATGCACTCTAACTGTCAGTGAAGATGGTGGCAGCAGAAGATTGACCAACACCCAAATCAGCCATAAGGTGTCTAAGCCACACACACTCAACAGTCGCTGTGAAAGCTACCCTATACTCAGCCTCACAACTGGAAGTGGCCACAGTAGGCTGCTTCTTGCTCAACCAAGATATACATGAGCTACCAAGCATGAAGCAAAAACCAGTGGTGGACACACGAGTGTCATAGCAACCAGCCCAATCTGAGTGAGAAAAAGCATGCAAATCTGGCGGTAGTGATCCCCCCTTGGGATAAAACAACCCAAGTAGCGGAGTACCACTCAAGTAGCGAAAGATGCGCTTAACCACCTTCCAATGTGTGACTCTTGGGCAATGCATAAACCTGCTCATCTATGAGACAACAAACTGAATATCTGGTCAAGTAATGCATAAGTAAATCAAGCATCCAACAGCCTACTAATAGAGAACAACATCAAATGCATCTCCAGCATCATGAAGACTCAATCGTAAACCTGTCTCCATAGGAGTGGCAATAGGCTTACAGTCTTCAAGGCCAAAAGCTGCAATAATGTGTCAATATATTTCGTTTGACGCAAAGCCATTCCACCATCAACTTGCATAAATTGAATGCCCAAATAGTGATGCAAATGCCCCAAATCAGACATCTCAAATGAGGCATGCAAATCAGCCTTGAAATCAGCAATATGCTTCTCGATAGGACCAGTGAGCAGCATGTCGTCAACATAGACAACAATGATCAGAAGCACATCATTAGCACGCTTAACATATAAGGTGCTTTCAGATGGATTGTTCTCAAAACCATGTGCAACCAGATAGGCATGTATCTTCTCATACCAAGCACGTGGTGCTTGCTTTAAACCATATAATGCCTTCTTTAACCTGCACACCTTGTTTTCATGCCCTTTCTACACAAAGCCACGGGGCTGAAAAACATACACTTCTTCATGCAAGTCACCATTCATAAATGCTATTTTAATGTCCAACTGATGTACATTCCAACCATGATGGGCTGCAAGTGCACAAATGCTCCGAACAGTAGTCATAAGGCATGTAGGTGCAAAGGTCTCATCAAAATCAATGCCTCTTTCTTGCGCATAACCCTTTGCAGCAAGCCTAGCCTTATACCTGTCAACTGTACCATCAGGTTTACGCTTCAACTTGTATACCCACTTAGTGCTAATGGCCTTCTTGCCAGGAGGCAAGTCACATAAAAACCATGTACCATTCTTCATTATAGCATCATATTCAGATTTCATAGCAGCCATCCAATTTTCTGAATTCTGTGCTTCATCAAAAGAAACAGGCTCATCCTCATCACAGACACTAGATGCAGCCATAGCATAGCAATCTCATGCAAAGGAGGCACTATGAGAGCCTGAACGAGTACGATATGACAAAGGTGCATCTAATTTACTATCACGCAAAGTCTGCACCAGCCATTTTGGCATAGTTTTTGCCTGCTCAATATCAGCTCTCTCATCAACAAGTGCATCATGTAAATCTGCATCAGAAATGGAATGATCTGCATCATCATATGAAACCTACAAAGGCTGAGAAGTTGCCTCATTAGGACCAGCACTAGACTCTCCACCTGTAAAAAGAGGCGTCAAAGTATCATACATGTCTTTACAGCTAACAAATGTCTCCTTAGTACATGAAAGCAATGGCTGAATAGCATCTTCCACAAAGACAACATCACGGCTAACCAAAATGCATTTAGTATGTGCATGATACCGATGATAGCCTTTACTTTTAGAACTGTACCCAACAAAAATACATTTTACTACCTTATCATCCAATTTTTTGCGATGTTGCTCAGGCACTAGTGCATATGCCAAACAACCAAAAACACGCAGATGAGCAACAGATGGCTTGCGGTCATGCAAAGCCTCATATGGAGTGATAGACTGCAGGGCTTTAGTGGGAAACCTATTCAGTACATATGTTGCACACATGATAACCTCAAGCCAAAAACTATGTGGTAAAGCCTAACTCTTGACCATGCACCTCGCCATCTCCATGAGTGACCTATTCTTTCGTTCAGCAACTCCATTCTCTTGAGGTGTATACACCACTGTACACTGGTGTTTTATCCCACGTTCAGCCAGAATGCATTAAAATCAGAAGACATATATTCCGCCCCTCGATCAGAATGGAGGGTGCCCATTTTACATGCTGACAGATTTTCAACCAAAACCAAAAAATGTTTAAAGCACATGAACACTTTGGACTTTACTTTGAGTGGATATACCCATGTATGCCTGGAAAAATCATCAATGAAAGTCAGGAAGTAAAGGTAATGTCCAAAAGAGGGTATCTCCATAGGACCACAGACATCAACATGTACAAGCTGCAATTTCTGTGTAGCCTGAACTGAACCATCTTTTGGAAAGGAGGAACGCTGCATTTTGCCCAAACTACAGCCTTCACAATCATGTTTTCCAAGTGCCTCAAGTTTGGGCAAAGAGGACACCATTTCAGATTTCTGCAAGCGTAGCAAACTAGCAAAATTCAGATGACCAAAGCGTGCATGCCAAAGCTTTGCATCTGACATAGCCTGAGAATCATGAACTGCACATGCCGAATCATTCACAGATCTTTCATAGTCTATGAGCTTATACAGCCCACGACATAAAATGCCAAAAGCAATAATAACATCGCCATTTGACAGATCATGAACTGTACATCTATCATCAATAAATTTCACAACCAAGCCAATCTTGGCTAATGCAGAAACTGATAACAGATTCTTCTTGATCCCTGGCACAAATAAAGCATCTGAAAAAGTGAAAGAACTACCATTAGCAGTAGTCAAAATGATCTTACCGACTCGCAGAACAGGATAAGAGGAGGTGTTAGTGCATGTAACAGTATTCCCTGTAGGGGAAGGCTCGAGTGAAGAGAAGAAACTGCGCTGCGAGGTAATATGTTTGGTTGCCCCACTGTCAAAATACCAAACATCTGAGTCTACTGCAGATATGCACTGCTCATGAGAAGATGGGTCAAAACTGTAGACAGTAGTAAACACCCATTCTTCTTTCTGCACAAGATTTGCAGACTCTGTTTTTGGTGTAGAGGCCTCTGAAACAACCATTCTAGCCTCTTTCTTCTTTGCCTCTTTAGCAGCCAGTTTTGGACAGTTCTTTATGATATGATCATTCCCTTTACAGTACTTACAAAACAATTTCTGCTTTTTTGATTTCTTCTCATCGTTATCTTCCTTCTTCCAATATGCAGAATTAGTAGATTTCTGCTTACTAGTTGAAGAGCTCCATTTTCCTTTGCCCTTCTGACTAGCTAGGAAAGCTTGATCTACAACTCGCATAATGGACCTGTTTTGCCTAGACTGATCTTTCTGCAACAGAACAGAGACTAACTCCTTAAATGATAAGGCATTTGGATTGCCTTTCATCATCAACCGAAGAGTAGAAGCAAAACTCTGATATGAATCAGGAAGACCATTCAGAACGGTCTGCACAAGTGAGCTATCTAGTATAACCTCATCAGTAGAAATCAACTGTTCCTTCAAGTCTTTGATCTTCATTAGGAAATTGTCCATAGAATCACCTTCATTCATCTGCTCACTCTCCAACTGTTTTTGGAGGTAAGCAACACGAGCCTCATTCCTAGCTTGGTACAATGTGGTAAGTGTATCCCAAGCATCCTTAGCTATTGTGCAAGAGCGAATATGAGGAATAATGTCATGTTTGACAGACAAAGCTATCAATGCATGTGCCTGGGCATCTCTGCCATCCCAGCGAATCTGCTCTACAGGAATCTGTAGAATATCATCTTCGACACCATCTTCATCAGCTCAAGCACCTGTATTTGCAGTACATGTAGTCAGAGGTGTAACAGGACGTCTTTCAACACCCTGCACAATGTTCCAAAATCCTTTTGCAACCAATACATATCGCATCATATAAGCCCACAATGGGTAATTGGTACCATCCAACTTATCCTAAACAGCCAACATACGGAATACATCACTACTTTCAGCCATGGCTCGTGATTAAAATACCTTGATGCAAAAAATTGACTCTATCTCAAAAAGTTGAACAGAACTGTCCAGACGAGTTCTGTTAGACCTGTAGCAGACTTCGAGACGCTTAAACTGGCAAACAAAAATTGGTATATACCTCTGGCATAAAAAGAAGAAATAGCCTACACAAGCGCTGCGATAGTGCGTTCGGAGGTCGAAACGAGCTCAAATCACGATTTCGGCACCATAGAGCGAAGCAGTTTTGATCTCTAAAACATCTTCAGTATGCTCACCAAATCTCGTGCGAATTTGAGACTGCAAACGGAGGAGTGTCGACGGCGCCCTAGATGAAGCGACGACCTGCTCTGATACCAATTGTTGGAGATAGATGTCTGCTGAAGTAGGCGAACAGCACAAGGAAGAAGAAGAAGCTTGGAGTACAAATACACAATAGTAAATGTATTACTAGAGAATGTACAAAGATAAGTAGCCCATTAGGGCAATAGGCGTATATACAAGCCGAGGGAAAAAAACCTCCTAAAGAGGGAAAAAAGTACCCCGGAGTTCCTAGTGTGTTCACACACATCACTACCTAAATATATCAACAGCCTCATGGGTGAAGAGTTGCCCCATGAGAGTGGTTAGATCAGGGATTTGCATATCCATATAAAGATCCATTGTTTTTGTGAAAGATTCCCACTTATCATCTGCCATGATCCCATTAATTATCGATCTCACTATTTGCTCTTCTTTAATCTCCTCTCCTATGCTTTCCAATTGATTAGTTACATCTTTCACCTTAGTCACAAACTCTGAAACATTCTGCTTAGGTTTCTTCATTTGAGTAGTAAACTCCATCCACAATTGATTTTTTCTATCTCTTGCATTGGAGGAAAAATATGAAGATAGAGTATCCCAAGTCTCTTGGGAAGTTTTGCGATTCCTAATATGAGGAAGAAGGAAGTCAAAAATAGATTTAAATAGATATGACCTGGCTAAAGCATCTTTGGCACACCATGAGTTGAGTCTTTCTTGCTCCTCTTTTGTAGGTTGATCTTTGCTTCTGAATATGGGCATCTTTGCCTCTCTTGATATGTATCCATAGAGGCTCCTTCCTTGTAGATAGTTCTTCATATTCAAGGACCATGCCGGATAATTATTCTTGTCCAATTCATCAATGAAATAAGGGAAAGGATCTCCCATTTTACTTCAAGTTGCTCTGATACCACTATTGGAAGAGATGGATGGATACCTCAAGGAAGTGAGGTGGTACTTCTAAAACCTGCTTTGTACATGCGCTAATACATTTTAGAGTTATAAAGTGATACCAATAAAGTACTTATGTCCTTTTAGCTTGCAAATGACACCAATGAAGTACCTTTGTAGTTGATGCTTGAAACAGTTGAATCAAAAGAGACTATTTCAAGAATAGCTACTATCACAAATTTGCTATTTTAGTCCATACACATGCTGGTTCTTTTGCTCAAAGCTCACAGTATAGTAACAATTGATGAAATTCCTTTTGAGGGAATTCAATTAGCTTAGATAGCTAATTATTTCAAGTGGAATCACTTAAAATAATAAACTTTGCTTTGAGAAATAAGTTTAGCAATCCAAAGCTTACCCCCGACTTGATAGGGACTAACTAGTAGATGACCAGTGAGCACGTCGACGGTCATTTTTCCCAGATGGGTGAACCAAATGCCTTAAGATACGTACAGACATACTTTCGTTATATATACATACATACCTACATACATGGATTGACTCATACAGATTATTTACACGTACACATAGATTCATGCATGTAATATACATACATACTTAGAGAGGAAAAGAATTCGGTCCAAAAATCCAATATGAAAGTGTAGTATGATTGAAGTAAAAAAGAATCACGGAAAATGAGTGAAAAAAAAATCGAACGATTAATAGTATTCTATTAACTTCAGCAAGAGAGATAGAATTGAGGGCGAATGATTATAAAATGCAGAGATCCAGTGGTACTATAGAATGCTATTAGACCATTGAATAGAAACATATTGATAATTTCATAGACAATGGAAGAAGAGTTTATGTGACATTTGTTGTAAGCATGTAGAAAATACAAAGATTGTAAGAAAGCTGTTTACAAGGCTTAATCTAGCACACGTTTTTCGCAAATATTGTGGAACGTGAAAAGATGGAGCTTCAATGTTTTTTCAAAGAGGTTTTATGAAATGTTCTGTTATTTAATGAACGTAAATTAAAAGACAGCATGTAAAACCTAGTGAAGGAATCGGAGGATGTATTTAACTGCAAAGCAATACAGGATTTTTCTACTAGGATACAAATCTAACCTCATTGAAGAGTACACTTACTTGGTTTTATGGCTCGGGATACCAAAGTATGTCTCTCCTTCAAGAGAAAATGTCTACGCAGATTCCGGAAGAAAAGACCAACATGGAGAAAATAATTAGCGGAATCTCCTCCCTTCCACCATATCCTCGGATTATTTTTTTCAAAAAAGGAGTAACGACGGATTCATCTCTTTTATATATTCTTAAATTGGAAATTATTGAAGTTTTATCGTGTAGAAAGCGAATGCCATTGCCATTGATGCATTAAGCATGCGTATACGAAAAAGATTAGAAGTGCAGCTTAAACAGATATACGCTTGATTCAGAGTACAGTTGTTGAAGAGTATAATATAGTTAATTCCTTTTTTCGGAAGTTTTGTCAGCACTACGGGATTCATCTGTTAAGTTACTGATTCATAAGAAACGCAAAAGTATATATCATACTCTGTAAATCTACCAAGAAGAAGCATAAAGAAATCATGTAATTTTCGCACAACTACAGAACTTTTTGCTAGGTATTAACATATTCATGGGTGCAGAAATCTGAGAGAGTTTTCTGTGGAGGAAAGCGCTGTGCGAGATATTAACGGGGATTGGTTGAAGGAGCTCTCTCGACACAACACAGCCTTGCAGTCACTTGATATTTCTGGCACAGATATAATACACGTAGACTTGGATGATCTCTCAAGCTTAATAACGAACTGTAAGTCATTATTGTCATTAAAACTGAATGAACTGGAGCTGGAAGATTTGAATGAGACCTTGAAAACAACAACGGCGCTCGAGGAGTTAGGAGGTGTTCTTATTGGTCTACGTATGGATATGGAAGTCCGTGACAACATCAATCTTCCCAACACGTTGACATCATTGGTGGCTCTCTGCTACGGGGGCATGCGTGAAGGTGACGATATCATAAACTCACTAGTTCAGCCCATCGCACCACGGCTGAGGAGACTAGACCTTCAATATACATGTCTCACGTTGGATGGTCACTCCCGGCTACTGACGCATTGCACCAATCTTCAAGCATTGGAGGTGAAATTCGTTTCAAGATCAGGCTTTGACATGCACATTGTTTTACGTTATACTTATAAATAACATGCTTGCAGTGCCCTTTCTGATTCTCTCTCTCATGTTGTGTAGGGTTATAATCTTGGATGTTCTACCATAATGTATGGGTACATAGTACAAATGCATCGAGTTCACTATTGGTTTATTATTCAGAATCTGTAATCGTTTTTCCATCCCATATTTTTAGCATTTACTAGTCATCAAAATAGTGCATTAGTTTTGAACAACTACGGTACAGGAGCAAGAAGTAGTCATGTGGGTCAGAAAGCCTTTGAATGGTCTCCGTAGCTTTCTGTCATGGCAGATATACTGCCAAAGCTGTCATGCTGAATCTCAGAACTAGTTTCTGAACTTTTACATCAACCGCCACACAAAATATGATTTTATTTCTTATTCTGTATTTGCATGTCATATAATTTGAAATCTCAAATCATCCATCTTTCTTTGCCCGCTGCTGCATTTCTGTCTTCATATAAGTATTACTTCCAGGCTTCTGTAAAAGAGGTAGCGTTCTTCATATACATTATGTTTCTTCTCTTTTGTACTGGTTATATAGGCATGCATATCATTCCTCGTTTTGTTTGACATCTGGCAGGTTCTCGATGACGTTGGGGATGATGGCCTTCACATCATAGCTCAAAGATGTCAAAATCTGCGACAGCTACGAGTGGAGAGAGGAGATAAAAGATTCCAGCAAGGGCTTATCACCCAAAGAGGTCTTATATCAATCGCAACCAATTGCCACATGCTAGAATACATAGCAGCCTGTGTATCGGACATAAATAATGCGGCTCTGTCGACAATCGCCTTCAACTGCCCAAATCTGAGAGATTTCCGATTAGTTTTAGTGGATCAAGCAAATGAAGATTCAGAATATCCTCTTGATGATGGCATCAGAGATCTCATGATAACTCGCCCGAAATTGCGACGTTTGGCTCTCTACGTGCGGGAAGGATTCCTTACGGATCAAGGTATGAAGGAAATCGGCATGTACGGGAAAAATCTAGAATGGGTTCTTCTTGGTCTC